>CM032455.1:146843233-147116726 GCA_019049505.1 Pachyrhynchus sulphureomaculatus | reverse complement strand
TTGTATTATTTTTTTTATTTCGTATGTAGTACATACATACATACATAAAGTCCGTACGTTATATCTTTACACATGCGTCATAGTTTTCAGGCAATATCCCAGACGACTATTATATTTTTTGTCTCTTTTTACCAATACCTATGATTTATTGGTGAAAAGAGACAAATAATATAATAGTCGTCTGTTATATGGCCTGAAAACTATGACGCACGGGTAAAGATATAACGTACGGACTTTATATATGTATTTAGCCTTGTACATGCTATGTACTATTTAAACTTTCAAATGTTTAATAAAATCTTTTCTAATAATTCAATTTTGTAATTTTTTTTGTTGCTTGTATCTTATAAAATACAAGTAAACGATTACCAATATAAAATACGTACATAGCAATATATACGGATTTTTTCTTTATATAGTGAAAAACTTTCTATAGTGAAATTTCGGTCAACATTTTGGTTTTTCACTATATAGAGTGTCGACTGTATATATATATATATATATATATATATATATATATATATATATATATATATATATATATATATATTTATTGTTAATGCAAGAAAGGTACGCATTAATCTTCAAACCTAATTACGCTCGATAATTTAAATTTTGAAAGTAGAAAGATCCGTAGAAATTATAACTGTGTGAGAAACATTCAGCGATTACGCGATAATTACTAAAAGATTTAAAAAAATATCTGCTCTTACCTGCGGTTCTAAACCAGCCAAAGAAGCATAAGCAATCACTTGTGGAATTAAAGTAAGTCCAACGGTTATTCCAGCTACCAAGTCACAAATAGCACTATTACCATCGTATTTCTTTAAAAACTGACTAATAGGAAGAAGCTTGACAATGAAATCCCAAGTATTCAACATTGTAACAGACCTCACGTCTCAACTCGGTAGTACTTGAATTGGCGACCATTAAGGTTGATTCTGATTTCTTCCTGTTATGATAAATAATAATTAAAATAACTACACTAGTAGAAAAAGTGTATGTTTGTACAGAGCAGTTGGAGGAAACTAAAACAGGTGAACATGTTAAAAAGAAAAACTTTAGTAGTGGCATGGCCTTGTCGAACGGCTTTTAGTAGTATTTCAATTTAACGTAAGTTGTGGCTCGTAGAGGTTCATCAGTATATGATGAACATTTTACCTCATCTTTAAAATTCTTTAAAAAGGTGGCTCCCAGGCAAAACAAGAAATAGTGCAATTTTACCTTACATACACGATACTACAGATAAAATAACCAAACTAATTAAAAGATTCAACATTCGTCCAATCGATAACACTTGAAAGAAAATTGGACAATGCTTTAAGATCGCCAAAATACACATTTTCGTCATAAACTCAAAGGTTTTACAAAATTCCCTGTTTGTGTGGAACGGTATATGCAATTCCGAACCGAAAGGACTCATTTTTTACCTTGAGTTTTTTAGAGGTTGCTTATATTAATAATTCGTAATAGAGTGTAGTGCACCATAAAGGCAGTACATCTGGTACTATTTACATCTATTTTGCCCTTTTAAGTTTTCTATTTCTATTCGTTGGTTAATGGTACTATAGAATATACCTTCGTAAATGTTGGAACCAGCACAACGAGTTTTCGTCTGCCGCGCGAGATCAATTTTCGATGACGAGCGGTAAAGGATAGTTCAGGGGTCGGCAACCTTTTAACTAAGGGGTGCCAGTTTTCATCCATACAACATTTTGCATGCCGGCATAGGTACTTACTACAACTAAAATTAACAAAAATTAACTTAAAATATTGCTTTTAGAAGGTTTAATTGATAAAATTTTTTAACATTTAACAAATAATTTTATTATACTAGTCCTAGGACCTAGTGTGAACCCTGGGCTTGAAATTCTTTAGAGAATTTTCTTATATCCGGTTCATGTCTGGTTATTTTCAGTGTCACACATGCTTCCGAGTTGTCTGTTGTCAGCCTGCTTCGGTACGGGTTTAAAATCACTCTCATATGGGAAAAAAGTTGTTCACAGATATAGGATGATCCGAAAGCTGTAAGCATAGCAAACGCTACTTTCTTAAGACAAATAAATTTCTCTGGTAAACTCATCCAACAACTGAGTATTTCGTTTGAATGGTTCTGGCAGTCACCTTCTAATACCCTTCTTAATTCTACAAATTTCGTGTTCCATAACTCGGAGCTTTTAAATTCAATGTATTGAAAATCAAAATTATTAATGTCCATCCATGAGAAAAGAGATATGTCAAAGCAACTGCTGGAAAAATCTATTAAATCTGGTTTGATTAAAAAAGCGAACATAGGGCCATGTTTATCAAAATCCTGACCCCTCTCGATAAACTCCTCTTTTAAATTAGTCATATATTTAAGAATTTCGTCTATTAGTGCACCATCGTCGATACTGGATATATAAGTTTTTAAGTTGGGAAAATATTTATATGTGTTTGTAGTAATATCGCTATGGATCAGTGAAGAACGACCGACAATGTAGTTAACCATTTTAACCACCCTATCCATCACGGATTTTAAACTTCCAGGGAATTATGCAATGAAAATTCAAAACTGATCGATCCATGCGTTCAATAAGAAGGGAAACAAATGCTTTATGTCTCCCAACCATAGCAGGAGCGCCATCTATCGTTACGCAAAAATTTTTATTTAAATCAATGTTCCGCTTTTCAAAATGTTTAACAAATTCTGAAAATATATCCTCTCCTCTTGTGGTTCCCTGCAATGGGAGCAGGCACATCAGCTCTTCATACACACTGCCATCATCGAAGTATCGCGCAACGATTGCCAGACGGGCAATGTCATTAATATCGACACTTTCATCCAATGTTACACTAAATACAAAACTCCGTTTGATAGCGTCTCCCTGCTGTTTTTGGACATTTTGTGTCATTTCGGTAATTCGTCTCTCGATGGTCCGCGCTGATGCCGGTATATTCCCTAATCCTGGCCAATATTGTATCCTTACTGGGCAAGTCGTCGAATAAAATCTCGCCAGTACTCAAAAACGTTTGCTTCATAAATTCTCCGTCAGTGAACGGCCTACCCTTTTGTGCCAACGATTGGACAATTTTGAAACTGCATTTAGTTACCTGATTTTTTTCCTTGGAAAACTTTGCTAAAGAATGTTGACTGTTTCTCGTATTGTTTACTTGCTCTTTGTATTGCCTCCCTTTTATCAGCGTTATCTTTAAATAACGATTCACGTTTTATCTGGAAATGTCGTTGAACACTAGATGTCCGGAAAACTAAGCTTTCCCGACATAGGACACAAATGCTGTACAAAACCGTAATCTGTTGTCCATGAAGTTTGAAATGATCGAAAGTCTACCTTCTGTTTCTTCGCGGCCATAACGCAACGTAATTTTAATTTTTAAACTTTTCGACGACTATTGGCTGGAACGGATGTTACTTCTATACTAAATGATCCAAACGTGTAGCCGCTTGCTATATATAGAAAAATAATGTTTCCAGAAAATTCCAATAACTACGTTTAGTAAATTTCTTAGAACAAAAATTATTATCTACAACGCGCCCATTGCAATCAAAAGGCCGCCTAGAAGTTAAATCTAACAAAAACTAAAGTTCGGCAATATAAAGAGAGTTGCGGTGCGCGTCGGAATGATTGAAGTCAAGTCAAACAAAAACCGCCTTATAGCGGCTCTTTTGATCTGAATTGAGGACGTTTATTTGTGTTTTTGCCTAGGCTTATATTTTGAGGCTTGCCGTCTTTAATACTTGCCGAAATTAAAGCCAAACCAATGCATTCAGTAAAATTATAAATTACAAAATATATATTTTGTAGTTTTTGGTAATAATACCTAGTGACCTATATAATATATCGTTTTTGTTTGTATCGTTAAAGTAATACTGTCTTCGATTATTTACTTAATTTCGAAACATGTCACAGATTACAGAATTAATGTGTAAACTTTGAATAGGTACGCGTGCCATTCAAAATTGCTTGGCGTGCCAGAGATGGCAGGCGTGCCATAGGTTGCCGACCCCTGGGATAGTTTGTTTTATCTTAATTGTGTACACCTGTTTTTAAGACGCTGCATCCCAAAATCACAATTTTCTCTGTCATTTTTTTGGGCTAGAAAAAACTCTCTTATGGGTTCCAGTTTTCTTTGTTGGACTATTTCGTCCCTTTTCGACCCACTTAGAAATTCCTTGTAAAAAAGTTTCTAATTATTTTGCATTGAACACAGGTTCTTAAATTTTATTTATCGGAATTTGGTTAAAAATAATAATTACTTGGTAAATATTCCATTTGTTTATTCTTTTAGTTGCTAATTGAATGTTTATCCTATTCTTATTGACTTTTAAGAATATTTAAAATGCAAAATATTTATGTTAAATATTGTATTTTTCCACTTTTACCTTATTATAAGTCAAAAATCTATAAATAATAAGTTTTGATATAACTTTTGCTGCATAATACTTTAGGTAATATTTATATTGTTCGGAATTTTTTTTGCTATTTACAATTTACGAGGGTTGATTGATAAGTCTGGTAAATTCTACAAAATAGCGGGAAACTTTGTTAAGCGACATAACTGTTGCTGAACGAGATTGTTGTGTTTAAATATTTAAGGGGCTATACCAGTGTGATAATTTCAAAAAAATCGTTTTTTTTACATATCTCAATGCTTCTATATGTACAGAATAAGAGGTCGAAGTATCAAAGTCGGCCTATATTTATTTTTGAAAATACAGCTGTAGTCAGAAACAGCTGCTCGGGGGTCATAAACTCGTTTTTCGAAGCGTAACGCGAACCGGAGCAGGTATTAAATTTCCCATGCCTTGACGTCATTACGTAACTGAAAATTAAACATCTAATACTTCAGTGTACTCAAAATAGTCACAAAGGTAGGTACGTGACAAGAAATTATTATTTATGTGTTACTCATTCGTTATTCTTTAAACTCGTTTTTCTCAAAACTGCATTTTTTAAATTTGTTGCCGCTGTAACTCGAAAACAATTTATTGTGTCGACTTAATTTTTTTTTGCATGTTATGGACATGTTTTGTCGTACCATGAACCACAGGTTTTTTTGATTGGACCAAAAATGTTAATTTGGCATGCAACAAACGGAGACTTTTTTGGCGAAAATTTTGTACTTTTTTCTAAACGCCGCCATTCTTATAATTTTCAATATTTTTTAAAATCCATGGTTGATGGTACGGAAAATTATATTTATTTTATTGATTATTTTTTTTTAATTTCAGGCAATTTGGAGGCGTCAATCACGGCAGCAGTGGAGGTACTTTTGTTTCGCCTGTCCTATTACTGGGGCATAAGTCCCGTAAATTTTAATATTTTGGTCGGAAAAAATGTGCGTATATTTGTAAAGAAATAATAAATAGGTACCCAACATTTTAAAACATTTGATACAGTACTTTTCTTTAAAAAATAATTCTAGAAAAATATCCTTATTTTTAAGTAGTTACACTGGTATGGCTCCTCAAACAGATGCAACTTGCAGTTGTTTCTTGGCAGCTATAGTAAGAGTCAGTGTTCCAGGTTTCGTAGAAATGCATAAAGCCGAGTAGTGTTCAGTTATAAAACAGAGCAGTTAAGCCGGATTTCCACCAAACGGACAGTTTAAAAAAAACAGTTCTGTTTTCAATAAACAAAACAAAACATGTTTTGTTTTTTTCAAACAGTTCCTGTAGATTGTTCCAAAAGTTTTGTTGCTAGTGTTTGTCCTCTTTTTCCCATTTTGTTTAGTCCCGCACGAATATCCTTCTCCGACGACGATTTTTTTATAAATTAGCTGTGGTTCGTTTTTAGTTAATGGCCAAAACAGAAAAAAAACACAGGTTATTGAGTCAGTTGTCTATTAAAAATGAGAGTTAATTACTGCACACAAGAATAATTGGCTGATTTAGGCACTGACAATATTGGGTTAAATGGAGAATTGAGATCTTCCTGCCACAATTTTACCAGAATGTCAAGTACCGATTTTGAATTACTAATTAATTTATTAGGATCTAAAATCGCCAAGAAAAATACAAATTACCAAGACGCAATTTTGGTGAAGGATCGTCTGGCAGTAATTCTGAGGTACTTAGCCACTGGGGACAGTTTTCAATCATTAAAATATTTATTCAAAATTTCAAATTTTTCTGTATCACGAATTATACCGGATGTATGTGAGGCCCTGTATAACGCTGTTCGACATTATATCAGGGTAAGCCTTTCTTTCTTCGGTTTATTCTTGTCATACAAAAAACTCATGGCATCATATCCAAACCATTTTGAAACAAACGGGTGTCCAGCCAAGACTTTTTCATTCTTTTATACTTCCTTCTTTCCCTGTTGTACTGACTGAACAAGTTTTTGATTTTTCGCTCGATTTCATCACTACTAGTTTCAAAAGTATTATCAATTTCCTTGACTGAATATTGTTTTTTATTTTTATTCTTATAACCTATACTTTTTGAGTCCCACCGTTTTGGTAAATCTGTTTTGCAGTCAACTCTTTTAACCGTAGCAACGTTGTAACTAAATGCATATATATATATATATATATATATATATATATATATATATATATATATATATATATATATATATATATATATATATATATTTATATAAATATATATAATTGAATAAAAAAGTACTTTAAGTGTTGACAAACTCTTTATAAATCGCATACAGTTGATAAAAATTTTATAACTAGTTGAAAGAGTAGAGTACAAATGTCGCCAAGAAGAAAACTACAACATTCAACCAAACGGACTAAAAAACACGAACAAATTTGTTTTCTTTTGATGTACCGACTCGAGACGGGAAAGTGTTTTGTTTACTAAAAACACTGTTCTCCAACAGACATGTTTTCGGAACTGTTCATTTTTTACAAAACATGGCTCTTTTTGTTGAGAAAAATAGTTTTTGTTTGTGTTTCGTGCTATGTTCGTTTAGTGGAAACCCGGCTTTAGGCTTTTAAATTTTAGATACATTCACTTTTAAAAATGAACTCGAAAAAATTTTATTTTTAGTCATCGATGGCTTTTAAATTTGACCAATAATTCTCTTTCCCCTTTATTATTTGTCCTTGTCCTTTTACGAAAACATTATACAGAAGTTATAACATAATTACGAAATATAAATTTCACATTACGGGGACAGTTCTCTGAATAGTTTAATTATTATAATAGAAACTTGTTTAAATTTTAAAATGTGATTAAAATTACATAAAATTATATTAATATCTAGATATTCTAATAAGACAATGGGGAATACATACTAAATAACAAATAAGCCATATTTTTGTCATGTTTGACTTTTGTTGCGTGAATAAATGCCTTCGACATTAACAATACTTTATTATCGTAAGTAGCAAATAAAAAAATTATCAGTGAAAAATAATTTCCTTGTGATTTACGGTTATTGGATTATTTTTTAACTGTTTTGCGGAATGATTTACTAACTTCCTACATATTTTATAGGATAATTTATACCGGCTATAGATTTTGCAATCGAACTATGCTATTTTTAAGCGTAACAAATCTTAGAACATAGCTTTGTTTCTAGCTTTGTGTAACCCTAAAACATTCAAAAAGTTCTTAGGTAATAGTATAGATCCAATGATTAATTTTCTTCATAATTCGCCATTTAATGCCAATTATATGAGAGTCGGTCGGGACCATGAGAGACTATTCGTTCAAGGGAGGTTGTCCATGTAAGAGAGGTGTCCGCAAAGGAGAATTTTACTATATATATATATATATATATATATATATATATATATATATATATATATATATATATATATATATATACAGTCCCTGGCCAAATTATTAGACGCACTGCAAGATTTCATGTAAAATATTAATTACCGAGTGATATTGTACCGTTTTATTATTTTAAATTGATTTGTTTTTTATTTTTATATTATCCAATCAATTACCTATTTATTTGACATAAATAAAACAGCATTAATTTAGAAAAGCATAAGTTTATTAAGTTTTAAAGAAAAGTGAAATTAATGTTACTAAAAGTCAATATTTAGTTGAGCCACCTTTAGTCGCTATCAAAGCTTTAATTCTGCGCGGCATGCGATTGCATTTGAGGATGATGATTCCACACATGAATAATCTTTTCTAGGAGATGAGGTTTTGTTGGTAATCACATCTTTAGCCACTTCTCTTTTCATCAGCTCCCACACATTTTCAATGGGCTATTACCCGGCCAATCCAACAGAGGGATATTTTTTTTCTGCCAAAAAAGCTTTAACAGACGAGCAGTGTGGCAGGGAGCTCCATCTTGCATGAAAGTGAATGGTTCCCCATTTGGAAACCATTCTCTGAGCTGCGGAATCAACCGATTTTGTAATACTTCTTTGTACTGATCTTGCCTCATTATTCCTTTAACGACGTACAGACGTCCAGTGCCCTTGCCGCTGATGACTGACCAAATCATCACTTTGGTGGGATGTTTAACCGTCGGGACGACACAATCAGGATGAAACTTTTCTCCATGACGACGACGCACATACTGAGCTTTATTCTGCAGAATTTCGAATGTGCTTTCGTCACTGAAGCAGACCTGTCAAAAATAGGAAAAATATATAAACTTCCATGTTTATTTGCTTTATTTAACTGAAAATGATAATAATGTATCAATTATTGATTAAATTGCTGTATCTTACCGATTTCCAGAAGTCCACATCTTTGTCTTGCCATTGTTTGGCCCACTTCAGGCGCTTTGCTTTCATCGCAGCTGTTAACTTGGGCTTCCTGGCGGGGCGACAGGCCTTAAAATCTAATTCTTTCAATTTTCTTCGAACAGTGCGCTCAGAAGCATTTACGCTAGTAAGGAGTTGTGATTTTATTACCTTTGTGGTAGCAAATCTGTTTTCTACACAAATTTTCTTCAAACATCTCTCTGACCGTGGAGTGAAAATTGGTTTTCTACCGCATCTTTTCTTTCTTTTCGGGCTTAATTCCGTCCCTGACTCAATTTTCTTTTTTATGCGTCGTACACTAGCTTCAGAAACCTCCAATCTTCGTGATATTTCTCGGTTTGTAAATGTTTTCGCAATCACAAGGGCCTTCACTTCAGCTTTTTTACGTGGTAAAAGATCGTCTTTTCTACCCATAATGAAAATAGTCCAATTACTTTTTTAAAACACTGCATACAAAATAAACTAATAACTGAGTAGTATAAAACTGTTAAACAAACAATCACAGTCCATAAAGCCACAGAAACACGTCCGTACCTGACTCGATTCCGATCGCGACTGATACAGGTTTGTACTTATTTACGTTCATGTATCACTTTGTCAACACAGTGTTGCCATATGTTAAAAATAAATACAAATATGTAGTCTACAACAATTCTTTTAAATAAAAATCAATAATATTGTAGTTTAAATATACCATTATTGCATAAAAAACTCTTAAGAAACATAAAATTACTAAAAAAAATACAGTGCGTCTAATAATTTGGCCAGGGACTGTATATACATATATATATATATATATATATATATATATATATATATATATATATATATATATATATATATATATATATAAATATATATATTTTTATGGGTCTAGCACACGTGCTGCAGGGAAGTCCCTAAAGCGCTCCAGGAACGGCATGAGTGCGGAAAAAGCGATTCACATTGTTCTTGAATCGCTGTAAATTGTACTCGGTGGGAAACACAGCGCTGGACAAATTATTCCAAAGGGATGACGTTCTCCATATAAAAGATTGCTTGTACGCAGAGTAACAAGCTGAACCCCATACGGATGTGAAGCACCGCTTTGGGAGGAATTAAGCGGGCTACATCCTTCGAACACTTTCCATAAAAATACTTGTAGAACAGACTCAAGTCGCCAACCGTTCTTCGACGTTCCAGCGAATCAAAGCTGCCGGTCAATTCCGGGTCCCCAATCAGACGGACCGCTCTTCTCTGAACAGAATCCAACAAATGCAGTGTATGTTTGGGAGCGGAGCCCCAAACGTGAGGGCAGTATTCCATAGTTGGTCGAATTGGGGCTTTGTAAAGAATTAAGAGTTGTTGTGGGGTGTAAAGCTTTCTGGTTCTAAATAATATTCCCAACTTTTGAGAAGCTCTCCTTGCTATGCCTGCAACATGTTCATGCCAGGACATATTTGCTCCCAAACTAACGCCCAACAAATTGAGCGACGATGCTAGGGGAATGGAGTGCCCCGATATAACTATGTCGGGTTCAGCAACGTTAACTTTTTTAGAAAAAACTGCCGCCTGGGTTTTTGTAGCGTTAAATTCCACTTGGTTACTGTCACCCCAAGATAGAATTTCTTCCAGGTCTTTGTTAAGTTGAACGACCTCCTGCTGTCTGCGAATATTCGCTTGAGCAGCCGATGTCCGAGCGTTCAAGGTGAATGAAGAGACAAGCGTACTGTCATCTGCAAAGCTGTAGATTGGATTCCCGGTCTTTTCCAGCAGATCGTTAATGTTAATGAGAAAGAGAGTAGGAAACAGTATGGAGCCCTGGGGCACACCGCCATAAGAGCGTAACTTAGCCAACAGTCCATCGTGCCAAACACGGTCGAATGCCTTGGATATGTCAAGAGCAACCGCTCGAGATTCTCCAAAGTGTTCAATTGCATTGTTCCAAACATGTGTTACATAAGTCAGAAGATCTCCTGTTGATCCATGTTTACGAAAACCATATTGGTGATCGCTAATAATATTGAATCGTTCAAGATATTTTAGAAGATGCTCATTGATAACCTTTTCCATGACTTTCGATATTATTGAAAGCAGTGCAACTGGTCGGTAGTTATTTGGCAAGGTCTTCTTGGCTTTTTTAGGTATCGGCTGAACCGTGGCAGGACGGAAATATTCCCTTTCTGTACGATAGGTTAAAAAGTCTACAGAAAACTGGTGTTAGTTCCCTTGCACAGTTTTTGAGAACTATGGCAGGTATTCCGTCAGCGCCAGAAGCCTTCTTGGTGTCTAGCTTCATTAAAATACGCTTTATGATGCGCCGTCTGAAGACAACATCGGGCATTCTTGACTGCAATATGGGAATAGTAGGTGGTGTTTTTCCTTGGAAATCGACAACAGAATGTGAAGCAAAGAGTTCAGACAACAAGTTCGCTCTCTCAACAGGTGTGGTTGCAATGGAATTATCTGGCCGTGTGAGTGGTGGTATGGTGGATTTGGTAAAATTTTGACTAACTGCCTTAGCGACTGACCAAAAGGACCTGGAATTGTTGGGAAAAGCGAGAAGTTTCTTTCTAATTCGTTGATTGTGTGCCTCCTTGGTTTCGTCGATAATTCCCTTGCATCTGTTCCGGGTACGAACAAAGATGTTACGATTTACGGTGTTAGGATTTTCACGCCATTGTCGGTAAGCAATATGTTTAGAAGCAACAGCTTCTTTGCATTTTCGGTCGAACCAAGGCTTGCCGTTGGAGGAGCATTTCATCGAAAAAGGGATGTAAGCTTCCATACCAGTCAAAATAACATCGGAGACCTTCCTGGCGCAGTCAGATGGGTTATCGGATCGAAAACAAACGTCCATCCAAGGGAAAGTTCGAAAGTATTCCATGAGATCTTCCCATTTAGCAGCTTTGTAGTGCCAAACCTTGCGCGGCCTAGGCGCCTCTCTGTCACCGATTGGCAGGATACTCGATGTCGAAAGCAGTTTATGGTCGGAAGAACCCAACGGCGGATTCACGGTGACCGTGTAAATCTCCCAATTGGTGGTTAAAAACAGATCAAGAAGTCTGGCGAACTCCCCGTCTCGATCAGGGATCCGCGTTGGTTCGGCAATAAGCTGACTTAAGCCATAACTGATTGAGAATGATTCAGCTTCACGACCTTGTTCGTCGGTAGTACTCGTATTTGAATATTTAAGCCAGTTGATATTGTGGACATTAAAGTCACCCAGGATGGCAATTTCGGCACTTGGATAGTTAATTTGTAAATGATCGATGGTGTCTGCAAGAGAAGCGAAAAGTGTTTGAAAATTGGTATCGCTTGGTGATCGATATAGGATACAGATGAACCTTGTGGTTTCTTGAGTCGTTATTTTTAACCACATAACATCAAAGTTTGGGGGCTCCAGAGCTTCTTCTCGTTGACAAGAGAGGTTGCTTCTATATATATATATATATATATATATATATATATATATATATATATATATATATATATATATATATATATTTGTATCCACATGTAAACCATGCCACTTATCAAATTGCTTCTTATCAAATCGTTCATCCATTTAAAATGTTAATGAGTGCGGTAAGGATAAGTTTAAGGCAGTGGAGTAAAATGCAACACTGTCTTATGGAAAAAGTTATGTTACTACGCTTCGGTGTAATACCGGTAAGAAGCCCGAATGGTTCGTCTATTGTCTTGTACTAAAACCGGTTTTAAATACGTACTGGTGATGTCACTTATATTTATTAATTTTAATACCAAGCCTTCGCATGTTTACATTAAAACACTATCACAGATTTCACTTGTTCTGAAGATTGGCTGACTGGTTCGACCAAGGATCGACTAACCGGGTAAAATGTGTAGTGTTGTCAGACTTCAACGGTTAAAAAAAATCTTTTTTGATATAACCACATGACCGCCTAATAAAATTAATAAATATAAGTGACAACACTGGTATATATCCACGGCAGATTTTCCTACAAGACCACGGGCCGCCATTTAGTTTTTTTAACGATGTTGTACAGAAGCAGAGTAAGGTAACTTTCTGCATAAGATAGGGTTGCAACTTATTCTATTGTTTCCTACTTGTCCTTACCCCATTTACTGAAATTTTAAATGAATGAATTATTAGGCGGAAAGTGATATCATGAATAACATGGTTCGTCTCTCTTTGGGTAGAAAATATTTTGGCCAAAATTATGCACTTGAAATTTTTATATTTTGGAAGTCTGAAAATACTATCGATTCGTTAGTAATCAGGCGATCTACTCAACCAATTTTAAGAGCAGGTTAAATGTGTGCCTTCGTTTTAATGTAAATATGTGGAGGCTTGGAAAAAACCAATCCTAGCGTGTTTATGACGAGTAATATAGCTACAGTTGAAATTTGAAGCTTTGTACTTAAAAGCTTGTGATTTGATTTAGAAGAAATCCATTAGCGACGTCGCTTTTTGATCCTTCGATGTTGGCTCTTCCTATCATTGCGATAGGAATGCAGCTGGTTCTTGTTAGTACCAGCTGCTATTGGAAGTCTTTGAAAAAATCCCTATTTACACTCCTCAACGGGTCTCATATAACATACACAATACATATAAAACCTAGAGTAATGTTTCCAACGTTGATCAAAAGTTACAATTCTGAGATTGGCAAGTATTAAGCTATTTTGAAGATCTCACTAAACGGGAATATCAATTCACTATTTAAATGTTTTTTTTTAATTGACGTATAATTATCGGTTCGCATTCTTTATACCATGGTTTCGCAATCGAAAAAAAATAATTATACTAAACAATAACAAGGTTTAATGAAACAGTTATTTGGATTTGCTTCAATAAATAAATAAAAAATATATTGATAAGAACAAAGGCGTCGGTTCGACATTCCCTGGATTTTTATATGCAACTTCTGTCAGTAGAGCTAAAAAAAATATTTCGATGAGGGCAAGGTCTTTGATATGTTTATCTATTTCCAATTAGTTCAGTTATAACAACAATTATAACAAACGGTTTACGCGTGATGGATCGTAGATTATCTGTTCATACCTGAGAAGAATGTATGTAAAATCATTTGTAAGGATCTTGGATAAATATTCATGTTTCAAAATTTTGGTGTCTAGCATGTAAACGAGGTAGATATGTGCGCTAGTTGTCAGCTTGTCCAGAGGTAGTTGCTCAGATGCAAATGTCAATATGTGAGTGTCCGTAGTCAACAGTTTGTAATAAAAATCTATCGAGTATGGCTTTTATCCTGCTATAAAACGAAGTGGATAGCCTTTTTTTATTGAAATTTCCCACTCACACCGCACATTAATCCGCGTTTCTGCAGTAGCTGTATATACCTCTTTGTTTATAACCGGCCCAGTGGAAGTCGGACTTGCGCAATTAGTGTTCCGTACGGTAATTTTTTTTTAAATAAAATAAAATCCTTACCTAATTAGGTCCCTGACATGTATATATCTTACGATCCAATATGTATTTTCCCGTTTTTTTCTTAGCCAATAAATCAATCTAGCTCAATCTAGAATCTAGTAGTTAAAGTTTAAAACAAATATTTACTACTATATTTGTTTAATTATGAACAAATAAAATAATTTTATTTTGTCTCGGAACTTGGCACCTATCCATTATTCATCATGGAAATTTATTTTATCTGTGATTGGCCAAATGCAGTAATATATTGAAAAGTATATGGGTTTATTACTTCGTCGAATACATATTGATATTTTGTAGCTATTAAATTCACATCATTCCACGAAAAAATCCTTCACCATATTGTCAAGACACATAGTTTATTTTATATTAGATAATTTTTGCCCAATTTGCAATTTATGGAGAATATTCCAAAATTTATCTAAAATTCTTTTAATCAATACTTTTCAAGATACGGGGGAAAGCGATTTTTGGCCTTTTTTTTAAAAGAAATACGAGGCTGGTTTGAAAAGTCCGTGCAAAAATAAAAACTACTTATGTGTTTGGGGTAAACCTTTTTTATTTTTCGACATAGTCTCCTTTTAGGCTTATACACTTCGTCCAACGATGTTCTAGTTTGTTGATCCCTTCCGAATAATAGGATTTGTCCAAGTCTGCAAAATATCCATTAGTGTCTGCAATCACCTCCTCGTTTGAATAAAATCTTTGTCCCGCCAGCCATTTCTTCAAATTGGGGAACAAATAGTAGTCCGAGGGAGCCAAGTCTGGAGAATAGGGAGGATATGAAACGAGTTAGAATCCTATTTCCATTAATTTTGCGACCACAATTGCTGAGGTGTGTGCTGGTGCGTTGTCGTGATGGAAAAGGAGTTTCTTGTGTGCAAATCGCGGGCGTTTTTCTTGCAGTTCGGTTTTCAAACGGTCCAATAACGATGAATAATATTCACCTGTAATAGTTTTACCCTTTTCCAGATAGTCGATGAGGATTATCCCTTGCGAATCACAAAAGACAGTCGCCATAACCTTTCCGGCCGAAGGAACGGTCTTCGCCTTTTTTGGTGCAGATTCCCCTTGGTAACCCATTGTTTAGATTGTTGTTTGGTCTCAGGAGTATAGTAATGTATCCATGTTTCATCCACAGTGACGAAACGACGCTTAAAGTCCTCCGGATTCTTCTGGAACAGCTGCAAACCATCCTTGCAAACACTTCACACGATTCCGTTTTTGGTCAAGCGTGAGTAAACGCGGCACCCATCTTGCGGATAGCTTTCTCATGTCCAAATGTTTATGCAAAATATTATGTACCCGTTCAGTCGAGATGTCCACAGCACTAGCAATCTCACGCACCTTAACTCTTCCGTCATCCATCACCATATCATGGATTTGATCAATGATTTCTGGAGTCGTAACCTCCACAGGCCGTCCAGAACGTTCAGCGTCACTTGTGCCCATATGGCCAGTCCGAAAATTTTGAAACCACTTATAAACTGTTCTAATCGAAGGTGCAGAGTCACCATAATGTTTATCAAGCTTCTCTTTAGTCTCATGAGGCGTTTTGCCTTTCATAAAGTAATGTTTAATCACCACACGAAATTCTTTTTCGTCCATTTCTTGAAAATCACTCGACTTCCTTGATTCACACGAATGCCAAACACAAAGAAATAGACCAATATGGCTGAAACTTGGTGTGCGTTCATTCAAGAGATGCTACTAACTAAACATGACCTCGATAAGCGCCGGTGGTGCCATCTCTCGGACTTTGCACGGACTTTTCAAACCAGCCACGTATGATGAAAATTTTGCCCGAGTACATATATTTTTTAACTCGAATTTTCACAAGTTTTCATTTGACACCCCACTCGATGAATTTTTTTTTCACTTCACTCTATAAGCTAACCCTTTAATTTAAAATTTAACTAACAAAACTAAATTGCTCTGTTTGGGCGTTCAACTCCTTTATTTGTGCCAAATTTCAACTTTCTATGTTAAATAGTTTCGGAGAAGATCGGATGTGACAGACATCTACTAATTTAATTATCCAAATCTATTTGATCTGCTTTAAAGTAATATCTTCCCACTGCAACACACTTATGTCAACGTTTTCTCCAATCTTTAAGGTATTTATTAGGAGAAGACAGGGGGAGCATTGTGTTAGAGAAATACGCGAAATAGTTTGGTTTTCAGGGTATAATGAATGTGGCAACGTAGCTTCTCGCCTGCTTCCCGCCGCACGCAATCACGTGTTATTTATTTTTATTTAGTATCGATGTATATTAATTAATTAAAACGATACTTTGGATTATTTATTAAAAATATATCAATTATTAAGTATTGATAACTGAATAAATGCTCGTGCAAGTCACTCGTTTATTCTAGTATCTTTAAAAAGAAAGTCCGATCAGTGCAATGCGTATATGTGATCCAAAATCTGAAAGAATGCCGCGTCCGCGCGCGCAATCTTCAAGCCACGTTGCTATAGCGAAAATTCACTTTATAAAATACATTAAAAAGTAATATTTATCTAATATTTTTGCAACAACTAGGAGGTAAACTGCCTTCATATTTTAACAAACGAAAGAAAAGTAATTTTTTTATGTAACACGTAGGCTGAAAAGTTTTTGGTCTGACACATAGATGTCGCTTTTTTCAAAAAATCCATATGATTTTTAGGAAGTATGAACCTTCAAATGATATGTGTCAAAATTTCATAACATTTCGACGATTAGTTTACAAGTTACAGTGACGCTACTTTTGATATTTTCAAAACAATGGAAAAATCGAATTTCGAGTGTTGATTAAACACTGTTTTTTGAAGGGAAAAAATACCGTTGAAGCAAAGTAATGGCTTGATAAGTGTTACGGGGACTCTGCCCTGAAAATCACTTATCATTTACTGGTATGTTGAATATAAACGCGGCCGTACAGATATAAATGATGCTGAAATCTCTGGACGCCCAAATAAGGTAGTTACACCGAAAAACATCAAAAAAATTCACAAAATTGTTTTGAGTGACCGCAAAGTGAAATTGCGTGAGATAGCTGACACTCTAAAGGTATCAAAAGAACGTGTTGGTCATATCTGGCATGCACATGTGGGCATGAGAAAGCTCTGTTCGATATGGGTACTGCGTTTGTTTACAGTGGACCACAAACAACAACGTGTTGATTCTGAGCGCTGCTTGGACCTATTTAATGGTGTCCACGGAGTGGTACTTTCAATTTGGGGAGCGGACAAAAATCACACGGTGGCATATTTGGGGAATATAGTACTTAACGAAAATACATCGTTTTTACTTAAAAATCTATCAAGAATGAATAATCTCACACGACGGCCATACAATAAGTTTATAAAGCGTAATTTAATACATGAAATACACATAAGGCGCACCAGCCATTTTTAGTATTATCATTTGTCTGTTTCAGTACCACCTTGAAATAACGAACGTCATATTTTCTTTTTAACTTACCCAATATACACAGGTTTTACCACTAACAGTAAATAAATTAAAATTGAAATCAATTTTCGAAGGTTCGAATGTTGAATATACTAAATTTTTTCTACTCGTCTGTACATACTTGGGGAAATCCCATCTCAGTATAATTGCTCTTTTCCTGGTATTATTAATTAAAATTCCAACAAAATACGATTATGTAAGTATAATTACATTGAATTACACAGATAAATTATGCGTGCAAATAACATGAAAAATTCTCTTCTTAAAAATATATTTATTTTGATAGGCGCCATTATTTATTTTAATGATTACACTTATACCATTATGTTCATTTAATTTTACTCAAAACCTTTCAAATTAGTCGGTATTTTCTGATCCCTTTCAAGTTTATTATCTGGAATGGTAATAACAAGGATCTTAAGTCATCTTACATAGTATACTTTCATGAAATTCATTACGGAAAAAAAACTATTTTCTACCCTTCCTGAACGCTAAATGTTCTGGTTGAAGTTATAACCACAGAGTAGTATCTATCTATGGTATCTAACCGTTCCTACAGAAAGGGAATATTTCCTTCCTGCTGGAAATGCGTTACAGTTCAGTCGATACCCAAAAAAGGCAAGAAGATCCCTTGCCAAACAATTACTGTTCAGTCGCGCGGCTTTCAATAATATCGAAAGTCATGGAAATGGCCAGCAATCACCATCTTGCAAAATATCTTGAGGAATTAAATATTATTGGCGACCATCAATATGGCTCTCGTAAGCAAAGATCAACAGGAGATCTACTTATGTAACACATGTTTGGAACAAGGCAATTGAAAACTTTGGAGAATCTCGCGCTGTTGCACTTGATATATTCAAAGCATTCAACCGTGTTTGGCACGATGGACTGCCTACGCTCTTATAGTATGTTTGAAAAGTTGAAATGTTTATGGCTTTCGTGTTTCCTCAAAGAACATTGCCTACAAGTGGTAGTCGACGGATATCCTTCTAACATCTTCACTATAAACGCTGGTGTGCCCCAAGGCTCTATACTGTCTCCTACTCTCTTTGTCGTTTACATTAATGAACTGCTGGGAAGCACCAAGGTTGCAGATGACAGTACGCCTATTTCTTTATTCACTTAGAATGCTCGAATATCGGCTACACATGCAAATATCTGCAGACAGCAGGAAGTCGTTCAACTTAATAAAGATCTGGAGAAAATTTTATCTTCCGATGACAGTAACCAAGCAGAATTTAACGCCACAAAAATCCAGGCGGCATTTTTTTCTAAAAAAAGTTAACGTTCCTGAACCCTACATAGATAAGAGCATGTCAGGAAGTAACATAGGTCTTGGTATGAACATGCTGCAAAGATAACAAAGTGATCTTCTCAAAAGCTGAGAATATTATTTAGAACTAGAACGCTTTACCCTTCACAACAACTGTTAATTCTGTATAAAGCTAATATTCAAGCAAAGATGGAATACTGGTCTCATTTTTGGGGCTCTGCTCCCAACCATACACTGCATTTGTTAAATTATATTCAGAAGAGAGATGTTCGCCTGATTGGTAACACAGAAATGACCAGCAACCTTGCTTTATTGGAACATCAAAGGGAGGTTGGCGTATGGTGTTTATTTTACCAGTATTTTCATGGGAAGTTCTATGGATGTAGCTCACTTTCGCATGAAGTTTTGCTTGTTATTTCTTGTACAACCCTTTTCAAGCAGTCTTTTATATGAAGAACCTCATCTCTATGGAATGATTTGCCCAAGACTGTTTTCCCACCGACGACAATTTACACCGATTCAAGACCAACGTGAATCGCTTTTTTCGCACACGCGTCGGTCCTGTAGCACTTTAGGAGTTTCCCTGCATCATGAGTGCTATTTTCACAAAATATGCCCATAAAGCTAAACAAGACATTATAAAGACCTTCTATAACCAGGAAAAGTCAATATGGGACAACTTAGTATTTAAAAATCTTGCAATACACACAATTATTGAGTGTGGAACTAAATCGTATCCGCGCTGAAAAGATGATCAGAAATTCCGCCTTCTCACATGTGTCGCATACGCAAAGAGAATTTTGGAAAATATGTATACTTTCCTTCCAAGGTTTTCTCTACACATTATCGAAGAAATGGCCCTTAAACAATTTACCTTTATGTAAAAAAGGATAAACCAAATATTTGGAGGTAAAAGAGTAACCGCAAAAAAGTATGTTTTGGCAACCTTTATAACTTGGAGACAAAAAAGCAATTTTAACGAAAAAGGTCTTAAATTAAAGCTAATTAAAGATCTAGAAGGACATAAACTCCTGGACAAAATTAACGCAACAAACTGAAAATTAATTTATCTTTTTCTTATGTCAGTTTTCAAGTTTATCGAGTGTTTGAATAGTAGGCTATGCATATTTTGTTTCGTTATTCATGACAGAAATCAAAACAATTTATTTAGATTTACAGTTTTAAAGAATTTTTTAGCAGATAAACAATTTCCTGTAATAATGCGATAGATTTTCTTTAAAAGTAAGCTTATAAATTGTTCCCTTTTTCAAAGTAATACGTTTTTGTGATAAACTGTTTTATTTTTGACAACGAAGAATTAGAAAAATGAATCGAACAAGGAATTTAACTGAACACGAGGTAGTGCGAGCCTCAGTTTTACTGGACGAGGGATGTTGTCAGAATTATGTTGCCAATTTGTTAGGCAAACATCGTTCCACAACTTATTCTAGAAGGCTAGGGCAAGGGCGAAAACGATGCACTAGCGACCTAGATGCACGTTTTATAAGACAATATGCTTTAAGAAAACAGGACTGTCACTAGTTCTATAATAAGAAACGAACTCGAAGCTGTTCTTAATGTCACAATTTCTTCTAAAACAGTTAGAAGACGGTTAAATGAAGCTGGATTAAACAGTAGGAGACCAGCCACTGCGCCCTTGCTTACTAGAGAGAACAGAGTTGCCAGGTTACGTTTTGCTCGCAATCACGAAAACTGGTCTGTGGATGATTCGAAACAAGTCTTCTTCACAGGTGAAACTAGGGTTAGTCTAAAACATCCAGATGGCCGTGAGCGAGTATGGCGAAGACCAGGAGAGAGGTTTGTTCCTTGCAATATCTCTGCAAGGATTCCATTCGGCGGTGGCTTTGTTATGTTCTGGGGTGGCATCTGCTTTGATGCTCGCACAGAGTTAGTTCCTGTCCGTACGAGATCCATGAATGCTGACTACTATCTTGAGAATATTGTAATAGAACATGTGATGCCTTTCGGTCATTTTGTGGGGCCCAATTTCCTGTTTATGCAAGACAACGCTCGACCTCACGTGGCTAGGGAGGTACTCGATTATCTTAATCAAGTTGATAGTTGATATACCTATTATGTAATGGCCACCAAAAAGCCCGGATCTGAATCCGATAGAACATGTATGGGATCACCTTAAGAAAAACATGAAACGTCATATACCTGCACCTAGAAACCTGAGGGAACTTGAAAATGCAGTTATCACAGAATGGGAGCAAATTCCTCAAGATTTTATCTAAAATTTAATTAGAAGCATGCCTAGGCGCATAAACGCTGTCATCCGAAGTAGAGGAGGCAACACACGCTACTAGTGTCCCAGTTACACCATTAATTTTGCTACTAGGGTCCCAGTTTATTTTTTTTCATTATTACATAATTTCAACGATTTTGTTATTAGGTCTTAAGAATAATTTTAATTGGAATCTTATAGAGAAATTTGGTAGCTAATTCACTTTTAAAGTATCCGAATAAGTTTTTTCTAACTTTTAGTGTAACCAATGTTCATAAAAGATTATTAAAATTAATTCATTATAGAGATTTGTATGATTTAATATATTGTTGCGTTAATTTTGTCCAGGAGTGTATTTTTCAGTTTTTTTATTTAGGGGTAACTACCCCGTATTCCCATCAATCATTCACAGAAGTGTGAAGAAAACATGTCAGCACACAATTCGGTTTTTGTGATGCCTTGGGAACCAGAGAGGCCTTGTTTTCTATGCAGGTTTTGATTCAGCAATGTAGAGAGGTCAATTGTGACGTATATTTGTGCCTGATCGACTACCAAAAGATCTTTGAGAGAATTCAATATCACAAAATGGTCGAAATTTTGAAAGACCTTGGGCTAGATGGAAAAGATCTGCGGATTATTGGCAACCTCTACTGGAACCAGATGGCATTTATTAAAGCAGAAGGGGAGCGCTCAGAAGCAATATCGATTGAGCGTGGAGTAAAGCAGGGTTGTGTTTTGTCTCCCCTATTGTTTAATATACGCTCTGAGCAAATCTTCAGAGAGGGACTGGAAGAGGCTAATGAAGGAATACTGTTTAATGGGGAGCGAATAAATAATATTCGTTATACTGACGATACGGCGGTTATGGCTGATAACTTAAAGGGTCTATAACATCTTATGACAAAAATAAACGAAGTCAGTAATCGATACGGCCTCGAACTTAATATCAGCAAGACAAAGTACATGGTAATCAGCAAGTCTCCGGTTCCTCCCTCCTTGTTGATCGTTAACAATCAACAAATTCAAAAAACTTCATTATATTCATATTTAGATACCATGATAAACGAACAATAGGATCATTCGCAGGAAATTTGTTGCCGTATCCGAAAAGCTAGAGCAGTGTTTCTTAAAATGACATCACTTTTCAAAAGCTTAGCAATAAAATTAAGCACGAAAATGAGACTCCCAAGATGTTATGTCTTCAGTATCCTTCTTTATGGTGTAGAAACTTGGACGCTGGCAGAAGCCACTTCTTAAAGCATTTGAATTATGGTTATATCGTAGAATTTTGAAAATTTCTTATACTGACCATATCACCAACGAGGATGTCCTACGTCTCATGAACAAAAAACTGGAAATTATGGAAACTGTTAAAGGAAAATTGGAATATTTTAGGACACATAATGAGAAATTCCCATAGATATGGATTACTACAGCAAATACTCCAAGGGAAGGAATGTGGAAAAAGGGGACCAGGACGCAGACGTATCTCCTGGCTAAACAATCTGCGAAATTGGTTCTCAACAATTACTACCGGTCTTTTCAGAGGTGGAGTGGATAAAGTAATAATAGCCAGAATGATTGCCAACATTTGAACCGAATAGGCACTTTAAGAAGAAAACCCCCTATTTTGGGAGTTAAAAGTGTGAAAATAAATAAGATTTTTCCCCAAAATTAAAAGTTATTTTTTAGGTTAAAATACTCGTAGCACTAACATGAATTTCAATCCCCTTTTAGGGGGTGGTTATCGCTTAGCGATAAGTTTGGGAGACGTATAAGTCCAGAGCTATATTTTCAGTATTTTGATCATTTCTTTGTATTTTTCCTAGTCTTGAGGGTCATATTTGTGAGTATGGCAGAATCCCCTATTAACAAAATGGGCTGATTTTGCGGTCACTCTTTTCAAAAACAAATTTTCTGTATGAATAAACTTTTAACCAAATCAATTAAATTTTCAGAAGGTAACCTATCAAGAAAAATTAACCGGTCAAGTGCAAGTTGAACTTGCACAATTAGTGTTCCGTACGTTGATTGCCTTTAAAATAAAAAAATTTGTTCTGGTGGTATAAAATCATCAGTGACTTCACAAAATACACCCCAAATGAGTTTTCAACAAAGTTTGTTTCCAATCTTTACTGAAAACTGATGACCTTGAAATTTTTGTTTTTTTTTATATACCAGATAAATTACACAGGGGAACAGCTGTTTTGGTGTCGAAGTTTTTTGAGCTGATTCTATATCAATTTGATGTCCTGAATTCAAATAACGTATTCATTTGTACCTAGGAGCTCAAATTTTTAAGATATACAATTTTAGAGAAATATACGTTACATTATTGTAACTCAAATCCGTAAGTATAGTAAACAAAAGTAGATACGAAATTTTTATATACAAAATACAATATTATGTCGTACTTACAAACAAAAAAAAACATTGAAGAAATGAAATAGTCACTCAACACTTGGAAAGCTTCTTTTCCGCGACATTCTTGAATGTTTTTTTAAACAGTCTCTTTTTAAACTCCAGCAGTAATCTGCCATCATGTGCATGTCCCATCTTCCTTGGTAGCGGTCCTCCATAACTTTAATATCTTGGTGAAATCTTTCACCTTGTTCCTCACTCATGTCTCCTAAATTTTCTGGAAAACGGTCTAAGTGGCTGTGTAAATAGTGTATTTTAATACTCTTATTGCACCCTAAGGATTTGAAACTATTAAGCATCTTGTTAACCATTTCAACATAGTTTTGAGCTTTATGTTTGCCTAGAAAATTTTCTACAACTGCAACAAATGATGTCCAAGCTTCTCGTTCAACTTGATTCATTGAAAGGCAGGATCCTTAATTAATTGTCTTATGTTATTTGTGGGCCGTCAAATATCCCTGCTTTGAGTTTTTTCTGTACTCAACTGATGCATTTTTACCCCTATATATGCAAAACAAGACCCATTCTTATCAAGAGCCTTTACAAATTGCTTCATTAAGCCCAACTTTATATGTAACGGAGGAAGTATGATTTTTTCTCTTTCAACCAAAGCGTCGTTAATGACATTCTTTTTCCCAACGTCCATGTTTTCTCTCTGAGGCCAATCTTTTCTAACCCAGTGGTGTGTTTTGTCCCTACTATCCCAGAGGCACAAGAAACACGGATATTTCGTGTAACCACTTTGCTGCCCAAGAAGAAAGTTTACCATTTTTAAGTCTACACAAATCATCCATTGATGTTCGTAATACTAAATCTTCTGCAAGACCAAAGCTATGGTATTATATTCTTCTTTCAGTTTCGTTGAGTGAGCTAGTGGTATTGAACCATATTTATTCCCATTATGTAGAAGGATACATTTTAAACTTCGCTTTGAACTGTCAATAAATAGGCGCCAATCATCTGGAATATATTCAGAAAGTCCCATTTCTTTCATGAGTCCCCTAATTTCGTGACAAAATACAAGATTGTCTTCTTGAGAAAAGAATGGTAGCAGATCTTTTTCTCTTGTACGGTAAAAGGTAATTTTGGTTCCTTGTTCCAGTAAATTTTTGTCGTTCAACCTAGAAGCCAGTACTTCAGAAGCTTTTTTCGATAAATTGAGATCCCTGGTGAGATCATTTAATTCATTTTGATTGAAGCGTTGAGGAACTGATGACGTCCCCTCATAGTCACTGTTAGTTTCATTAGCATCAGAACTTTTATTAGCATCAGAAGAGCGATCAGAGGGAAAATATTCGTCATCAGAGATATGTGGTAGCTGATGAAATGTTGGAATCGGTATTTCATCTGAGTGCGGGATAGGGCGTATTGCCGAGTCTAAATTGGGATAAGTCCACTTACTGCGGTTATTTCGATTGATTCCATTAGTATTTACTAAACAGAAATAACAATCATTGAAGTGGTTTTTTGGTTCTCTCCAAACCATTGGTACGCCGAATTTTAGACATTTTCTTTTCCCGGTAGTCCACTGCCGTAAATGCTCTGTACAAGTTTTACATACGAGATGCGGGGCCCACGTTTTGTCCTGATCACCAAGCTTAACTCCAAAGTATCCAAGATACGCTCGCCTTACAAAGTCAGTAATAGTTTGTCTGTTTTGTTGAAACATGTATTCTCCGCATATATAGCAAAACACATCAGGTTGATTTACACAACTTCTTCTTGAACTGGAACCTGAACTCATTTTAATTCTGTTCAATAACACAAAAACACTCTTTTCTTAACATAAAATAACACGCCGAATTCGATCTACTCTCATTAGTAAGAACGCACAAACTGACGAGACTTACCCAAGTTAGGTGATTAAAAGGGTCAGTTCAGGTACCTGATAGGCCATGGTTCCACTATTTATAGATTTACCTGGAATTTACTCAATTACAGACTGACAATAAAACCATTGTACCTACATTAATGAATATATAATAATTTTAGAACTCTCATAAATGAATATACTGAATAAAAACCACATTGGTAGATAAGTTGATGTATCTAAAAAAGTAGAGCTGATAGAGAAAAACGGATTGCATGTATAGATTTAGCGTCCCAAATATAGTTAAAATCAGCTCTAAAATCCCAGGCACCAAAACAAAAATATTTTTTTGTTGCCCTGTGTTATTAAAGGTAATGCACTCGTGATAATTTTCGTTCAATTTACATCCCGTGGAAAATATTCCAGAATTTATTCAAAATTTTTTTGATCAGTACTTTTCGAGATAAGGTGGGGGGACAGCGATTTTTGCGATTTTTTAAAAATAATACAAAGAAAAGTGTGCGCAAGTATTATATTATATATATATATTTTTTACTCGTGTTTTCACAAGCTTTCATTTGACATCACACTCGATGACCTAGTAAAAATTTTTTTTTTCACTTCCGATTTTACCCCCCAAAACTAACCCCTTAAGTCAAAATTTAACTTTCAAAACTACATGACTCTGATGAGGCCATCAATTCCAAAATTTGTACCAAATTTCAACTTTTTATGTCAAATAGTTTCGGAGAAAATCGGGTGTGACAGACAGACAGACAGACAGACACCGAAGTGATCTTATAAGTGTTCCGTACGGAACACTAAAAACAATCAAAAATAACTTTCTTTGACACAAAAACATAAAAAAATATTTAATAATTCACTTTACCTGTTCTTGTGTTTACTATATTCCTTTCCAATTAAAATCTCACAAATTTAAAAGATTTTTCACTAAATTATCACAGTCGCTGGTTAGATAATTTGAACCACACGCCGCACTAATAAGTACCACTACTTGTTTTGTCTATAACATGTTCAGGTGTAATGATCATAACTAGGAATTACGCTGTGTTAAAAATGATTTTTAGAAATCAATAATTATCACAATCATTGCTTCCTCTAATAACACAAATTTATTCCATTTGCAAAAATAAATATAACTATAACCGTAGTTTCTACCTTATGACTAATTTTTACGGATATATGCCTTTATTAATAAAAAAAATAAATACGCCACACTTTTGTGTTATTATTTTATTAACATTATTATGATTGTCATTTTTACAAGAATTATTTTTAATTGGCAAACAACCGCGAAGGTTCTGAATAGAAGATACGAACTCTGTACGGATTTATACTTTCTGTCTGGTCAAATTGTATCGACGACATTGCTGGTACATTTTTACAGGGTGTTTAAAGTAACGGT
Source organism: Pachyrhynchus sulphureomaculatus (assembly GCA_019049505.1). NCBI lineage: Eukaryota > Metazoa > Arthropoda > Insecta > Coleoptera > Curculionidae > Pachyrhynchus > Pachyrhynchus sulphureomaculatus. Next base: position 147,089,977 of record CM032455.1, on the reverse strand, counting down.
ATCGTAGTGTTGTTTTAAATATTCTTTCGCAATTATTGATTTAAATTTTTAGAAATTCACCGTTTTTTTGCGGTTATAAATATATTGCATGGTTACGGGAAACTGAAAACTATTTTTTTACTTGCTATGTTCGAAAATGAAGGAGACCAATCAAATTAAGCAGAAACTATTATTTTATTCATCTAAATCTATTGGGAACCCCTTCAAAGTAATCTTCCACTGCTACACACTTATGCCAACGTATTTTCCAGTTTTTGAAACACTTCTTATACATGACATGAATGATATTGGTTTGTCGAAAAAGTATCGTCTACTTCTTCTTAGATAGTTTTAGTGTCAGATATCTCAGGTAATACATATCACATTGGATCATATTCCACGTCAGTGGAAAGCTAATATTTGACAGTAGTAGACCTGCAAAAACTGTTGCAATTCATTTATTCAAACTTAATTTAGAGCGCCTTGAAGATGAGTAAAATGTCTGCAAAATTTCGTTACATTTACTGCGCAGGCTGTTTATGGTCAAGATATGTGACCAAAAGCAACCTCTAAATGATAGTTCAGTCGCTTTCATTCTGGGAATTCCAGGGTTGATAGAATTTTGGAAAAAGTTGAGCAAGATCGGCATATAAATAGCCATGACATCACCAAGGAACATCCATCACCGAACAGTTTTTCACCATTTAGAGAAAGCTGGTTACAAATAGAAGATATGTTAGATGTTTGGGTGTTAGATGATTTGATGCCACAGCATTTACTGGATCGACATTTCAAATGCGATTCTTTACAGAAACGTAACGAAATTGAGCCATTTCTGAAGTGATTGATCCCGCGCGATAAAAAGTGGATCACGTACGACAAAAATGTGCGAAATATATCGTGACTGAAAAAGGATGAAGCTCCACAAACGTTGGCAAAACAAGGTAATGCTGTGTGTTTGATGGAATTGGAAGGGACTAGTATATTATGACCTGATGCAGCCTGGCCAAATGATTGATTTTGCACACTACCGTCAATAATTGACAAGATTCAAGCAAGCGAATAAAAAAAATGACCAGAACTAGTCAACGGAAAGGGTTGTTTCGGTCTCTGCCTGAAAAGAGGCCTGTGAAAACCACTGGTCACAATTTTTTGCCCAGAAACCACATAAGTTTTACAGTGGCCGGATTATTGTGTTGCCAGAAAAAATGGCAGAAGGTTATCGAACAAAACAGCACATATTTGGTTTAATACAGTTCTTTTATAATGTAAAAACTACTTGTCTCAATTTTGACTTTAAGAGACTCAATACGACAATCCTTTATATTGTTTTTAAGGTTGCCAGTGAATCCTCTTTGATACCTTTTATCAATTCAAAAGTGGCGGTTTTAACTTGGGGAACAGGAAGAAAAGTCAAATGAATAGTATTGGTGAATATAACTCTTGTGGAAGGTATATATGTAACCCCTTAATGATTATGGAAAAAATTTTCTGCGAGGATTAATTAAGTTTATTGAATTTAGTTTAATCACTCTATATATAAAATTTTTGCATAACAGAAAGAAACAGTTAATTATGTACCTATGTCAAGGTCATCGATTTTCACATATAATTGTTTTCATTTAATTATTATTGTAGATTGTTTAAAATAATATCATTAAATTATTTTTATTATTTAATATTTACTTGTCGGTCAAGTAAGAACGTATCGTGCATTGTTCATTAAAAAATATATTTATTTAAAAGTTTTTTTACATCATTCGATAGTAAAGGATTGCCATTAAAATGCTATTGATACAATAGTTCTTCCAGTCCCCATCAGTGTCGATGATCGCCTGGCATCTTCGGGGCATACTTTTGACGAGATTTTCCTCGTATTGCAAAGATTGCCAGATTGCCCGAATTTGCCATGAAAGCTGCTTCAAAAAGTACACTTTTTTACTACGAAGCTTCTGCTTGATGTGTGACCACATGTTCTCGATTGGATTTGTACGGGCGATTGGGATGACCAATCTAGTGTGACGATACCGGATTCCCCAGGCTACAGGTCTCACTCCGAAGTTTGGGGTAGTTACCTTCTGGAAGAATCCACTTTTCATTTTTATCGACAAACCACCGTTTGGCAGTCGATACCAATGCCTTCTTGTATATCTGGAGCATTTTTTCCACACCCAAATTTTAGGTAAAGATGGAGAATCTCCCAAAATCTTTTTCCTAAAGACATCCTCAAACATGGATCTTGACAGGGTGTTTCATAGTGCGCTGAACCAAACGGACCAGGCTCGTGGGGTGATAACATAACTCCAAAAACGAAGCATCATCGGAGAAAAAATACGTTGCTCCAGTCTCGATCTATGTTTTCCTCAGCCCAAGTCGTTTCTCTCCGTGTCTTTCGCTGAGTAATGGTTTCTTAACCGTACTCCGGTACTTCAAATCGTTAGCCCGAAGATGAGTGCGAATGGTTTCATACGATATATCTAGACCTTCTTGCTTTAGTTTTTGCGCCCCTTGTGGCAAAGTTAATTAAGAATTACGGGAAAACATGTTTCCTCTCGAACCACATACTGGTATATCATCAACATTTTTAAACTGAGAATATCATTTTATCTACTTGCTAACGAATGCCCTTGACTTGCCTATATACTTAACAGCCGCTGTAGGCGTTACGTTCAGACCTTTTGAATGATTATATCCTCTTCGGTCCCGAGAGCCTATTTTCCAAAACTTTTTTGTAAAATCGACTTTCGGATGTTTATTTAAGACTAAATTTGACTTTTAATTTTTTAATAATTTGGTAATCAACTATAATTTGTATACATATGTGCACATTGAGTGTCTATAACATATTATGACAGAAAATTTAGGAACAATCAAACAATCAAGAGTTATCAAAAACATTTTGAATTAAAATGGAAAAATTAATAGTAATAAAATGATAGTTCAGTTTTCTTATTGTCTATGGCACTTTAAGAAACAGTTTCGGTCTTTCAGGACGCACAGATAGATGCCACAGCCCAGACCTTGGTCGTTGTTATCGAGGATGTCTTCCACGCTATCATCATCGTGTCAAACTTCTCGTTTGTCCCAACAATTCCAACAAACAAAGCGAATATTTCCTTCCTGCTGGAAATGTGTCACAGTTCAGTCGATACCTAAAAAAGGCAAGAAGACCTTGCCAAATAACTACCGACCAGTCGCACTGCTTTCAATAATATCGAAAGTCATGGATAAGGTTATCAATCAGCATCTTCTAAAATATCTTGAAGGATTTATTTAACATTATTAACGATCACCAATATGGCTTTCGTAAACATAGATCAACAGGATCTTCTGACTTATGTAACACATGTTTGGAACAACGCAATTGAACACTGGAGATTCTCGAGCGCGAGCGGTTGCTCTTGACATATCTAAGTCATTCGACAGTGTTTGGCATGATGGATTGTTGGCTAAGCTACGCTCTTATGGTATGTCTGAAAAGCTCTGTTTGTGGCTCTCATGTTTCCTCAGAGAGCGTTTTTTACGAGTGGCAGTCGACGGATTTCTTTCTAACACCTTCACTATCAACGCCGGTGGGCCCCAAAACTTCATACTGTCTCCTACTCTCTTTCTCATTTACATTAACGATCTGCTAGAAAAGACCGGGAATCCAATCTACAGCTTTGTAGACGACAGTACGCTTATCTCTTCGTTCACTTTGAACGCTCGGACAACGGTTACTCAGGCGAATACCCGCAGACAGCAGGACAAAGACCTGGAACAAATTCTATCTTGGGGTGACAGTAACCAAGTGGAATTTAACGCTACAAAAACCCAGGCGGCAGTGTTTTCTAAAAAAGTTAACGGTGCTGAACCCGACATAGTTATGTTGGGGCACTCCATTCATCTAACATCGTCACTCAATTTGTTAGGCGTTAATTTGGGAGCTAATATATCCTGGCATGAACATTTTGCAGGCATAACAAGGAGAGCTTTTCAAAAACTGGGAATATTATTTCAAACCATTATCTGAAACAACCTCATTTTCATTTTGAATGACGCCGAGGACTTGGAGATGCTCTTCATTTTCATCTGGAATGTTACCTTGTTTGTCATCGGGGATAGAGTTTGAGATATTACGCAGGTTATGGTATCTTCACTTAAGTTGTCGCCGACTGAGGAAAGCGGGCTGCCAACATATTCGAAGTCATCAACCTCAATATCACTCACATTGAGAAAAACAAGGAACTTTTCATTAGTAACAGGACGTCCATCGAATCGAATTGTTTTGGGTGGAGGAGGAGGCATACTTATCTGCAAACAAAATTATTCAACTTTTACTAAAAAATGCAACAATATCCATTTAAATTATTTAAATTAACTTTAAAATAAACATTTAATGTACATTTAAAGCATTTAATTAAAATACTCCATGGAACCCAATTCTTAAACGGAATTTGCTATTAAGACCCACTGTATATTTGTATACGAATATTTTCAAACACAATGAAATAAAAAAAAAACGATCAAGCGCAAGTTGGACTCGCGCAATTAGTGTTCCGTACGTTGATTGCCCTCAAAATAAAAATTGTTGTTACGGAAGTAACTTCACAAAACACATCCCAAATGAGTTTTCAACAAACTTTTTTTCTGAACTTTACTGATGACCTTGAAATTATTATTATTATTTTTTTATATACCAGATAAATTATTAAAGGTAATGCACTCGTGATAATTTTCGTTCAATCTACATCCTGTAGAGAATATTCCAAACTTTTTCAAAATTTTTTTGATCAGTACTTTTCGAGATAAGGGGGGGTAGCGATTTTTCGCACTTCGGTTCTAATGCACATTTGAACAAAGTAGCAAAGTGAATGTTTAAGTTTTTATTTTAAAATGAGTATACAAAAACGTAAAGCGTTTAATTTAAAAGACAAACACGATATTATAAGGAAAATAGAAAATGGAGTTAAACAAAGTGATGTTTGCAAACAGTTGAATTTGACTAAATCTACGGTTTCTACCATACGGAAGAAAAGGCAAGAAATCTTATCAATCTATGATAAAAGAAACTTTAATTGTAAAAAAGTAAGAAAATCTACACATGATCAAGTCGATAACGGACTCCTTAAATGGTTTAGTCAAAAAGGACATGAACATGTTCCTATTACCGGCTATACTTTACAAGAGAAAGCTAGTGAATTGGGAAGGAAAATAGAGAACACCGAGTTTAACTGTTCTAGAAGTTGGATTGAACGATCTAAAAAGCGGCATAATATTAGTGGGGGTAAGATAGGAGAAACTGCAGGAGTGGATATGACTGTTGTTGATCAGTGGTTGGCCAATGTATGTCGGAAATTCGATAAAGTTATGAATATGTGGACATTTTTAATGCGAATGAAACGGGTTTGTTTTTACAAAATGACGCCTGATAAGACATTAAAGTTTGTCGGAGAGAATTGTGCTGGTGGAAAATTATTAAAAGTAAGGATTACTGTGTTGGTAACTGCAAATATGTCTGGAACAGAGAAAAGAAATTGTTGGTGATAGGAAAGTCCACCAATCCCAAGGAATGTAGATATCACTCAGATGATGAGCTACCGTTGACTCAATAGATTGAAAAACATCGAGAAGATCCTAATGATTGTCTAGAAATTGTTTACGCTGCTGACATTCAACAAAGTACAGTGGAAATCAAGATTAAAAAGATGTTTAAACACTTTAATTTTGAAAAATATGTATGTGACATCAGTGACATCAGTGACTTCTGGAAAGATTTTAAGCAATAATAACGACGAAGACGAGCTTGGAGAAGGAGATAATATTTATGTTCCATCCATTTCAGAAATGACTAAGAAAATGACTGACACTCGCAATTTTTTGGAAGCTCGTGAAGGTCTTGAACATATATGGAATACTTTTTGTGACCTTGACAATCATATAAACACCATTTCCTTTTCAAGTAAAACTGTACAAACGAAAATTACTGATTTTATTGCATAAACTATGTATTTTAACGTTTTCATTTATACTCGTATAGACCAACATATATAACTTTAGTGTGACTTGTTTTATTTTCCTTTGAACGTTTTCTTTTAATTAATAATTATTATTATTAATTTTTATAGGCATTAGCGCCTAATCTAAATAAAAAAGTAGTGAAAAATGATATTAGATTTTGTTTAATGGTAAAAAATTAAAGACATAGAACATACGTAAATAACAATAATACTACTTCCCATTTTACTTTTGACACGTATTTCTTCCTATAGTACGTATTACGGAACACCTCGTATATTTTTTATGGTCGTTAAACTTTCTACCGAACCTACATAACGATTAATGCACTTTTTTTTACAACATAAGCATATGGGGAATTACCACTTCGTAAGACATACATGACGTCGATGACTTTTTCTACATGAATACTGGTTATAAATGAATCTAACCTGCTTATTTGAAGAGTTCTGCAAAATGTTAAATATAGACGTTTCAAATATTTTTTATATTTTTCAAATGTATCACTTTATATATTATAGATATAATTCTCCTTGATTTCTCCTGTGTCGACTGACAAAGTGATTCTAGACATTTCGCCGACCATCCTGCCAGCTTCTTCAGAGCTTGTTCCGAGAACTGACTTCTTCGGAATATAGAAGGAAACTGAGTTGATTCGGCTGGCACACGCCTTTTTGTATTAATGAACCGGGACGGGGGATGGGTGTGACTTCATGAACGATATGTTCCCAGATTGGTGAGAGGTAAGACCAGTGTCACGATAAAAGGAACTTGTTGCAAGGATCTTTAGTTGGTCAAAAAGAATCTGGAGTCCTATTTCATGCTAATGTCCTTCAAGTGCTGAAGTGGAAATATTTCGAAGACGTAAGCCCTTTGATGTTCTCTAATTCCTGTACATATTTTTTTGCTTGTTTAGGCGATGTACAGTCGCTAAAGTAAGAACGTGTTGCCTATCACTTGTACTCTGTAAATGAACTTGATTTTTTTTTAGGTTATTGGTGGCACCTCTGCGAACAACACTTTGTAGAAAGATATTCGTTTTTAACCTTATTTATGCTACATACGCTTTGCGTTTCGAGGCTGTGTTCCTATGTAATCAACCAGAAGGTCCAAAAATGACGCCTGCAGCGGCTGCTAAGTACATGGGTAAGTCGTGGGTATTCGTTAGCAAGTGGATGAAACGATACTCTCAGTTAAAAAAGACCCACCAGAACGTGGTTTGAGAGGAACAATGCCGGACAAAGACGAAAAAACATATTTCTTCGAAATCCCCAATTAACTTTGCACCAAGGGACGTAAAAACTAAAGCAGAAAGGTTTAGATACATCCTATGAGACGATTCATACTTATCTCCGGACGAACTAGTTCAAGTGGCGTAGTACAATTGAGAAACCATTGTTGAGCGAAAAGCACAGAGAGAAACGACTCGCAAGAGCAGAGGAAAACATAGATCGAGACTGAGGCAATGTAATTTTTTCCGATTAAGCTTCATTTTAGGATTATGTTGTCACACCATTAGTCTGGTCCATTTCCACTAACCGATTGATACAGCGCACCGTGAAACACCCTGTGAAGATTCATGAGCGGGAATGTCTTTTGGAAAAAGGTTTTGGAAGCCTTCATCTTTAATTACAATTAGTACGATAAAAATGAGGAGTGGATTCTTCAAGATGATAACGACTCCAAACAACGAAGCAAAACCTGTAGCTAGTGGAAAGCAGAATCCGATATCGTTGCACTAGATTGGCCATCCCACTCGCCCGATTCAAACGTAATCTAGAACGTGTGATCATACATCAAGCAAAAACTTCGTAGTCAAAAGGTGTGCGTGAAGCAGCTGTCACGGCAAATGCGGGCAATTTGGAAATCTTTGCCCTAAGAATATCCGGAAAAGTTCGCCGAAAGTATGCTCCGAAGATGCCAGTCGAGCATCGATGCAGATGGGCTAGACGAACAACTGAATCATTTGCGTTTTAATGGCAATCCTTTACTGTTGAATGATGTAAAAAACTTTTAAGGGAACATTACATTTTTTCGGTCGAAAATTTTATTAATTTCTATGGAACTAATAAAAAAAAACATTTTTGAGCCCGTAATTTTTCTGAGTCTTCAAATACAAGAAAAAAATGTTTACATAATTTTTTAAACGATTTTTTATCGGGGTGGTCTCAAAAATAGCATTTTCTTCGTAAAAAAAATTAACCAATCTTTTTTATTCTACTTTATAATGGTGCTATTGTTGTGTAGAAGAACATATTAAAATTTCAGACCGATCCGTTAAATGGTGCGCGCCGATTACAAAAACGTTGTCTTGAGAAAAACGCTTTTAAAGTTTTGACAAACGAGTTTTCACATATAAAATCTACTTACGTTCAATCGGCCATGCCTGCTGCGTACAAAATTCCTTCCGACTCCTCATACACCTCGTTATTAAGTGTTCTTTCATCGCTCCGTGCGATTCTAGCCTCTCTGGCGGCATCGGTGAGGTTGCGCTCGGCATTCCATATATTGCGATTTTTAATGTCTAGCTGTTTACATATTTTTAACTCTAGGGTTAATTTTCTAATGACTTGAGCTAATCTACCTTATCCTAACTTAATACTAATCCTAAATCTAAATGCTCCTCGTTATGGGGGCGTGTAAGCTTATAATGATGTTAGTAGTGTGTGATGTTTACATGTTTTTTTTCTTTTTCCGATAGGAGCTGCTCAACTATACTACGGGTTTAAATAGGTGGTAGTCTTCAGTCGAGTCTAAAGTCAGTCTAATTGTAAAATGTAAGTATCGGTTGCCGAGGTTTACGTTGACTCTGAAAGTGTTAGCTATCTGGGGGCGTTACGGGTGAATTCTTTTATTGTGTCTGCGATTCTGGCCTCTCTGGCTTTATTGGTGCGGTTGCGCTCGGCATCCCTGATGCGCGCTTCGTCACGCTTCCGGACGATTACTGTGTTGGTAACTGCAAATATATCTGGAACAGAGAAAAGAAAATTGTTGGTGATAGGAAAGTCCGCCAATCCCAGGTGTTTTAAAAACAAACATTTACCAGTAAAGTACAAATCAAACAGTAAAGACTGGATGACATCAGAAATTTTTAAAAACGACCGGATCGAATCGGGCAAAGAATTAAAATTCACAAACAGAAAAATATTACTTTTGATTTTGATTGACAACTGTCCAGCGCATCCTGAAGTTGATTTACAGCCAATAAAATTGGTTTTTATGCCTCTAAACACAAGTGCCAAACTCCAGCCTATGGACCAAGGTGTGATACATTCTTTAAAATGTCATTATAGAAAGATTTTACTTATGAAAATGTTAGAAACTATCGATAAAGGTAACATTTTTTTTTTCTATAACTCTCTTGGACGCTATAAACTTTATCCATATGGCTTGGCAAAGTGTCAGTAGAGAAACCATTGCAAACTGTTTTAAGCATGGCGGATTTTGAAAGAAGGAACTTAGATATGACTTAGATGATGAGCTACCGTTGACTCAGTGGATTGAAAAACATCGAGAAGATCCTACGGATTGTCTAGAATTTGTTTACGATGCTGACATTCAACAAAGTACAGTGAAAATTGAGATTAAAAAGATGTTTAATCACTTTAATTTTGAAGAATATGTATGTGCTGATAATGAATCAATGACGAGAGAAACTGATGATCAAATTGTGACATCATTGACTTCTGGAAATATTTTAAGCGATAATGACGACGAAGACGAACTTGGAGAGGGATATAATATTTATGTTTCATCCATTTCACAAAACACTAAGAAAATTACTGCTAGTTTTTTACTCTTCTATATATTCGTTTTTTTAACATGCAAGACACATTCTTTTTTCTATAACACAATCATCTCCATAAGGCTACACATCTAAAATTGAAGTGGAGGTTTTGGTGTCCTCGTCACGGATGTAATACTTGTACTTTGCTTCGTGCAGGTCTTCCGATCGGTGAAACATTTCTGAAATTTTCAGAGAATATTATTGAAATATAACACTTTCCAATAGGATACTTTCTAAACGGTTGATTTTTCCGACCCGAGAAAGGGTAATGTTCCCTTAAAATTCGTGGGTGTTCGAGGGGAATCTAAGACGTTGTGTGATTTTAGGGCAACTAGAGAAACGTGTTATTATTTTATGTTTTCGTAAAATTTTCGAAATGCGATCTGGGTTATTTTTGGTGTGGACTACAACTCAAGAAACTGATCTGCTTGACCTTTAGTCTTCGGAGACAGCTGGAAGAGGTATGTTTTTGAATGAAACACTTGATATCTCGGTACTGGAAATTGTTGGTTTGAAGAACGAAAGTAAGATACTAAGATTTTGATTGATATACTAAATTTGCTGCCCTATATACGAGGCTGGTTTGAAAAGTCCGTGCAAAGTCCGAGAGATGGCACCACCGGCGCGTATCGAGGTCATGTTTAGTTAGTAGCATCTCTTGAATGAACGCACACCAAGTTTCAGCCATATTGGTCTATTTCTTTGTGTTTGGCATTCGTGTGAATCAAGGAAGTCGAGTGATTTTCAAGAAATGGACGAAAAAGAATTTCGTGTGGTGATTAAACATTACTTTATGAAAGGCAAAACGCCTCAGGAGACTAAAGAGAAGCTTGATAAACATTATGGTGACTCTGCACCTTCAATTAGAACAGTTTATAAGTGGTTTCAAAATTTTCGGACTGGCCATATGGGCAGAAGTGACGCTGAACGTTCTGGAGAGCCTGTGGAGGTTACGACTCCAGAAATCATTGATCAAATCCATGATATGGTGATGGATGACAGAATAGTTAAGGTGCGTGAGATTGCTAGTGCTGTGAGCATCTCGACTAAATGGGTACATAATATTTTGCATAAACATTTGGACATGAGAAAGCTATCCGCAAGATGGGTGCCGCGATTGCTCACGCTTGACCAAAAACGGAATCGTGTGAAGTGTTGCAAGGATGGTTTGCAGCTGTTCCTGAAGAATCCGGAGGACTTTAAGCGCCGTTTCGTCACTGTGGATGAAACATGGATACATTACTATACTCTTGAGACCAAACAACAATCTAAACAATGGGTTACCAAGGGGGAATCTGCACCAAAAAAGGCGAAGACCGTTCCTTCGGCCGGAAAGGTTATGGCGACTGTCTTTTGGGATTCGCAAGGGATAATCCTCATCGACTATCTGGAAAAGGGTAAAAACTATTACAGGTGAATATTATTCATCGTTATTGGACCGTTTGAAAACCGAGCTGCCAGAAAAACGCTCGCGATTGTCCCACAAGAAAGTCCTTTTCTATCACGACAACGCACCAGCACACACCTCAGCAGTTGTGGTCGCAAAATTAATGGAAATAGGATTCCAACTCGTTTCACATCCCCCCTATTCTCCAGACTTGGCTCCCTCGGACTACTATTTGTTCCCCAATTTGAAGAAATGGCTGGTGGGACAAAGATTTTATTCAAACGAGGAGGTGATTGCAGACACTAATGGATATTTTGCAGACTTGGACAAATCCTATTATTCGGAAGAGATCAACAAACTAGAACATCGTTGGACGAAGTGTATAAGCCTAAAAGGAGACTATGTCGAAAAATAAAAAAGGTTTACCCCAAACGCATAAGTAGTTTTTATTTTTGCACGGACTTTTTAAACCAGCCTCGTATATATATATATATATATATATATATATATATATATATATATATATATATATATATATATATATGTATGTATATATATATATATATATATATATATATACATATATATATATATATATATATATATATATATATATATATATATATATATATATACAGGGCGGCCCAATAAAGAGACTACAGTAACGTATTCACCCACAATGAATAAATATAAAAATTTTAGAGTCTATTTTCATGAATACTATTTTCCGTAGCGAGGGAAGTAAAGAATTCAGAACATCGTCATTTTCATCTTAGGCGTAGTTTATTCTATTGTTATATAATAATAACACAGGCCAACCAAAAAAATATATGTAAAAACTTTTTAAACCAACACATCTAAATGTTATGGATGCTGAAACCGTATCTGGTATCAGTTTTTTTGTATCACCCATAGTTCTCTCACAATATAATATCGATTAAATTTCAAAACCAAATCCTCTTTCTGCTTGAAAAACTGAGCAAACTGTTAATCTCTTCTTGTATAATGGTAAATAGATGTTCCAGATTCCAATAAATGTTTTTCTTTCAGCCTAGAACCAAGCAATTCTGCTTTTTCCTTAGTCAAACCCAAATCTCTCACTAAATCATTTAACTCAGCTTGTGTAAACAACTGTGGTTTTAAATTTTCTAGAGAACATTGAAACTCATCATCATCCGGTCGACTTTCATTAAATTCGGGACTGGACTGTAAAATGTCATCACTGAGGTGGCTCAGGGACAGGAAGTCTCGGTCCATGTCCTACCGGCCGATTAGCTGAAGGATAGACAATTACTTTTTTATTTTTGGAGTTATATCCAGAAACATCAACGCTGCAAAAATAACAATCATTTGAATAATTTCCTTGCTCTCTCCATACCATGGGTACTGCAAATCTAAAAGCTCTCTTTTCTTTCTTATACCATTTCCTAAGATCCTCGACACAAACATAACATACTTTGTGAGAACAACATTTTTCTTGATTATCAATTTCTACACCAAAATATGCAAAGCATACTTTTTTTACCAAGTCAGTAATGTTTATTTGATGTTTTTTTAACTACAACTCACCACATATATAACAAAAAGCGTTGGGAGAGTTTTTACAACCACGATTAGCCATATTTTGAGTGTGAATTAAAGCACATGGGTTAAACACTGCAATGCGAGGTTATATTAACTGGAAGAAAACAAACAGCTGTGACATTTATCGGAACTGCCAACCTAATAACATTTGAGTTTACTGCCAACCTTATAAAATTCTGATTTTATTGCCAACCTAATAACATTTGAATGAGACAAAATAAACTTTTCACATTTTGAATATTAAAATGTGAAAAAATTGGTGGGTGATACGACTTTTTAGTGTTCCGTACGGAACACTTAGAAGATCACTTCGGTGTATGTCTGTCTGTCTGTCTGTCACACCCGACTTTCTCCGAAACTATTTAGAAAGTTGAAATTTAGTAATAATATAGGAATTGATGGCCTTATCAGAGCTATGTAGTTCTGAAAGTTAAATTTTGACTTAAGGGGTTAGTTGGGGGGGGGGGGGGGAAATTGGAAGTGAAAAAAAAATTTTTTTACTAGGTCATCGAGTGTGGTGTCAAATGAAAGGATGTGAAAACATCCGCATTATTCTTCGTATTATTTTTAAAAAAATCGCGAAAAATCGCTGTGCACCCGCCTTATCTCGAAAAGTACTGATCAAAAAATTTTGAAAAAGTTCTGGAATATTTTCCACGGGGTGTAGATTAAACGAAAATTATTACGAGTGCATTTCCTTTAATAATTTATCTGGTATGTATAAAAAAAAATTTCAAGGTCATCAAATTTCAGTAAAGATTGGCAACAAACTTTGTTAAAAACTCATTTAGGGGGTGTTTTGTGAAGTCACTGATCATTTTATACCTCCGTAACAAAATTTTTTATTTTAAAAGCAATCAACGTACGGAACACTAATAGTTCAATTTGCACTTGACCGGTTTTTTATTATTATTTTCGGACTCAGCATACTAAAAAACATAGGAATCAGGTAAAATTATTAAAAAAGTTTTTTCATCGTAGGCCTGTGTAATTATTATTCATTCATGAGTCATAAGTAAAAAAAAACTATTACTCACTCGCGTTAAAATCGCCTCAGTATGTTTGTTCCAACTCGCACCTGGTGCTAGCACATAATTATTCCATTTTGTCAAGGTATTTATTGTTAGCATAATGGACGTTTATGGGTATTTTTTAATTCATATATTTTTTTCTCTTGTACAAGCTTCTACGTACAAGGATACGAGATGAAGGTTTTTTCCAAAAGTGATTTTGGGAATACTGTTAAATATATTGATAGTATAGTTAGTAGGATTGTTTTACATAATTAGCTGATATGAAGGTTACAAGATGTAGGTAAATATTTAAATTTCCAATTTGGAAGTAACTAAAAATTCCTCATGATTTCCTAAAAAAAAATTGTATCTTGTTTGGATTAACGTGTAAAACAAATATTTAAAATCCGGTCCAAAATTTTCAATGTTTTTGTTTTAGTTGACATTATTTTAAATGTATTTTGGTCAAGTTAAGATACTGCCGATTCCGATGGGTTGATAACTTCTGACGATTGCGAGAACTGGATATAATATAAACGACAAATTATTAAGGGGTTATATACACGTGAGCGCATACTTTTTTATGTATATTTAAAAAAATATTTTAAAGATTATTAAGTGAATAATACAAAAGAAGGGAAATTATACATTTTTATTGTACTTTAAATTATAAGAATTTTTTTTAAAAAATATGTTTTAAATGTTAACATTACCACTGATGAAACCTATAGCACCTCTTTGTCTTCAGGGTAACTTCACAAGAAATAATCCAATCTGCAAAAAAACAAAAATTAATCTTGTTAAATAACACTGGTCAACACTAGTTATGCCACACGAACTTTAATAGCTAATACTGTTTTAGCTAACTACCCTCATTATTAAACTGCAATTATTTTGTTTCAATTAGCTTCAGTTTTCTTGTGATACGGTAATACTTATAACTAGTACTACGGCTATAAAAGAAAAGGAACGTTCGCGAAGAAATAGTCATAAAACTATTTGTCTGTAATTTCATCAAAATATTGTGATTTATTAACTGCGTTAACATGTCGAGAAAGTGTAGTAACGATCCTAACTCTTTTTGTCATGTCTGTGGTGAACTGACTTTCAAAAAACAAAGACGAAATTTCACAAAACTAGTCTTGGAGAGTTATCACCGGTATCTTGGTTTCGCTGTGGCCCCATCAAGACAAATCCTGGGCCCCTCATATTTGTTGCATAACGTGTGTGAAGAATTTAACCGATTGGAAGAAAGGGTCTCGTCATATGCCGTTTGCTGTACCCATGATTTGGACCGAACCAAGAGATCACATTTCGGACTGCTATTTTTGTCTTACTGACGTATAAATTTCAAGAAAATCACACAGTTATTTACCCTAATTTATCTTCAGCCACGAGACCAGTCCCTTATAGTGATTTATTTTTTAGACTCACACCTGGATTTTTTTCCTCAGAATTTGGGGGCTGTGAGCGATGAGCACGGAGGATGGTTCCATCAGAATATTTCTAAGATGGAAAAACGTTACCAGAGCAAATGGAACCCAAATATGTTGGCAGATTAGTGCTGGACAATCAAAAAGGACCAACCAGGATCTAAATTTGCTAGAAAATCTTAGATCGTAACTTCATAATAAAACTTTTTTACATTTTTGGTTTAGGAGGTCATTGTTTTTTGAAATATTTTAAAATTCCTTAAGAGAATAAAATTCTTGGCTAATAGATTTTTTTTTAATGTTTGTTTTTACTGCCAACCACCTATTAAAGTAAAAAATATAAAAGTCCATGTGGCACGACAAAGTTACAATTCTTTTACCAGTGTAATTTAGTAGTTGAAAATTGTGGAAGGGTTTTTTTATCTTTTCAAAAATAAAAAAAATTACGGTGTTTCAAACTTTAGTATGTAATTTCCGACCAAAAAATGTATGTTTAACTATTTATAAAAAATTCTCTATTAGGAAAATTAAAAAAAAACCTCTCTACATTTTGCAAAAAAAGTAATTATTAAAATTTTAAAAAAAGTTAAAAAATATTAAAAATTGACTGAGTAATATTGCAGACAGATTTGGAAAACATAGTTTCGACAAAAACTCATTTAAAGTTTCGGGTAGATAAAAAGTGACCTTACCGCTAGTCTTCCATTCCAGCTTCATACTGTATGCCTTCTTCCTCTCGCATCCTGGTGTTATTTGATAAGAGATCTTCTTCTTCTTACTGTGCCTTATCTTCTAATAAAGTTGGCGATCATATTTGCCCATCTGAATTAACTATTGCCTTTCTAAACAGTTTAGTAGATTTCATGTTTGTCCACTGTCGTAAGTTCTTGAACCAGGATTTGCAGCGCCTTCCTGGTCCTCGCTTACCGATTATTTTTTCTTCAATTATAAGTTGCAGGAACTCATACTTTTGGCTTCTCATAATACGACCAAAGTAAGTGATTTTTCTTTCTTTAACAGCTGGAATCAGCTCTCGTTCTTTTCCCATCCGATCAAGTATTTTCGCGTTTGTGGTATGCACTGGCTAAGGAACACGCAGCATTCGGCGCTAGCACCACATCTCGAATGACTCCATTCTTTGTTGTGTTGTCTCTGTGATTGTTGCAGCTTCTATACCGTATAACATGACCGAGAAGAGGTAGCATCTTAGCACTCTTGTTCTTGTTTTTAAGTTTAGTTGGCGGTTACAGAGTATGCTGCGTATTTTATTAAAGGAGCTTTGTGCTTTTTCAATTCTTGAGCATATTTCAATAGAGTGGTCCCAATCTTCACTCATTACGCTTCTTAAATACGTTATTTTTGTTACCAGTGTTTATTGATGTGCTTTAATATTTATATTTGTATTAGGATTCTTACTGACCACCATTGTTTCATTCCATATTGCTCACACGCATCAACAATTCCATTCATGAATCTTTGTAGGAATTCTTCATTGTCCGCTAGAATGATAGTATCATCAGTGTAGCGGAGGTTGTTTACACACCCACACACCATTAATTGTAATTCTACCTTTTTTATCAGAAAGGGTTTTATTGAAGATTTCCTCCGAACAGACATTGAATAAGAGGGGTGACATAATGGGAGTTAACGGCCATAATTTGGGATAAGGCGAAATAATGATAGATAAGGCGACATAAACCTAAATAATGGGAAATAAGTCGAGATAATGGGAGTTAACGTGCCATAATTGGAGGAAAGACGAAATAGTGACAGATAAGGCAACATCAGCCTTGATAATGGGAAATAAGTGGAGATAATGGGAGTAACGTGCCATAATTAGGGATAATGCGAGATATTGATAGATAAGGCGATATAAGACTAGATAATGTTAAATAAGTCGAGATAATGGGAGTTAACGTGCCATAATTTGGGATAAGGCAAATAATGATAGATAAGGCGACATAAACCTAAATAATGGGAAGTAAGTCGAGATAATGTGAGTTAACGTGCCATAACTTGGGATAAGGCGAAATAATGATAGATAAATCGACATATGCAATAGTGGGAAATAGGTCGAGATAATTGGAGTTAACGTGCCATAATTTGAGAAAAGGCGAAATAGTGACAGATAAGACGATATAAACCTAGATAATGGGAAACAAGTCGAGATAATGGGAGTTAACGTGCCATAATTTGGGATAAGGCGAAATAATTATAAATAAGGCGACATAAGACTAAATAAAGGGAAATAAGTCGAGATAATGGGAGTTAACGTGCCGTAATTGGAGAAAAGGCGAAATAGTGACAGATAAGGCAACATCAGCCTTGATAATGTTAAATAAGTCGAGATAATGGGAGTTAACGTGCCATAATTAGAGATAATGCGAAATTATGACAGATAAGGCGATATAAGACTAGATAATGGTAAATAAGTCGAGATAATGGGAGTTAACGGCCATAATTTGGATAAGGCGAAATAATGATAGATAAGGCGACATAAACCTAAATAATGGGAAGTAAGTCGAGATAATGGGAGTTAACGTCTATCTATTCTTTCTTGTATGTTCAGTAGTAGTTTACCTTCTTTATCCTCTATTACTTATCGTTGCCTTTGTAACCTTAGTCGAGCAGCTTCTTTGATTTTCTTTTGTAAATGAAATGTGTCGTATTTCTTTTTTAATGCTTCTGTTTCTCTGCATTGATAAGAGATAAGGATAAAAATCCGTAAAAAAAAATCGAATTTTTGAAAATTCGAAATTGTCAAAAACCCAGCATTATAAAACTAGTAAAATTAAAAAAATTGGTGACGTGTTTTACCTAATACATGTTGTTCTAAAAAAAGTACTTAATTTGAATAAAGTCATACAACATATCACTCAAAAATTTTACGTTTCATCCCTATTTCATAATCTATACAGACCGATAGCTTGCCAGTCAGATAGACAGACTGATGGAAATAGGATTATATATTTTCGCTATCTAAGAGCATTAAAACGTAAAGAAAACAGACATTGCAGGGGACAATTCTTTCTCTTTGGCAAGGGATGTAAAAATAATAATTTACCTACTGTGCCAGAGGTAAGTAAGTTTCGGCCAATTTATCTGTTTGTTGTTTTTGACTTTTAAGTATAACTTTAAGTCATCCGCCTAAAGCAGCTATTCAAAAGTTATAAGGCATTTGAAAAAATACGGGACTGTCCACAGTTACAGGGATGACGAAGGGAAGATGTTAGTCGTGCAAGAGCATTTCACAAGTAAAATACCAAGTTACTTTTTTGAACGAATTGAAGTACATAATATTTTTTTTACCAATCGTTTTTAGTGTTCAATATGGAACACTTATAAGATCACAGCGGTGTCTGTCCGTCTGTCTGTCCGTCGACTGTCATACCCGATTTTTTCTGAAACTATTTGACATAGGAAGCTGAAATATAGCCCTAATAATGATGGCCTCATCAGAGCCGTGTATTTTTGAAACTTAAATTTTGACTTAAGGGGTTAGTTTTGGGGGGTCAAATCGGACGTGCCATATCATCGAGTGGGGTGTCAAATGAAAGCTTGTTCAAAAATATACATAATGTAATTCATGAGGACACTTTTCTTTGTATTATTTAAAAAAAAATGCGAAAAATCGCTGCCTCCCGTTTACCTCGAAAAGTACTAATCAAAAAATTTTGAAAAAAATCTGGAACATTCTCCACAAGGTGTAGATTAAATGAAAATTATTACGAGTGCATTACCTTTAATAATATATCAAGGATATAAAAAACAAAAATTTCAAGGTCAATAGTTTTTAGTAAAAATCGGAAAAAATTTTTGTTGAAAAACTCATTTGAGATATGTTTTGTGAAGTCATTGATCATTTTATACCTCCGTAACAAAAGTTTTTATTTTAAAAGCAATCAACATACGGAACACTAATTGCGCAAGTCCGGCTGCACTTGGCTGGTTATTCTCTTTTATGCTCACTTTCAATTAGATATCCTTCGTAGAAACTAAATATTCATCCAATTGTCAAGAGAAATAAACTTTGATGAAATTAAGTACTATATTTGATTTTTCTATAATTATTAATAGAAAAAATGTGTATTTAAATCAGTTTCCATATAGAATTTTGGAGCTCTATGGTGATCTAGAATAATGAATCTTCATTCTCGAACACCAAAGTAATAATACTTCACGTAATAAATACGAGTGACTATCTTCTATTCTTGACATAATGACGGATGAGTGTTCATAAATAATTATAAAATAGTACTGAAAATTGCATGCATCGTTCATACCAGGTGTACAAATATGAAATGCGTTTTTTTTTTTTAAAAAAAAAAACATGTTAAATTCGGAGGAATGATATAAAGTGATTTATTCAAAATATGCTCCTTCGCTTGTTATACATTTTTCCTATCTTTCGGGCAATTTGTGAATACCACGCCAGTAAAAAATCTTCCCCTTTTGCTGCGAACCATTCATCGAACCATTTTTTCACATCTTCGTACGAACCAAAGCGCTGCTCAGCAAGTGCGTGACCCATCGATGCAAACAAGTGGTAATCGGAAGGAGCCAAGTCTGAGCCGCATGGGGTAGAACTTCCCAGCTGAGTGCTTCCAACGTGTCGCGAACTGGTTTTGCCGTATGTGATGGAGCATTGTCATAAAGAAAAATGGCTTTGTATTGTCTCTTTCGGTATTCTGGCCTTTTTTCAAGCAGCGAACGGTTCAAATCGGTAAATTGTTGTTGGTAACGTTTAGTATTAACCGTTTCCCCAGGTTTTAACAGCTCATAATAGACAACGCCCCTCTAGTCCCACCATACACAGAGCATCGTCTTTCTGCCAAAGCGATTCGGTCTTGCGGTCGATGTGGATGGTGCGCCTGGGTCTACCCATGATTTTTTGCGCTTGGGATTCTCAAAATAAATCCACTTTTCATCCCCTGTAACTATACGATGCAAAAACGACTTCCTTTTGCCTGTAGTTCAACTCATGTGGTACCCATCTACCGGCTTCTGAATCTTTCCCATCTCTCATAGCCGATTGAAAACAGCTTGTTGACTAACGCCCAATTGCTCGGCTAGTATTTTTTTGGTGGTTTTCCACGTTCCTTGTCTGCAACATCGAAGTTACAACTTTTGAAACGCCGAAACCATCGTTCACACGTATCTTGCGACGGAGCATGTTCACCATAAGCTTCTCGAAGTAATCGATATGATTCAACAGCAGTTTTCTTCAAATGAAAACAAAAAATTAATGCTGTCCGCAAATGCTCTTTGTTCAGTATAATTTTCGACATATTGAACACAACAACACAACACTATGCACACACTTTTCCAATTTATCACTCGTGCGCGACACTTGTTGATGACACGACAAAATGGTGCAGTGTCAAATCTTTATAGCACAAACTGCATTGGTGCACCATCTGTTGTCTGAAATCCGCATTTCATACTTGTACGAGTACACCTAGTATACTATAGTATTCCCTTTGAGAAGGTAGATAATTTCTGACATGATGACCTAATGGGGTAAAAAATACCGAAACTTGTGAAGAAAGAACCGTATTTTTTCGAAAAATCGATTTTAATCTTCAACATAGTTTCCTTCAAGAGATACCTTTCATATAGTACGATTTGTCGAGCTCGAACTTGAGGACGTGCGACCTTTTGTTCTAGATTTCAGCATTCAAATTGTTCGCCCCTTCTCAAAATAGTCGATGAGTATTGCCAAAACCTTTCCAGCTGATGTTTGTGTTTTTGGACGCTTTGGTCAGTTTTCATGCGGTTCCAGCCACCCTGCGGCCTGACTGTTAGACTCAGGCGTGTACTGGTGGATCCATGTTTCGTCCGTTGTTATAAATCGACGCACAAAAATCTTTTCGATTACTCCGAAACATTGCCAAACAGCGTTCTGAACCTTCGACACGTTGCTGTTTTTGCTTAATCGTAAGAGTGCGCGGCACTCATCGGGCACATAGCTTTTTCATATACAGGTATTCATGGGAAATATACCTTACGCGTTCTGTTAATATCTTCACGATGTCAGCTATATCTCTTACTTTCACTTTAACGTCATTCAGAATAACATTGTGTTCTTTGGAGTGATTGGCTCCTTTGGACATCTGGAACGTGGTTCTGGCTCTATTTTTTCCATCAAAAAGCAGTGTTTAATCAACACAAAATTCTTTATGTTCCATAGTTTTGCAAAAATCAAAAGGCGTCACTCAAACAGCTATAACTTACAAACTAATAGGCAAAATGTCATGAAAATTTTACACGAATCTTCTGAGAGTTTGACACTAACTGAAAATTCCAGGTTTTTTGTTTATGCTGCCACCTCTCGGAAAGTCTCAGTACTTTTCACCCCATGCGTAATTTTAATACGCTATCTAATGTCCTGGGGATAACCAAACTCGATTAAACTAATCAGGCTTTTTCACCTGCATAAAATAATATGTTAGTGTCACAATAGCAAACTTAGTAGAGAAATAGAATTTTGTGTAGAATTCCTTTATTTCATCCATTATTTTCTTCCTGCTAGAAATTATTTTACCTGTTTTATCTTGTAATTTTATTATTTTAGTTCTATCTTCAATACTTTCATATTTTTGTTTTTTTCAATGGTGTTAATTGTTAAGTTTAGAATTATAAGTATTTTCTAATGACTTTCCTTGTTTCTTTCTTTATGGCTTTGTTCAATGTTTCATACTCATGTGTACTTCTTTCTTTAGATTTTCCTTCTTCTATGAGTTTAATTGTTTCTGGAGAGAATTTATTCATTTTCTGCTGTTGCTAGGATATTTTCTTAATTGTTACTTCGATACTAGATGCTATTTTTTCTATAACTTGGTTTATTTCCATGTTTTTTAAACTGTCTACTGGTTGAAGTTTACTTTTCAATGTTGTTTGTATCTGTGATTGATTCCTGTTGAACACCTTCATGGTTGGAAACTTCGTGTGTTTATATATAATCATATTCTTTCTTTCTACTTTCAGATTTATTTGAAATAAAGCTGTTACTAGCCGGTGGTAGCTACCTGTATCAAACTTGTTGCGTATTGGTACATCTTTGCAGTATTTTCTTCGGTTTGTGAAATATAACGGATCTCGTTTTTTGTTTTATCATCGGACTCATCCATGTCCACCGCCTTTGGGTTTTTTTGTCGAAAAAAAGAATTCATGCAGAAGAGTTGTTCGCCCTGTATAATGCTAATGCCTAGTAAGTAATATTTATTTATTATGGAAAAACCCATCTTTGTAAATACTGTTTTCTGTCATTAACAAACGCCTATTGGTGGTCGCTGTCGTTTCGCAAACCGACCCGTACCAGCAAAGAACGTGACATACGCGATAAAGACAGAAATCTGTGACAAAACGAACAATTTTTAGTAGCTGGCAAATTGTTACCTCCATTAAAAAAATAGCTTTTTTTCTAGGCAAAGTCCAGTACTATTGTCCACAATTTAACAAAAACTAAAATATTCGTTAAAGTCTTCGTTCCTTTATTTTTTCGCAATTCTTTCTACTTACCTTCTTTTATCTTTCTTTTCTATTAAATGAAATTTAAAAATATTCTTTTGTTGAATCATTCTTCCGCAATTTTCTTTGCTCTTTTTCAAGTTCTAGTATTGTCTAATTCAAGGGAAAAAAATTATATCAAAAAAACTTTAAGTGGCTGTAACTGAGTAATAGTTGCATGTACTCAGGACTTCTTAATAGGTATTCTGTGCTCCCTAAGTGCTTCCTCATTTCCCAGTTAAAAGCACGACCCTCAAAGCGTAGCAAAAATATTATTACAATATAGCTCTTCAAAATGGATTATCCCGAATTTGCAAGAATTGAAGAGTTAACAAATTACAGCGAATTATAAAACCCGCTCTTCTTACGAATGTGAAGAACTTTTCAAAAGTAACGGCGATATTTTACACCTCTCTTTTCCTATTTGGCAGCAGGACAAATTCTTGGCTTCCATATGTCTGTTGTATAACGTGTATCAGACTTGTTACAGGATGGGCCAAGGAATCTCGACTTACGTTATGTGACATATGTCGATAAATATCCAGCACTACTGTCTGCAAAAAGGCTAATCCCTCAGAGTTGTTGAATTACTTCTGCCATCTACATCAACGTCTTTTAGATCTATAGAACCCAAAATTTCTCATCACTAGTCAAAACAATGAAACGGAGTGCGATCTAACTTATAAATCTTCTTCTTCCTTTCCCACGTATTCACATACGTCACATCGAGGTTGCTATTCTCTGCGAGTCGAAAAATGGACGCAACATCCGAGACTCCACACCAGTCTCTAATATTCCGGAGCCACGGGTGCTGCTTTATATCGGGTCCTCGCCGACCCTCTGTTTTTTCCCGAAGAATAAGTTTTTGCAATCGAGTAGCGGTCACCTCTTAGAATATGTCCCAAATAAGACATCTTTCTTTGTTTTACGATATTAAGTGGCTGCCTCTACAGCTCTTTGAAGCACCTCTTCATTAGTTAGGTGTTCTGTATGATACGATTCAATGATCTCACTTTTGACGACCATATCTCTACACCATATAAGAGGACCGGCCAGACATAATAATTTATTACTCGTAGGATCAAGGCGAGTGGCAATTGTTTTGGAAGAAGTATATTTTTCAACTTTAGAAAGGTATCCTTTGCCATGCCAATTCGCAGTTTATTCTCCGCAGCTCAATCCCATCGTTCGTTGACGACAGAGCCAAGATATTTAAATTCAGTAACCCTCTCAATCTCTTGATTCTTTATAAAGATAGATGCATCCTCTTGGGGATGTCTACTAGTCACCATCATTTTGGTTTTCCCAATATTTATACGTAGACCATAGTCTTCGCCAATATCATTTAGCTTATTGATTAGAATTTGCAGATATTGCATGTCATTGGCAACTATTGCGGTGTCGTCTTCATACCGAATATACTTATAAATAGGTTCCCCGATACGTGAACTTTTAAACGTTAACAACTTCTAACAAAATCTAAACCCCTCGAGAAGGCAGGCTGGAACGGAAATGTGGACAAATATTTTTTGGGCAGCCATAGGGCAGAAAACTATAAGAATGTAATTAATAAATTTTTAACATGTTACAAATTCTGAGATATAGCATGTTGTTAAAAATATACTTTCTGGATTGACACCTTGAATTTATTTCTTGAAAATCTGAGTGTTGTTAGCGACGAATATGGCGAAATATTTCAGCAAGAAGATCTACAGAAATATAAAGAGAAAAATGCAGTAACGAGGAGGATGATAAACAAAGAAAAGAACGAGAGATGGGAAAAATCGTGCGAACATGTAGAACAGTATATAGGAGGAACTAGAAGCACAGAGTCATGGAGAATAATTAAAGCATTAAAGACCAACAATAGAGAGAAGACGTATATAGAGTATATCCCAGAAAGCGAGTGGGAGGAATATTATAAGAAGCTGCTAACATAAGACAGACAAGAATTCCAAGAAGAGAACCCTGAAGAAGAACAGAATAAGGAAAAAAAGAGATAGAACTAAGCTATGAAGAAGTAAAGAAGACAATAAAAACACTCAAAAATAATAAATCTGCCGGGCCTGGAGGTGTGGCAAATGAAATGATTAAGTACGGGTCTAATAAATTACATCGAATGCTGAGAAACATGTTCCACAGGGCGATAAATGGAGAAAAAATATCAGAGGAATGGTCAAAAGCCTATATAGTATCTATATTTAAAAAGGTAGATCGCAGAAAATGCACAAACTATAGAGGCCTAAGCATAATATCGAGTATGGGACGTTTGTATGGAAAAATTATTAAAAATATCATAGAGGAAAATATAAAAGGAAAAATTGGAGAAGACCAAGCAGGCTTTACGGCCAGAAAATCATGTATAGACCATATATACACTATAAAACAAACAATGGAAAAAAACTGGCAAACAATAGAGAAGTTCACCTAGCCTTCATAGACATAAGAAAGGCCTATGACTCAGTACCAAGACAAAGATTATGGAATGCAATAAAAGAAATAGGCATTGACAAAGAACTAATACACGCAGTAAAAGCTCTCTACGAAAACAACACAGTGAACATAAAAATAGGACATAAAATAGGGAAGAGACTCCAAACATCAAAAGGCCTATTACAAGGATGCTCTACATCCCCAACACTATTCAAAATATACCTCGAACAAACATTAAAAAAATGGAAGCAAAAATGTAGTGGAATGGGAGTCCCAATACGAGAAGATTACTTATGTACTCTAAGTTTCGCAGACGACCAAGTAATCATAGCGCAAGATAAGCAAGACCTCAGCTATATGGTAAGAAAACTGAAAGAAGAATACACTAAAGCAGGATTAGCAATAAACTTTGATAAAACGGAATATCTAACAACAAAGGAGGGACACGTGGAGAATCTAGAAGTCGATAACGAAGCAATAATCAAAAGAACCGATAGATTTAAATATTTAGGAACCATCATTTCAAAAAACACAACATCAGAAGAAGAGATTAAAGCTAGATTAGGACAAACGCGGACATCCATAAGACAATTAAATTCGAGCCTGTGGGACAAACACATTACAAAAAGAAACAAAACACGCATATACAAATCAATAATACAAAGCATAATGACATACGGGTCAGAAACATGGACGATCAACAAGAGAAATAAATCTAAAGTTAACGCGGTAGAGATGGAGAATTGGAGAAAATGCTGTAGAGTGACACGTATGGAGAGAATAACAAATGAAGAAATAAGAAACAGAATGAACATCAAAGAGAACGCAGTAAACACCATTGAAGAAAAACGATTAAAATGGTATGGACACATAAGACGGAGCGAAGATAATAGGTGGATAAAGAAAATAACGGAGTGGAGCCCTATAGGGAGAAGAAAAAGAGGAAGACGATCGTGGAGAGACGATATGGACGAGGCTATGGAAGACAGGGGTCTAACAGATGGAGACTGGGAAGATAGAAACGGATGGAATCAAAGGCTGAGAGAAAGAAGACAGCGTTAGCTGTAGAAAATCCTTGATATATATATATATATATATATATATATATATATATATATATATATATATATATATATATATATATATATATTAGCAAGACAATTCTAGCATGAAGAGATATCAAGGGAAATGGAGCCCTCGATTAGTGGCAGACTATTATTGGGAACTTAAAAGAGTCCTACTTGTAGCAAAGTACTCGTGAAAATCGTAAAATATTAATTGTTTGTTAGGCTCCTAATGGAAAATTTTAAAACCCTGTATAATTTAACACTAATCTTCGAGCTCTGTAAATAAAAACTGTTGTTGCTTCATTTCATGGCGTTATTTGCTTGGATGTTGGGAACTTTTTGTAGTAACCACAAAATCAATCAAAAAATAAAATTTTGATGTGTCTTAACGACACCATCTAAATACGAAAATAAAATTTTTCAGGACTCACAGCTTATTAGGTATATTCTGGGCAGTAAAAATTTTAATTTCAATATTTAATCAGTTTTAGGAACGAGTAATTTTCGAAAATACATATTCAAGTGAATTTCTATTTGTTTTTGCATGGCGTAATCATGTTTTTGTCAATTATTATTTTTATATTATTTTTTGTTGGACATATACAGATTAAAAAGTAAACTAATAATATATATTTATATAATTTTCTCCATATTAATCTAAAGTTCAGTTAGGGGTCAAATGCAACACGAATAATAAATATTCGAATAATGTATACGCTTAATTATTTAAAATGCTCTAAAACTAATTACAATGCTTCCGGGAAAAATACAACAATAGTTACTAAGGCTCAATTTTTTAATCCATCAAATTGTGCTCGTTAGGTTAGGAAAACTATAAGTAGTTTGTTTGAATATTAAAGGTTTCAGATAATAGGGATTTTGCAACGCTTAATTTGCTAGGCCACTGTTTTTATCTTCATTTAAAGCATGCGCCCCCGTTTGAAGCTTGCGCAGTATTGAAACAAAAAATAAGGGGAATCTTTATTAAGGATAACGATTTCCCTTATTTAGGAACTTATAAGAGAGGTTATTTCTGTCTTTCTTTCTCTTATATCCTTTTACCCTGCCGGGTGTCGGATAATAATTTGTTTATGTATCTGCAATTGTAGGTTCCATCCTTTTTACCCAGTCTTTCCACTTATCCCTGTTCATCAGCATTTTGTTCATTATTTCTATCGTTTTCCCCTTTTGCTTTTCCTATCTCTTCAATACCCCTTATCCAAGTTAGTCTTGGTCTTCCTCTTTTTCGCTTCTTCCCTGTTTTTTTTCCTACTTAGGTATACAAACCACTAAGAAAATACTGTAAAATTGAAACGATAATCTTTTATTGTAAATAACACTGACAACAATTCATTAGTGTTCAGATTATGTTAGGATTTTGCAATCTTTGGCACAATGGCATTACAGTGTGTGTAGTGCTAGTTTCAAATGAAATTTTGTTTATTATATATTCGTATTACCTTGGAAATATTGAAGAAAGTGATAGAAACATGCGAGGCACAATTTTAATTTAGAAACTTGTTTTGATCCATCAAATACTAATAACCGGTGTGCTTAACAGGTAAATTAAGTTTATAGAAGATATTACTAACCTAACCTTTAAATTCCTTCGTGTTAATACTGCGCATGCTTGAGAAAAGGATAAGGACAAAATCATGTGAAAAATAAGCGTTGTAAAATCTCTCTTTATTTTGGTAGGCCACTGTCTTTATCTTTGAAGCATGCGCCCACCATTTGGAGCTTTGCGCAGTAGTAAAGGGAAGAAATTAAATATGAAGACTCGGCTGTTATCATTATTTGAAACCAAGAATAGGGAAAGTTGACAGTGCTGGTGGATAAATGGACCTTGGTTTCACACTTAGCAAGCACATGAGGGTTATTTGATTGCAGGTGTTGGTGAACTAAATTTATGTTCGAGTTTAAATCTCGTGTATTACAAAAATCTATTTTAAAGTTGTGATATCTGCATGTTGACACGCCTGAATCAGCCCCCACCCGGAGATCCTAACGAGGGGCTATTTTACCTCCGAAATTTTTTGATCTTGGGAGCTTCATCATGTTATTCGGTCCCACAGTCCGGGCGATGCCTAATGGGATCTGGGCATCTACCATCTAAGTTTTTCTTTTTGTCGCCTTCTACCACATGCAGAACATATCGGGAGTGATATTCTGCTCTGCACCCTCACGGGGGCTTACAGATATCAGCAGAAAAAGTTCTTGCTTCCTTTTTTCGGGACGAGGATGAGATATCTTTCATAGATTACTTGGAATACGGTCAAACAGTGACTAAAGAATATTATTCTTCATTGTTAACTACGCCGAAAAAGTGTGGAAAAAGGCCCAGGAGTAGTATGTAAAGAGGTGCCGTTTTTGGAAGACAATACGTCTGTTCACAGATTAGTGTTAGTTTTGCAAAAATAAACGAATTAGACTTTGAACTGATTGATTATCTCCCACATTTCTGCATATGAGTTGTTCACAGATGTGAGTTCAACTTTTTACTGATTTTCTTACATTATCTACAAAATTTGAATATACATTTTTATTAGTGTCATTTATAACAAGTAGGCTGGAAAGTTCGACTTTATTCATCAACGTGGTCTCCTTGAAGATCGATACAATTAGTCTAATGCTTTTCTAACATTTCTATACCTTTCTTGTAGAAGGATTTGTCTTTGCTTTCAAAATAGGCAAGTTTCGGCAATAACTTCTTCACTGGAGCCAAAGCTCTTTCTCGCAAGCATTTTTTGAGGTCTGCGAATAGATAATAATCGCTGGGGGCTAAATCTAGAGAATACGGTGGATTAGGAAGCAATTCGAACTTCAATCCATGCAGATTTGCCATCGTAACCATTTATTTGTGAGACAGTGCATTGTTTTGATAAAAGAGCACTCCTTACTTGTTCGTTTGGGGCCGCTTCTTTGCGATTTCTGCCTTTAAACGCACCAATAACTATATATAATATTCGTTATTGATGGTTTTTCCCTTCTCACCATAGTCGATGAAAATTATTCCATGCGCATCCCAAAATACAGAGGCCAAAACCTTCCCAGTCGACTATTGTATCTTTGATCGCTTTGCCGGATTTCACCGGCTGCTGTCCACTCAGCTGACTGCCGATTTGATTCCGATGTGTAGTGGTGGATCTATGTTTCATCCATTGTCACATATCGCATAAAAAAGTCTTTTATCTTGCGCTTAAACAGGTCCAAAACAGCGCTCAGAATCATCAACACGTTGTTGTTCTTGGTCCACTGTGAGCATCGCGGTATCCATTTCGAACAGAGCTTTCTCATGCCCAAATGTTCATGTACAATATGACCAACACGTTCTTTTGATATCTTTAACTATAACCACCTCATTTGGGGGTCCAGGGCGTTCAGCACCATTTATGTCTGTACGACCGCGTTTAAATTCAGCATACCAGTAAATGATGAGTGATTTTCCATCACCTGTCAAACCATTGCTTTGCTTGAACGGTATTTTTTCCCATCAAAAAACAGTGTTTAATCAACACAGGAAATTCGACTTTTTCGATTGTTTTGGAAATATTAAAAGTAGCGTCACTAAAATCACTGTAACTTGTAAGCTAATCGTCGCAATGTCATGAAATTTTGACACGTTTCGTTTGAAGGTTTCAGATTTCTAACTAACTCTCTGAATGAAACTATACTATTCTCATCAGGAATTTTGGATTGAACTATTTCATTGATTGTTGTTTGAATTTCCTGTTTCCTTGCATCAGACATACTTGCTTATGCTATATTTATTTTTTCAGCAGTTGTTGTTTAAAAATCTTCTATTCTTTTATCGCGAAGTCATTATTTATGCACTATTAAAAATCTCTACTTTGATCTTACCCAAAAGGCCGAGAAGCGATGGAGGCGAATGGAGGACAAGACAAGGATGGATAGGGTTAGGAATATACAACTCAGAAAGAATTTGAACCTGAAACCAATGATGGAAAAGGTTGAGGAAGTACAACTAAAATGGTATCGTCACGTCGAAAGGATGCCTGCACAAAGAATAGTTAGACAAGTGTTTGAAGCCAAAGTGAGCAAGAAAAGAACAAGATGTCGACCTAGAAGGGCGTGGTTGGGGATGTTAGAGAGGCAGTGGCCAGAGAGTGGAAACACGCAAGACGAGCCACACAGGATAAAAAGAGGTGGAAGAAAATATGGAAAAGATAAATATAGAATAACTCAACTCCACGGGTCTTACATCCCTAAAGGGGTAGAAAGGCATGAGGATTAAGTAAGTAAAAATCTCCAATATAAACGTAACCTCGAAAAATACTCCAAAATATTAAAACACAACATAAATAACTCGTGTCTCGATCAGAGTAAGAATGTAACGTTATCAGATGCGAAAAAACGACGTAGTGGGATTATTTTTGTATTTCTGTGCATATGGGACGTGGAGAAAGAGCGCACTGTTCCTCAACTATTTTTAGTGTTCTGTACGGAACACTTATAAGATCACTTCGGTGTCTGTCTGTCCGTCTGTCTGTCTGTTTGTCACACCCGATTTTCTCCGAAACTATTTGGTACTAATATAGAAATTGATGGCTTCATCAGAGTAGTGTACGTTTGAAAGTTAAATTAAGGGGTTAGTTTTGGGGGGTGAAATCGGAAGTGAAAAAAAAATACTAGGTCATCGAGTGGGGTGTCAAATGAAAGCTTGTAAAAACACGAGTTCAAAAATATATATAATGTCTTACATGCGAACACTTTTCTTTGTATTATTTTAAAAAAATCGCGAAAAATCGCTGTCCTGTATCTTAAAAAGTACTGTTCCAAAAATTTTGAAAAAATTCTGGAATATTCTTCACGGGGTGTAGATTGAACGAAAATTATTACGAGTGCACTACCTTTAATAATTTATCTGGTATATAAAAAAACAAAAATTTCAAGGTCATCAGATCGGAAACAAACTTTGTTGAAAACTCATTTGGGGTGGGTTTTGTGAAGTCACTGATCATTTTATACCTCCGTAACAAAAATTTGTTCTTAGAAGCAATCAACGTACGCAACACTAATTGCGCAAGTTCAACTTGCACTTGACCGGTTATTTATTGTACGCATGGTAGTTTATATAGGAGGGAAGCTGTACTGCTCCTTGGGAATGTCCTTAAAGGCCAGGGAAAAAATCAGTCCTGGAACTTTTTGGACAGACTGTCTAAAAAAATAATACCTTAAAAATATAATGATACAAAATGATATACCAGTATAATATTTGACCTACCTGAATAACTGAATTATCATAAAAAATCAATAAAAAAAACAGTTTAACTATAGTCAAGGTCCCTATTTGGAAGAAGAACCGTCTTTTATTACAAACACATCTACCATAAATACAAAGACCTACTTGCGCGTTTGTCATTAGCACATCTTAATTAGTAGAACGATAAAGAATATATTAATAAACATAATAATTGTCAGCTTAATTAATCGAAGTTTTTAAGTG
Organism: Pachyrhynchus sulphureomaculatus; assembly: GCA_019049505.1. Taxonomy (NCBI): domain Eukaryota; kingdom Metazoa; phylum Arthropoda; class Insecta; order Coleoptera; family Curculionidae; genus Pachyrhynchus; species Pachyrhynchus sulphureomaculatus. The sequence continues at coordinate 147,058,321 of CM032455.1, read as the reverse complement.
ATTCGGTATAGAAATTAATAATGAAATTACTGAAATATATTCTACTGATTTTTGTGCTAGTTTTAAGCATAGAAAGTTCCTTCGAAGGGGAAAACTGTGATAGATATGGTGTTCTTTTTTATGATGAAATAGCTTGCAAACCAGTAAAAGCAAAAGGCAAAAGCTGCCCAAGCCAATATAATTGCGATTTTAGTAGACCAAAAAGTGGATGTACATTTAAAGGAAAAACGTATGGACACAGAGAACGTATTCCATCAAATTTAACGTACTCTGGATGTGATATTGGATGTAGCTGTGACAATGGTAATTCTATCGAGTGCGCTGTACTTGACTGTCCAGAAAGTGAACAACCCAATACAGATCCGGGATGTTATCACGAATATGAGTTAGGTAATTATAATAAATAACCGGCCAAGTGCAAGTCGGACTAGCGCAATTAGTGTTCTGTACGTTAATTGCTTCTAAAATAAAAATTCTTGTTACGGAGGACTTCACAAAATACACCCCAAATCCGTTTTCAACAAAGTTTGTTTCCAATTTTTGTTGAAAACTGATTACTTTGAAATTTTTGTTTTTTTATATACCAAATAAATTATTAAAGGTAATGCACTCGTGACAATGTTCGTTTAATCTACACCCTGTGGAGAATATTCCAGCATTTTTCAAAATTTTCTGATCAGTACTTTTCTAGATAAGGAGGGGGGGATAGCGATTTTTGGCAATTTTTTAAAAATAACACAAAGAAAAGTGTGCGCAAGTATCACATTATATACATTTTTAAACTCGTATTTTCACAAGCTTTCATTTGACACCCCACTTGATGATTTTGTAAAAAATATATTTTTTCACTTCCGATTTCACCCCCAAAACTAACCCTTTGAGTCAAAATTCAACTTTCAAAACTACGTTGCTTTAATGGGGCTACCAATTTCTATATTAATGCTAAATTTCAACTTTCTATGTCAAGTAGTTTCGAAGAAAATCGGGTGTGACAGACGGACAGACTGTCAGACAGACATACGGGCAGACACCGAAGTGATCTTATATATGTTCGGTATGGAACACTAAAAATTGATTCTGCACGGAGTGTTTTTAGTGAATAAACTAAACAATTTGTCAAAGATTACATGTTTCTTGTTTTAAGATTTTTCTACAATTATAAATCATTGTGTTAATTTATATTGACCTGAGAGAACATAAGAAATACAAATCTGTATAGGGTTAATAGAAACAGTTGAAAACTTTGTGACGTAATTGTAAAATACTGTTAGAGAAGTTAAATACAGGGTGTTTAGCAACTATTGCTATCTTCGAAACGGTAAGACCTACGAAGTCGTTTAAATTAGAAAAAAGTTTTATAGCATTGCATTTTTTTTAGTTTCTGAGATATTAAAGACTAATCCATGCCGCAAATAGAAAATTATGTTTTAATCGATATTTCGCACCGAAATTTTGGGATATAGAAGCGAAAAATTCTGCCAAAAAATTAAATTAAAAATCCAGACAGAGTTTGTTAACCGGTCAAGTGCAAGTTAAACTTGCGCAATTAGTGTTCCTTGCGTTGATTGACGACTTCACAAAACACACCTCAAATGAGTTTTCAAGAGAGATTGTTTCCGATCTTTGTTGAAAACTGATGACCTTGAAATTATTGTTTTTTTGTATACCAGATAAATTATTAAAGATAAATCACTCGTAATAATTTTCGTTCAATCTACACCCTATGGAGAATTTTCCAGAATTTTTTCAAAATTTTTTGGTCAGTACTTTTCGAGATAAAGGGGAAGCCACTGATTTTGCGTGCGTAAGTATTACACCCCTCTCAAGTTTTTTTTTCACTTCCGATTTCACCCCCCGAAACTAATCCCTTAAGTCAATATTTAACTTTCAAAACTACACGGCTCTGATGGGCCATAAATTCCTATACTTTTGCTAAATTTAAACTTTCTATTGTCGAATAGTTTCGGAGAAAATCGGGTGTGACAGGCGGACAGACATACACCGAAGTAATCTCATAAGTGTTCCGTACCGAACACTAAAAATGAAGTTAATGATGGGCCCCAGTAGTTAAAACGTCGGAGGTAAAATCTGAGTATGTCTTTCACAAAAGGAGAATGAATATGATTTTTTTCTGTACAAAGTTTTTTTTATAGTTATTATGTTATTTTGAAAATTGGATTTTAGAAATTTTCTTCAATATCTCAGGAACTAAAGAAAGTTGCAACGCTGTAAAGATATTTTATATCAACCTCGAAAATGGCAACTTTTTCTAATTTAAAGGACTTTGGAGTTTTTACCGTTTCGAAAACACCAATAGTTGCACAACCTACTACATGGGTTGAAAAGTTCCGAGACATTCGACTTCTTCATTTCAGCTAAATCTCTTTTTTTCGGGAGCCACTTTTTCAAATTTCGAAAGAAGTACTAATCGCCAGGGCTCAAATCTGGTGAATACGATGGATGAGGAAGCAATTCATAGTCCAATTGGCCTAATTTTGCCATCCATTTTACGAAGTTGTGAGCTGGTGCATTATCTTGACGAAACAACACTTTTTCAAGGTGTTCGAGTTTTTAATGATCACATGACCGGTCACCATATTGCTGGTATGGTGCCCGCGAAATTTTTGAAATATTCAAATTACTTCTTTCAAGAAAAATCCTATTCTGTAGAATAAAAATAAATTTTACTGATTGAAAGGAAGAAAAAACGAGAAAAGATTTTTTTTTTGGAAACATTTTTTCAGCAAGTTCTTATTAAAACAGATATACAAAAAACAGGAAAAAAATCAAAAAATACAAGGAAAAAATACATTTGGTTTCAACGCTTTTTGCACGTTATTCATTTAAATATTTCATTGTTAAATTTATATTTCTCAACTACTAGAGATATTGTCCGCGGTAAAAAAATGGTCATTTTGAGAATATATCTCTACACACCCTCAGCTTTGCGCGTATAATGTCAACAATCATGTTCCTTATATTTCAGCGAATCCCTGTATCTTGGAGAGATAAAAAATCGTTATAATTATCGTTTTAAGATGAGATCGTCTTTCTTCAGAACGTCAAAAAGTAGTGAACGCACTTTTTGCTCCATTTAATCATTAGTTAAATCTAAATTAATAATTTTCACATAACTAATGACTTTTCGTGCCTATATATTACTATTATAAAATAACCAGTCAAGTGCAAGTTGAACTTGCGCAATTAGTGTTCCGTACGTTGATTGCTTTTAAAATGAAAAATGTTGAAACGGAAGTATAAAATGATCAGTGACTTCACAAAACACACCCCAAATCAGTTTTCAACAAAGTTTATTTCCAATCTTTACTGAAAATTGACCTTGAAATTTCTGTTTTTTTTTTTTATATACCAGATAAATTATTACAGGTAATGCACTCGTGATAATTTTCGTTCAATCTATACCCGTGGAGAATATTTCAGAATTTTTTTCAAAATTTTTTGATAAGTACTTTTCGAGATAAGGCGGGTGGACAGCGATTTTTCGCGATTTTTTAAAAATAATACAAAGAAAAGTGCGCGCAAGTATTACATTATATATATATATATATATATATATTTTACTCGTGTACAAGCTTTCATTTGACACCACACTCGATTACCTAGTAAAAAATTTTTTTTTTCACTTCCGATTTCACCCCCCAAAACTAACCCCTTAAGTCAAAATTTAACTTTCAAAACTACATGGCTCTGATGAGGCCATCAATTTTTTCTATGACAAATAGTTTCGGAGAAAATCGGGTGTCACAGACGGACAGGCAGACACCGAAGTGATCTTATAAGTGTTCCGTACGGAACACTAAAAATTAAATCCATGCACTGATTTATTCAAATTTATTCATGCTGGAGAATTACTACTTTTGCATGCCCAGATTGAGTTTTGAAGGTTTGGTTAGCGAATTTTAGCAGATAATATAATTTAACTCTAGAAAACAATTTTAATATGAAAGAAAATATATGGTATAATAGAAATAAAAAATTATGAATAAAATACCTTTTAGGATCTTTGGGAAATTTAAAAAAAGTAACTCCTTTAGAGATACCACATATATTTTTACAAGTACTAACAGCACAACAAAAACTTCCTCTTGACATATTTTTTATAATTATTTTTAATTATAACGTCAAACGAGTCATTTACTTATTGGAAAATTATTAATGCCATGTTGTTGGTATGACATATTTTTTTTTTATGGGACTAGCCCACGTGCTGCAGGGAAGTCCCTAGAGCACTACAGGAGCGACACGTGTGCGGAAAAAGCGACTGGGAGGAATTAAGCGGGCTACATCCTTCGAACCCTCACCATGAAAATACTTGTAGAATAGACTCAAGTCACCAACCGTTCTTCGATGTTCCAGCGAATCAAGGCCGCCGGTCAGTTCTGGGTCTCCAATCAGACGAACAGCCCTTCTCTAAACAGAATCCAACAAATGCAGTGTATGTTTGGGAGCGGAGCCCCAAATATGGGAGCAATATTCCATAGTTGGTCGAATTTGTAAAGAATTAACAGTTGTTGTGGAGTGTAAAGCTTTCTGGTTTGAAATAATATTCCCAACTTTTGAGAAGCTCTTTTTGTTATGCCTGCAATATGTTCATGCCAGGACATATTTGTTCCCAAATTAACGCCCAACAAATTGAGGGACGATGCTAGGGGAATGCAGTGCCACGACATAACTATGTCGGGTTCAGCAACGTTAACTTTTTTAGAAAAAACTACCGCCTGGGTTTTTGTAGCGTTACATTCCCCTTGGTTACTATCACCCCAAAATCGAATTTCTTCCAGGTCTTTGTTAAATTAAATGACTTCCTGTTGTCTGCGGATATTCGCCTGAGCAGCCAATGTCCGAGCGTTCAAAATGAATGAAAAGATAAGCGTACTGTCATCTGCAAAGCTGTAGATTGGATACCCTGTCTTTTCCAGCAGATCGTTAATGTAAATGGGAAAGAGAGTAGGAGACAATATGGAGCCTTGGGGCACACTGGCGTTAACAGTAAAGGTGTTAGAAAAAAATCCGTCGAATGCGACTCGTAAAGAACTCTCTCTGAGGAAACATGAGAGCTACAAACAGAACTTTTCAGACATACCATAAGAGCGTAGCTTAGCCAACAGTCCATCGTGCCAAACACGGTCGAATGCCTTGGATATGTCAAGAGCAACCGCTCGAGATTCTCCGAAGTGTTCAATTGCGTTGTTCCAAACATGTGTTACATAAGTCAGAAGATCTCCTGTTGATCCATGTTTACCAAAGCCATGTTAGTGATCGCTAATAATGTTGAATCCTTCAAGGTATTTTAGAAGATGCTGATTGACAGCCCTTTCCATGACTTTCGATATTATTAAAAGCACTGCGACGGTCGGTAGTTGTTTGGCAAGGCCTTCTTGCCTTTTTTGGGTATCGGCGGAACTGTGGCACATTTAAAGCAGGAAGGAAATATTCCCTTTCTGTAGGATAGGTTGAAAAGTCTACAGAAAACTGGTGTTAGTTCCCTTGCACAGTTTTTGAGAACTATGACAGGTATTCCGTCAGCGCCAGAAGCTTTTTTGGTGTCAAGCTTCATTAAAATACGTTTTATGATACGCTGTCTAAAGACAACATCGGGCATCTTTGACTGCACTATGGCAATAGTAGGTGGTGTTCTTCCTTGAAAATCGGCGGTAGAATGTGAAGCAAACAGTTCGGCCAATAAGTTTGCTTTCTCAACAGGTGTCGTTGCAATAGAACTATCTAGCCGTGTGAGTGGTGTGGTATGGTAGATTTGGTAGATAAGGGACGCAAGCGTGATAAAAAACAGGACCTAAAAATTTTCTTGAGCGTCGCTACTGTTTTATGTTTACTGTGTCTTCACGTTGACATCTATCTCTCTCACTTTCACCTTGCGCTCATTCAGACCAATCTGGTGTATTCTTTTGTTTCTTTTGGAGTGACTGCTTCATTTGAACGTCTAGAACGTGGTGCATCATCAGTGCTTGTATAACCACATTTAAGTTCACTAAACCATCGACATATAGTTGCTTTTGACGAAGCAGATGTGCCATAACACTTCTCAAGCCATTCTTAGATTTTGGCTGTATTTGTTTCCAAAAAGCAATGTTTAATCAACAACGAAATTCTCTTCGTTAAATCATTTTGCAAAAATTAAAAGTAGCGCTACTCGAATAGTTGTAACTCGCAAACTGATATACAAAATGTCATGAAAATTTTACACGATTCTTCTGAGAGTTTACATTAACTGAAAATAATATTGTGTTGCCATCTCTCGTAAAGTCTCGGCACTTTTCACCCCACGCAAGTATAATAGACACTCTGTATAATAGACTTTCTACAGAGAGGCATTACACATCGTTTCTCTTTGATTTATCTTTAAAAAAAATATTAAGGGGTTACATACACCTCGAATTTTCAAAAATCCCATTTTTTTTTTACGGATTTTTATTTTCTGTACTCCTAAAAATAATTCGAAAAATTTTTTTAAGAAAATTCTATTCCGTTACAAAGTTAGAGCATTAAATGTGACCTGGCGCTGGATTAAGACCGCTACCTGTTTTCAGACACTGTCTGCAATATTATTCAGTTAATGTTTAATATTTTTTAATTTTTTTTTAATTTTAATAATTACTTTTTCTACAAAATATCGAAAGGTTTTTTAAATTTTTCTAATAGACAATATCTTATAAATAATTAAACACAAATTTTTTGGTTAAAAATTTCATACTAACACATATTACAGTTTTTAACTATTACGTTATTTTACAAGATTAATTTTTGTTTTTGCACATTGGATTATTTTTTGTGTCCTACAAACAAGGAGGCACCATAGTTTTCATTAGTGGTCCATTTAACCCGATAAAAATAATAAAATATATTTAAAAAATATTTTTTTCTTATAATTTAAAGTACAATAAAAATATATAATTCTTTTGTATTATTCGCTTAATAAACTTTAAAATATTTTTTTAAAATATATATACTCTTTGCAGCGCTCAGAAGTATATAACCCCTTAAGAAATGATTTCAAAAATCCTACAGCTTAAACTACAATAATAAATTTTTGGTTTTTCTATTATTTTTTTAGGTAATTGCTGTTCCTCCCGGACAAATCTGTAACTCTACTTCAACCAAAAAATGTGAAGTCGATGGTGAAACTTACGAAATAGGTCAATTATTTTACCCAAAAAATACATGTTTTCATTGTGTATGCCATGAAAATTTCGCAGGAAAATACGATGCTAAAACCTGTATAAGAAACAACTGTAACGCACAAATACACTACGGCTCAGAAATATCGCAAAATTGTGCTCCAGTGTATTTTACTTATCATTCTGATGAAGTACTGTGTTGTCCTAATCATTTTGTTTGCCCCGAATCTTCAGATATGATTAAATTAGTCAATCTAGAAGCAGATGCAAATTCTACATTGGAATGTTCTTATGGTGAGAAGAAACTCAAGCTTGGAGAGGGGTTAAGGAGAAAAGTGAACAAATATGGAAAAGTAAGAAATGTGGAGTGTGAGTGTATTTTACCGCCACTTTTAACTTGTACAGAACGTCAAGGAACATAGGAGAAATAAATAAGTTGATATTAATCTTATCAATCATTTTTTTGTGTGTTGTTTGACTCCATCTTCTCCTCCTCACTCTTTGTTAATTATGGTTATTAATCTAACGTCTGTTTTATAGTTTTTTTATCTCCCTTGCTAGAAAAATCGTGAAAAAATTACCCTCCGAGATGAACAAAAAGAGATTAAAAAAAAGAACGCACAATGTAATAGTTGGTTCATTCAGATCTTGCAAAATATTACCGTTAGTCTGTCTCATAGAATAACTGTTAAACAAAAGGAGAGATTTGAACCGAACGAAGTCGCAGGACGCTAAATCAAGGGTGTAGGGTGGATATTTTAGGCGTTTCCTCTAATGTCTCGCTTCAAATTTTAAATCATCCTTCTGTAAACACTCCCATCAATTGTGTGTGGACTCTTTTTTCACATATGCAATAAGCAAAATTCCCTAGCCGTTCCAAAAACAATCCCCATTACCTTTCGAAAAGACGATTGAATTTTCGCCTTTCTTGAAAGTGGAGCGATTTTATGAAGTCATTGCATTGACTCCTGCTGCGCGGAGGGATCCCTATAGAGAACCCAACAATTTGATAAAGATAACATTCCTAAATCTTCACGCACTATTTTGAAAATTGTATTTTCGATTATTTCGACTTCTGTACAAACGTTGGGATCTTAATTCATCGATTTGACACTAGCAAATCCACATGTTTGATAGTTTTGTTAGTGAATTTATAGGTAGATTCTGGATCACTGAACCCAAAAAATGATTTTGCATTGCCGATTGTAATCTGAAATTTGAATTTTCTAAAGTTTAAAGTCCAAAAGTCACTCTCTTTGTTAAAATGTCGAAAATACTTATTAGGAAAAAGTGTTTAGAATCATATTTTATGGTAGTGTGCAAAATTTCAGATCGATTGGACAAAAATCATATTTTGTCAGCTTTTGACCAATAAAAATATGATCGCAAAATTGTTATTTCTTGAATTTGAAATACTCGTACATTGGTTCGATTTATAGAAGAATTTTAAAATTTATTTGTTGATTCCAAGCAAAGTTTCGCTTCTTTTACAATCAATAATTAAAAAAATGATGCAGTTTGAGGTTTCTGGGTTTTTTAAAGACACTGTAGGGCAGTGATTCCCAAGGTGGTTTAGGTGGACCCCCAGGGGTCCACGGGAGACTCGACGGGGTCTACGTTGGCGTGAAAAAAAAATGGGGGTTCACAAGTTGTAAGTGGGGGTCCACGAAAATTTATCTAGTTTCGATAGTAAAGAACAAAAATGTTGGCTTGGCTTTACCTATCAATGTAGGCAGATAATACATTACTCAAAAAAATTAAGGGAGCAAAAAAAATTCCAAATTTTTCGGTGATTTTTGACAGGCTGTATTTCGGTGAAAAATGGTCGTATTGAGACTTTAAAAAAAAGCATTTTGAAGCTTTAAGATTCTAATTTTCAGATTTTTTGGCTAAAATTTTTTTAGGAGCTACGGTTCTCATGCAATCCTAACAGATAGCGCGAAAAAATAATATGGCAAATATTTTGCTTTTTTTTGGTCCACGGGCTTGAAAAAATTTTTTTCAGTTAGGCCGGCATATGGATTAAATAGCCTGTTTATTTAGCATTAATTTCCTTGTTTTAAAACCTCCCCAAATTTTTTTGAATGGTGTATTTTAAGAAGGTCAGCGACTGTTACTTGTAAAAACTTGCATATTCGATATTCAGTACAACGCGCGTCGAGACTTGCAAAGCGCCCGCCCGCAACGCAACCCGTTCAGACGTGCAAAGGAACGAAATACGACTTGTGCTGTGCTTGCAATCGTGCATGAACTTGTTTGATTCTTCACCAATATGAGTACGAATGCCAAGGACAAACGTTACTCATTTGTTTCCGGAATTTTGAAAAGAAAAGTGTGAGTGAATCGATGTCAGTGTTTGCCAGTGCCGGAAAAAGTAAGTACCTGCCTATTTGTTATTCATACTTTTATTTTATATTGTAATAATATTATATATTTGTTATGTTTGCGTGTAGTAGGTACGTAATAAAAATTAAATACTGAACAGGGCCATTATTCGATACTTCTAGAAAAGAACAGAAAGCCGAGAAAGATTGAACTTTTAGTACTTTTTATTATAAAATTATTTATTTACCCGACTGTGGTGATTCACTAAAGGAGATATATACGATTGACCTGCATGTTTGTACATATTTCAGTGCCCTCGTAGTTGCTAATGCTAAATAACTAAAAATATTTTCATAAATTCTACGTGTCTTTATGTACCATTCGTAACGTACATCAAAGTAATAAATAAATTATTAAAATCACGGAGTTTTGATGTTAAAATATTCTTTAAAAGTATTTTCTCTCGAATTTACAGAAATGTATCAAAATATAATTAATCAAAAAATATTTTATATTACATTAAAATAGGTTCAGCCGTTTTGTGAAAACCTCTATATGGGTCTTAACAGTTTATTGCTTTTAATAATTAAAATCAGTTTTGCCGCCGGCATTTTGGTTTTTTCATTGCAATAATTAATTAAACCTATTTTATTCTGTTATAATAGCCATATCCTGTTAAAGTCGCCTTATGATTACTAAAACAAACATTTTTTTCTTTACAGGTAGAAAACTGATACGAAACATGGCTGAATCTAAGAAGAAATGTCGAGTGTTGATTATTTGAAATTTAGTTTTCTCCCATCAAACGCAGACAAACGATTGCCCATATATCTTTTAAGCAACAAAGTTTTTAGCAATGACTCTATGAAACCATCGAAGCTCGAAGATCATCTAAGAAGGTGTCATCCTGATAAAATAGGAAAAGATTTAAAATATTTTCAAAAATTGAAGGAAAAATATGAAAAGAGACCCACTGTGCACAGTATGTTCGCTTCAACGTCTCAAAGTAACGATGATGGCTTGCGGGCATCTTACAATTTCTGATTGCTTATAGCGAAATCTGGAAAACCGCACACCATCGGAGAACAGTTAATTTAACCCGCTGTTGAAGAGGTTTTAAAAACTGTTCTGCACAAACCTCCATTTGACGTACTCAAAAGAATTCCTTTGAGTAACAACACTGTACAAAAACGTATTAATGAAATGAGCTCTGATATTGAAAGCTTCTTGTGTAATTATCTGCAAACAACTCATTTTTCTATTCAACTGGACGAGTCAACTTTACCTGGTAATGAAGCATTATTATTGGCATATGTTCGATTTGTTATGGACGAAGAAATCCATGAAGAGCTGCTATTCGCGAAAACTTTGGAGACCGACACTAAAGGCGAATCAATATTTAATGTCCTGAGTGATTTTTTTAAGGAAAAATCGATTCCATTTACAAACATTATTTCGGTGGCAGCAGATGGAGCTCCTGAAATCTTCGGGCGATATCGTGGGTTTATAAGCCATCTTAAAAGAATTATACCAGGAGTAACTGCAATTCACTGTGTCATCCACCGACAACACCTGGTAGCGAAAAATTTGAGTGATAGATTGCACCAATTGCTTCAATTTGTGATTAAAGCAGTTAACAAAATAAGAAGCAATGCGTTGAATACCCGTTTATTTGCACTATTGTGCGACGAAAATGATGAAGACTTCCAACGATTGCTCTTACATACTGAAGTACGCTGGTTGTCGAAAGGTGTATGTTTAACAAGATTTTACTCACTTTTTGAACCAGTTTAGAATTTCTGGAAAGTAAAGATCTAGATTTAAAAGAAAACTTGATCAAATTGAAAGCAGACATCGCGTATTTGACAGATTTGTCCCAAAAATTTAATGACATTAACTTGCAGTTACAAGGGGACAGCCTAAATTTAATAAAGACAAAGGGTGTAATTTCGGCTTTTCTTGGAAAATTGAAATTTATGAAGCAAAATATTAGTCGGCGCGAATTCACCCAGTTTCCAAACTTGTCACAGGCAGAATGTCTTGATAAGGATATTCAGACATACGTTCAACATTTAAATGCCCTGCATGAAGACTTCAAAAATAGATTTGAAGATATTCTGACGAGGGAAATACCACCATGGATCATAAATCCATTTGATGAAACGGAAGTAGCGAATGTGGTATTACAAGAGGAGCTACTCGAGCTTAGCACCAATGAGGAGCTGAAGGTGGAATTTAAAAAACATTTTAGCTGCAGGCAGAAATACCCGAAAAATATCCTGGGCTGTGGGAAATTGCGAGAAAACTTTTGATAGCGTTTCCCTCGTCATACCTTGTCGAAAAAAGTTTTAGTATCGTTACAAACCTATTAACAAAAAAAAGGAACAGATTGAACATCACAGAACGGGGAGATTTGCGGTTATTCCTTACAAAACTGAAGCCAAATATTGATAATTTGCTGTCAATCCATCAAGTACATCCCTCCCATTAAAATTATGACTATTTTTTTTTAATTGTTGATTTGCATTGTTGAAGTTACGGTACGTTATTAATGTTTAATTTTAATTCTATTAAGTCTGTAATCATATTATTTTAATAAATAGAACACAAGAAAATATATTATTTTTCTTTTTATTTTTACCACTCCGAATTTAGGGTTGGAGCTCAGCCACGACGCAAATTTCCATCGTTAGATCTAATCTTCATATTTTTTGACGAGTTTTGGGAGTTTGGTAGAAATGTAGAAGCAGGGGGCCCACCGAAACGAGTAAAATTTTGAAAGTGGTCTACGAGAAAAAAAAAGTTTGGGAAGCTCTGCTCTAGGGTCACAATTTTATTGCAAAAGAAGGAAAAAAAACTAGTGAATTAATATTTACTAAAGGTAACAAAGACATCGACTATACAGCACACAAAAAATAAATAAATTACAGACACTTCACAAATTAAATAAACAAGAAACCATAAAGTTAAATAACCGATCAAGTGCAAGTTGAACTTGCGCAATTAGTGTTCCGTACGTTGATTGCTTTTAAAATAAAAAATTTTGTTATGGAGGTATAAATGATCAGTGACTTCACAAAACACCTCAAATGAAAACTAATGACCTTGAAATTTTTGTTTTTTTTTTTGTATACCAGATAAATTACACAGGGCAACAAAAAAATATTTTTGTTTTGGGGTCTGGGATTTTAGAGCTGATTTTAACTATATTTGGGACGCTAAATCTATACATGCAATCCGTTTTTCTCTATCAGCTCTACTTTTTTAGATACATCAACTTATCTACCAATATGGTTTTTATTCAGTATATTCATTTATGAGAGTTCTAAAATTATTATATATTCATTAATGTAGGTACAATGGTTTTATTGTCAGTCTGTAATTGAGTAAATTCCAGGTAAATCTATAAATAGTGGAACCATTGCCTATCAGGTACCTGAACTGACCCTTTTATCACCTAACTCGGGTAAGTCTCGTCAGTTTGTGCGTTCTTACTAATGAGAGTAGATCGAATTCGGCGTGTTATTTTATGTTAAGAAAAGAGTGTTTTTGTGTTATTGAACAGAATTAAAATGAGTTCAGGTTCCAGTTCAAGAAGAAGTTGTGTAAATCAACTTGATGTGTTTTGCTATATATGCGAAGAATACATGTTTCAACAAAACAGACAAACTATTACTGACTTTGTAAAGCGAGCGTATCTTGGATACTTTGGAGTTAAGCTTGGTGATCAGGACAAAACGTGGGCCCCGCATCTCGTATGTAAAACTTGTACAGAGCATTTACGGCAGTGGACTACCGGGAAAAGAAAATGTCTAAAATTCGGCGTACCAATGGTTTGGAGAGAACCAAAAAACCTCTTCAATGATTGTTATTTCTGCTTAGTAAATACTATTGGAATCAATCGAAATAATCGCAGTAAGTGGACTTATCCCAATTTAGACTCGGCAATACGCCCTATCCCGCACTCAGATGAAATACCGATTCCAACATTTCATCAGCTACCACATATCTCTGATGACGAATATTTTCCCTCTGATCGCTTTTCTGATGCTAATAAAAGTTCTGATGCTAATGAAACTAACAGTGACTATGAGGGGTACGTCATCAGTTCCTCAACGCTTCAATCAAAATGAATTAAATGATTTCACCAGGGATCTCAATTTATCGAAAAAAGCTTCTGAAGTACTGGCTTCTAGGTTGAACGACAAGAATTTACTGGAACAAGGAACCAAAATTACCTTTTACCGTACAAGAGAAAAAGATCTGCTACCATTCTTTTCTCAAGAAGACAATCTTGTATTTTGTCACGAAATTAGGGGACTCATGAAAGAAATGGGACTTTCTGAATATATTCCAGATGATTGGCGCCTATTTATTGACAGTTCAAAGCGAAGTTTAAAATGTGTCCTTCTACATAATGGGAATAAATATGGTTCAATACCACTAGCTCACTCAACGAAACTGAAAGAAGAATATAATACCATAGCTTTGGTCTTGCAGAAAATACAGTATTACGAACATCAATGGATGATTTGTGTAGACTTAAAAATGGTAAACTTTCTTCTTGGGCAGCAAAGTGGTTACACGAAATATCCGTGTTTCTTGTGCCTCTGGGATAGTAGGGACAAAACACACCACTGGGTTAGAAAAGATTGGCCTCAGAGAGAAAACATGGACGTTGGGGAAAAGAATGTCATTAACGACGCTTTGGTTGAAAGAGAAAAAAAATCATACTTCCTCCGTTACATATAAAGTTGGGCTTAATGAAGCAATTTGTAAAGGCTCTTGATTTGCATATATAGGGGTAAAAATGCATCAGTTGAGCACAGAAAAACTCAAAGCAGGGATATTTGACGGCCCACAAATAAGACAATTAATTAAGGATCCTGCCTTCATAAATTCAATGAATCAAGTTGAACGAGAAGCTTGGACATCATTTGTTGCAGTTGTAGAAAATTTTCTAGGCAAACATAAAGCTCAAAACTATGTTGAAATGGTTAACAAGATGCTTAATAGTTTTAAATCCTTAGGATGCAATATGAGTATTAAAATACACTATTTACACAGCCACTTAGGCCGTTTTCCAGAAAATTTAGGAGACATGAGTGAGGAACAAGGTGAAAGATTTCACCAAGATATTAAAGTTATGGAGGACCGCTACCAAGGAAGATGGGACATGTATATGATGGCAGATTACTGCTGGAGTTTTAAAAAGGGATTGTTTAAAAAAACATTCAAGAATGTCGCGGAAAAGAAGCTTTCCAAGTGTTGAGTGACTATTTCATTTCTTCAATGTTTTTTTTTTGTTTGTAAGTATGACATAATATTGTATTTTGTATAACTAAAATAAAAATTTCGTATCTACTTTTGTTTACTACACTTACGGATTTGAGTTACAATAATGTAACTTATATTTCTCTAAAATTGTATATCTTAAAAATTTGAGCTCCTAGGTACAAATGAATACGTTATTTGAATTCAGGACATCAAATTGATATAGAATCAGCTCAAAAAACCTCGACACCAAAACAGCTGTTCCCCTATGTTATTAAAGGTAGTGCACTCGTGATAATTTTCATTCAATCTACACCCCTTGGAGAATATTCCAGAATTTTTTCAAAATTTTTTGATTTTTCGCGATTCTTTAAAAATAATACAAAGAAAAGTGCGCGCAAGTTTTACATTATATGTATATTTTTTACTCGTGTTTTCACAAGCTTTCATTTGACACCACACTCGATGACCTAGTAAAAAAATTTTTTTTTCACTTCCGATTTCACCCCCCAAAACTAAGCCCTTAAGTCAAAATTTAACTTTCAAAACTACAAGGCTCTGATCAATTCCTATATTATTACCAAATTTCAACTTTCTATGACACTAACACTAAAAAGATTATCTAGTTTGCATTTATTTTCTTCAGTTTTGTGTTAAATTATGACATTAGAGTATCCTCAACAAAAAAAGAAAAACCTCACATTGCAATATTCGATAATTGTCCGTGCGATAGTTGCGGTTTTACGAAGATCAGAATTTTTTAATTATTGATTGTAAAACATGTAAAACATAACTTGAAACCAAAAAATATATCTTTAAATTCCTATATCAATCTAACAAATATATTTCAAATTTAACGACTTAACGCGTCAAAAAATGATTTATTGACGAAAACGTTTATTGCTGCATTTTATGAAACTGCAATTTGAGCGTAATATCATAATGGTACATTTAACAGAAACTGAAAGAATCACTTTGTTAATGATAATAATAATAATAATAATAAGCGGATGTAAAATATTAGCCGGAACGGAATACACAGCCAGACATGACTCAGCGGCAAAAGTAGTTCACCAAGCACTAGCCACAACATACAAGCTCATAGAAAACACAGATCCCTACTACAAATACACACCGACATCCGTACTTGAAAATAAAGATTACAAACTCTACTGGGACATCAGCATCCATACAGATAAAACAGTCTCCGCCAATAGACCCGATATTACTTTTCAGTGCAAAAAAGAAAAAGTCACCTATCTAATTGACATAGCTGTCCCCAACGATACAAACATCCAAACGAAATACACAGAAAAAATTTCCAAATACACAGACCTTGCAACGGAAATAAAAAGGCTATGGAAACAAGAAAAAGTCATCATTGTCCCCCTCATTATATCAGCCACAGGCCTTACACCAACAACATTCACACCACACTTAGTACAATTAGGACTCAACACAAACATACACAAAAACATTCAAAAGTCAGTGATTTTGAAAACATGTAACATTGTCAGGTCATTCCTTAATACACAATGGTAATGCTTTTGTGCTGACTTGGTTTGCGCCCGTCAGCCAAACATGGAACCACATTGACCAAATGTGAGAAAGAAAAACGAGAACAGTCATAATAATAATCTTTATTATCTAACAGATAAATACATCCATTAACAAGACAATGTGACTAAAGCTAAGTTAAATCTAAACGAGTCTGTTCGGATAAACACATTACAATATTAAGTTTCAGCTCTAATAATATACGCTACAAATTAGTTAATAATATTCTCAAGACAACGATCCCGTGCAACCTTCAAAAACTGAGAATATGTTAGATTGGTAATATCAATGCCGTTGCAATTCACATTAAAAATCTTCATAGCTTGAAAAAGGGGGTCTTTTAACTGAAAATTTGAAGCATGGAACGGTAAGTTGAACACGGGATAATGTCTTAACGCACGAGATGGTACGTTAAAGTTTAGTTTTGACAATAAGTAGGGACAGTCGATAGCCGAGTTGCAAATTTTAAACAAAAACAAAACCAGCATAAAATTGCGACGATCGGCCAATGACGATATCTGAAATCTGCGAAGCAGAGTTTCCTGTGGCGAGCCTCGTGGTGGGAAAACACCCTCCATTTTATATACGAGAAATTTTAAAAATTTTCGTTGTACCCCTTCTATTTGGGAAGTGTACTTTGAGTGTTAGGATGCCACACTATTGCTGCGTATTCTAATTTTGATCGAACATATACAAAATACAGAGATTTAATTGTATCAATGTTTGAGAAATCACGAGAGTTTCTAAATATGAATCCCAGCGTTTGCATTGCGCTCTTGTAAACCTGATTTATGTGTTCCGAAAATGATAGGCGCTCGTCAAAAACTACGCCAAGGTCCCTGATGGATTTTAAATCCTTCAATATCTCAAGATTTATATAATAGTCAGAATGAGTTAGGGTCTTTTTATTAGCGTACGTCATTTTGTAGCACTTTTCGGCATTTAGAGGTAAGTTGTTAGCTGTGCACCAGTTGCTAACTAGTCGTATATCATTTTGCAGTGCAATGCAATCAGAAACGCAATGTATTAGTCTGAAAATCTTTAAATCATCCGCAAACAATAGAACATTGCTAGAAACATTTATGCCTATATCGTTAATAAACAGAGAGAATATCAGTGGAGCTAATATACTGCCCTGAGGAGCTCCACTTGTAGCTTTGAATCTGAAGGAGTGATTACCACGAATATCGACATATTGATACCTGTCACTCAAATAGGAGGCAAACAGTCGAATAAGATTGACATCGAAACCAAGCCACCTCAATTTAAGAAGGAAGACAGAATGATCCACTCTATCGAACGCCTTTGAAAAATCCATATAAATAGCATCAACCTGACCACGAGCATCTAAGATCTGATTTACAAAATGAGTGAAACTGGCCAGATTCGTGATCGTACTGAGACTTTTATAGAAGCCATGCTGAGATTCAGATACAGAATGTTTTACTTGATTAAACACATCTTCGTGAATCAGCCCCTCTAATGCTTTCGCAAATGGCGATAGCATCGATATGGGCCTATAATTAGAGATGTTATTTCCATTGCCTTTTTTGAAGAGAGGAATTATCCTAGCTTCCTTCCATACCTGAGTAAATGAATGTGTTGTGAGTGCCATGTTATAAATGAAGCTCAATGGCTTCGAGAACGCGGATGTACAGTCTTTGACGATGAAACCGGGAATATTATCAGGACCCATGGACCCATGTTTTTAGATTTTTCAAGAACCTACTGACTGCTTCCTCTGATACACAATTATGATGGTTGGTTACGGAGACCGTAGAAAAACACAACAGGAGGTGTGTGATCTTTTTGACACAGAATATCCGAATCGAGAACCTATTACCCAATCTGTAGTTAGCAAAACATTAAAACGATTTAGATAATCAGGTCATGCTAAGGATCGTTCTAAATCTGGACCTCCAAAAGTTAAAACAAGCGATGATAAAAAGTTAGATGTTTTATTGGAAATTACAGAAAATCCCTATACAGCGACTCATCAGCTTAGACCACAACATAAGTAAAGGTACTTTAAGTCGTATACTGAATAAAGAAAAAATGCCTCCATACGAACTCATCCTATTACAAGAATTATCTGAAGATGACTACGATAGACCCGTTGAATTTTGCGAGGTCATGATGGAACGAATCAATATTGTTCCTAGTCTAATTCATAATATTGTTTTTTCTGACCAGCCCATATTTAGTTATAACGGAAGAGTTAACAGGTATAACTGCCGGTACTGGTCGACTGAGAATCCCCACTGGATAATCGACAGTTATTCTCAAAGACCACAAAAAATAAACATGTGGGCAGGGATTTGTGGACGCCTTTTTTATGAATGGAAATCTTACAGGACAGCGGTATTTACAGTTACTCCAACTTATGCAGGTCTTTTTCTCGATGAAAATAATTTGGATACCTCTAACAGGAATGTATGGTATTAACAGATCGGAGCATCTCCTCACTATCAAATCAATGTTCGTAGATATTTGGATGCGATTTTTCGTAATCGATGGATAGGCAGAAAAAATGCTGTAGAATGGCCTGCAAGGAGTCCCGACCTTACGCCAGTCGATTTTTTTTTATGGAGTCATTTGGAAATCAAAGTTTACTGAAGTCGATCTGAAACTATAGAAGATTTACAACAAAGAATTCCATATGAAGTAGCACAGATCACCCTGGATTCTTTGCAAAACTCTGTTCAGGCTGTTTATGACAGATTGGGTCATTGCCTCGCTGTTAACGGTAGATATTTTGAGTAATTGTTACCTTAAAAATAAACCTAGAGTATTTATTAATAGTTTTTTTGACTTTTCTTATTTTGAATTTCAAATGACAATAATTCCAAAACAGTTCAATTTAGACATATGGTATGTTAGACAAATAATATATAGAATTTTTATTAGGACTCAAAAATAAAATAATATAGAGGGCTTTCCGTTAAAAAAAATCAAGATGGAGTAATTTCTTCGAACTAACAGTTCAAAACATTTTACTGTCAACGTTAGCCAGTGCGCCGTATAACACCCTATAACTTTTATTTAAACATTTTTTGGATACACTGATTAATAAGTGTTGAGGAATCATTATTCCATACATATGGGGGCACCCTGTATTTTTATTGGTCAAAAACCGACAAAATACGATTTTTGTCCAATCTATCTAAAATCTTCCACACTACCATAAAATAAAATTCCATAGACCTTTTTCTCATAAATGCACTGCAAAATTATTTATAGTGTTCTATACAACACTTATGGGATCACTTCGGTATCCGTCTGTCCATCTTTCTGTCGATCTCTTACATCCGATTTTCTCCGAAACTATTTGACATAGAAAGTTGAAGTTTGGCACAAATACAGGAATTGATGGCCCAATCAGAGCCGTGGAGTTTTGAAAGTTAAATTTTGACTTGAGGGGTTTTGGGGAGTGAAATCGGAAGTGCAAAATTTTTTACTAGTTCATCGAGTGGGGTGTCAAATGAAAGCTTATGACAACACGAGTTTGAAAATATATATGATGCCTGCGCACACTTTTTTTTGTATTATTTTTAAAAAATTGCCAGTATCGCTGTCCTCCTCACTATCGCGAAAAGTACTGAACTATTATACATTATTGTCTATAAAAAACATGAAAATTCATATCTGATCTTAAGATGTGACATATCAGCGACCTAATTAACTGAGCCTAGATAAGGATTTTATTTTATTTTAAAAGCAATTACCGTATGAAACACTAATTGTGTAAGTTCGACTTGCCCTTGGATGTTTTCTTTTCTGTATAGACACATAGCATATAAAATCGTTGACAATTGCTGATTATAAATTTATATAATAGTAATAGACTGTAATAAAAATGTTAAAAGTTTAATGCGTGGTCAACACAGATAAGAATAATGTAGCGATAAAAGTATAACATGAAACAAAACACTGTTTAAAAATAATTTATTATATAATGATATACAAACAACACTTGAATGATTATTTACAAATTTAGTTTATTTGGAACTTTTCATTTTTAAAGTACTTCGGGATATTATTGTCAAGTTGAGAAGCCCGATATGTTAGTTAATACCTCCCGAACAGGCCCGTCGAATGTCTTGGGACACATAGTACTTTTCTGTCTAGTATTGATTGAATGGATATTATCATGAGAGATGAATCTATCCCCGATATAGGAGGGAGATCCGGTAGTAATTACTTTATAAACAAGAACTAGTTTTGGTAGTAATTATTTTATAAACAAGAACTACAAAATGCAACGAAGTATTCTAAATTATTGGCCATACGTAGAATCTGAAGAATGAAAAAAATACACTCAAGTCTTTAACAATAATATCGTAAAATTCTTGGACAGTACATCTCGATTTGTATACAATAGTTCTAAACTACTAAACGATTTTTGTAGCAAAGACTAATAAGGTGGAAATTTTATATGATCGGCAATTAGTAACTCCAATGATGGTACTGTAGTCTCGACCATCAAAGGTATACCTGGTATCTCTAGATTCTACACTCCGCAAGTATATGACTACGCTTTTTGTTACATTGAGTGTTAAATTGTAAACTCTGATATGTAGACAATTTCAGGGATCTTCTGGTTTATAATATACTAGGCAACGTGTTGTATAAAATTCAAACCCACCTAAATATCATCTGCATATGTTTGTTAATAAAAGACTTTGTTATTATTTAATGTGCCAGCCGAGTACGTTACGAATAACGTGGGTCTAAGAAATGCGCCCTCGAGGATTCTAGAATTTACAGGAAGCAAAGTTGTCATGTTTTCATCAAATATCACTCTTTGAAACCTATTTTAAAGGTATGATTCAAAAAATCTCACACTCATAATATTTTAATTTTGTGCAAAGTAATGGTTTATGGTATCAAATGCCCTGGAACAGTCGAGTATTACCAATTCGACAACATGGAGGCCGTAACAATTTACAGTAGTATAATTATATATATACACACACGAAACGATAACGAAATATTGAAAACTAAAGAAAAAGAGAGTTTTATTTACAGTCCAGACCGATTCCCAATATTCAAACACGCATCTAAATGAAGCACGGTCGACAGATTCATCATCATCAACATTAGCTTAAGTCGGATGTAAGCCGCCCTAAGTTGTCTCCAATGAGCTTTGTTGTTTGCTTTTTGCATCCAATCAATCGTATCCTGCTAATCTTTTTATGTCGTTCGTCCATCTTGTGTATGGTTTACCTCTGCTTCTTTTGTGATCTCTAGGTCTCCATTCAACTATACGGCGTGTTCATCTATTATCATTCATCCTTGCTACATGCCCCACCCAATTCCACCTTAATGTACATATTCGTTGTATTACATCTGTCACTTCTGATCTTCTTTGAGTCTTTATGTTAGGAATACAAACTTGGAGTCTAATATTTAGCATTCTTCGCTCCCTTGCTCTTTGGGTTACGTGTAGTTTATTTGTTATATTTTTATTTAAAGCCCATGTTTCAGTGCCATATGTTAATACGGGCAGTACATATTGATCAAATACTCCGGCTTTTATTGTATTTGGGAAGTCCAATTTAAACGTTCCGAACGCAGACGAAGCAAACGACAATCTTCTTTCTAAGTTAGCCTTTAAATTATTTTTTGATATTTCGATTTTTTGTCTTAAATATATGAATGTGTCTACCTTTCCTATTCTTTTACCTTCTATTAATAGTTCGTGGCTGTTATCTTCATTTTTGTTGTTTAAATATTTGGTTTTGGTGAAGTTTATTTTTAGATCTATTTCTCGAGACTTGTTATTTAATTCCATCAGCATTTCTTGTAATTCCTCTTTTGTGTTGGCAGTCAGAATGACATCATCTGCGAACCTTAAGTGATTTAATCGTTCACCGTCCATTAGTATTCGTTTATTTTCCCACTTTAACGATTTGAACATGTCTTCTAGAGTCAACGTGAACAGCTTTGGAGATATCGAGTCGCCTTGTCTAATTCGTCTTTTAATTTTGATTTTATTTGTTTTTTCGTCAAGCATTATTTGTGAAGTGGCATTTTTTTATTCAAGAATAGTTGTGTATCTTTCATCGACTCTGTTGTTACTTAAGGCGTTAAGGACTGCCCATATCTCTACCGAATCAAATACTTTTTCATAGTCAATCATTGCTATCCACAACGTGACCTCATTCATTTGCTTTTTCCACTAGTATTCTAATTGTTTAAAGATGGTCCAAAGTGCTGTATCCCCGTCTAAATCCCACTTGTTCACGTGGTTGATAACTGTCTAATTTGTTCGATAATCTATATATTATAATTCTGAAAGTCGAGAAATTTTCACATGCAAAATGACCAACAAAGATCCCATGAATGCTATATTCCATACCTTTCCTCCTACGACTATAGTTTCTGTTTTTTCTCTTCATCAGGTAGGCTTTAGGCAACGGTATCGATCGTGAAGATCCGAGTACCGTGGAGAGTCAAGTTGGAATGACTCTCAGCGAGAGTATAGGTTCAGAAACTATAGTCGTAGGAGGAAAGGTATGGAATATAGATTCATGGAATCTTTGTTGGTCATTTTGCATGTGCAAATTTCTCGACTTTCTGTTGTAGTGACCAATCAAGTAACAAACCATATTCCGAAATTTATTTCGGAATATCGATTTAGTTTATCGTTCCTAACAATGTTAGGTTTTATATAGTTGAGCAGTTTTTCGAAGTTCGAAAATCTCAACAGATGGCGCAAGGGTCTGTATCTTGCCCAACGAGTAGTATCTCGTTTATTTAAGGTACCATGATTGCTACAAGCGAGCGAGAAGATCTAGCCGTTAGAAAATTAACCATAGAGTTAAAATTTAAACAATCTAACACATAACAAGATCAGTCATGTAAAAGGAGTAAAGGGTTTTCCCGGCTCACAAGCAGTTTTAGTGGGTATGCCAACCCTTCAGGTTGGAGAGCCCCACATATCTGGAGCACTTTGGGGCACCCTTATGGTGACGCAGACTGCTTCCAAATCCATAAGGCGGATTTTTTCCTTGAGAAAAAAAAAGAATAAAAAAATAAGCCAGCGAGAGTCATTCCAACTTGACTCTCCACGGTACTCGGATCTTCACCGTTGCCTAAAGCCTACCTGATGAAGAGTATAGGTTCAGAAACTTTAGTCGTAGGAGGAAAGGCATGGAATATAGCATTCATGGGATCTTTGTTGGTCATTTTGCATGTGCAAATTTCTCGACTTTCTGTTGTAGTGACCAATCAAGTAACAAACCATATTCCCAAATTTATTTCGGAATATCGATTTAGTTTATTATAATTACTAGAATTATATTATTTATTATATAGTTTATTATAATTACTAGAATTATATATATTATTAATATGAAGTAAAAAAATATTTATATTATAGAGTAAAAATCACACTTATATGTGTATTTAATTTGTTGAATATGGATTTTTACCAAGTTAACGCTAATTCAATTAAATATAGAAAATCTTTTTTCTATATGATGTTTTTATAAACAGAAATGTTTTAATTTCTATAAAATTATATATTTGGATGAATTATGAAGTATGACTAATTACTCAAAACAAAAAAAATAACTTAAAAATGAGTTAATCTTACCTTAATCTTGTCTTAAACTTGCCTTAATCTTGTCTTAATCGTGATTTTAAAGGGAAAAAAAAATGGCGCAATATGGTCTTTATATTACATAAAATGATTCAATAGTATTTCGATAAAATATATATATATATATATATATATATATATATATATATATATATATATATATATATATATATAATTTTACAGCAACTGAGGATCTACAACAAAATTCTGTGCCCCAAAAGTAGGTAAAAATGCGGGAAAATGACGAAAAAAAGTGGTTTTTTCGCGTTTGTAACCATTTTCCCCCCACCTCTAAAAAATCTGAAAAAATTCACAGGCATAATTTGACATAAAATACACAATATATGTTTTTTTGGGGCCTGAGTAAGTCCTAGTTTTTTTTTAATTCAATTTTAAAAATTTTAAAACGCTCAAAACAATTTGAATTTCGCGCCAAAACTTTTTTTAAAAAATAGCATGTTATAGGCAATAAAAAATCCTACAATTTGAAAAAAAAGAGGTCTCTACGATGAATAGAACCGGAGATATAGCCAAAAAACCGAAAATCACGTTTTATATATTTTTGAAGTTATGGGAAGGTCTAGAGGGCTGAAAATTTCAGGAAAGTCATATTTTTTTATGTTCTACATGAGGCTATTTTTTGTTTTTTAAAAGCGCTGGGGGCATTTTTCACCATCTTAACCGCCTAGACCCTTTGTCCCCCTTTTCAAAAATAAGCACGTTCAAGGCGTTTACCCAAGGTGTTGGTATTTTACTTTCTATAAGGCACCAGTTAAATAGAGCTTGAAGAGATTATATTATCGATGCCCCTTCATACCTTATCATTTCTATAATTATTTGATCGTCCCCTGGTTCTTTGTTGTTGTGCATATGTTGTAGGGCGCTCATTATTTCATCCGTTGGTACATCGGGAATTTCTTCAGAACCCACATTTCTTACTATCTCTCTATCTCCTTCTTCTTTCCCGGACGGTGGCGATATTTTCGTGTCATATAGTGTTTGATAATATTTCTCTGTATCTTCTTTTATCTCTTTGATTTGTGCGATCTCTTGGTTTTTGATGTCTCCCTTCATTCATTTGTTTAAGTGTTTCAAACTTTTTCCCTATTTTGGCGCTGAAGTCGCCGATCATTATGATATATTTTGTTTTATGGTGAAGCAATGTTTTGTGTTTATATCTTCGTAGAGTTAGTCAATTTCCTCTTCCTCGCTGCTTGATGTCGGTGCATATTCCTGAATGATCTTACATTTGCATCTTCCGTTCACCTGTATGTCTACTGAAATCACTCTTTCCGATATGGCTTTGAACTAAACATTTTCTGCCATCGTATTATGTATAAGTCCTCCAATTTTCTTAGTTTTATTGCCTCTATAAAAAAATTTATGGCCACTAGGGTACTACAAGACTCTCCTGTTCTTACGTCTACTAAGTCCAACACTGTCCATTTTATGTTTTTCAGTTTTCTTCCAATTCGATTTCTTATAATTGATTACCAATTTATAAATATATATATATATATATATATATATATATATATATATATATATATATATATATATATAGATATATATATATATATATATATATATATATATATATATATATATATATATATATATACATACGTATATATATATATATATATATATATATATATATATATATATATATATATATATATATATATATATACCAGGTGTACAAGTATGAAATGCGGATTTCAGTCAACAGATGGTGCACCAATGCAGTTTGTGCTATAAAGATTTGACACTGCGCCATTTTGTTGTGTCATCAACAAGTGTCAGAGGCGCATGAGTGATAAATTGGAAAAGTGTGTGCATAGTGTTGTGTTGTGTTCAATATGTCGAAATTTATACCGAACAAAGAGCATTCGCGGACAGCATCAATTTTTTTGTTTTCATTTGAAGAAAACTGCTGTTGAATCATACCGATTACTTCGAGAAGCTTATGGTGAACATGCTCCATCGCAAGATACGTGTGAACGATGGTTTCGGCGTTTCAAAAGTGGTGACTTCAATGTTGCAGACAAGAAACGTGGAAAACCGCCAAAAAATACGAAGATGTGAAATTGCAAGCATTGTTGGACGAAGAAGATTCGCAAACACAAAAACAACTCGCCGAGCAATTGGGCGTTAGTCAACAAGCTGTTTCCAATCGGCTACGAGAGATGGAAAAGATTCAGAAGACCGGTAGTTGGGTACCACATGAGTTGAACGACAAACACGTGTGATATTTTGCTCGCTCGGTACAAAAGGAAGTCGTTTTTTGCATCGTATAGTTACAGGGGATGAAAAGTGGATCTATTTTGAGAATTCTCAGCACAAAAAATCATGGGTAGACCCAGGCACACCATCCACATCGACCGCAAGACCCAATCGCTTCGGTAGAAAGACGATGTTCTGTGTTTGGTGGGACCAGAAGGGCGTGGTCTATTATGAGCTGTTAAAACCTAGGGAAACGGTTAATACTAAACGTTACCAACAACAATTGACCGATTTCAACCGTTCGCTGCTTGAAAAGAGGCCAGAATACCGAAAGAGGCAACACAAAGTCATTTTTCTTCAAGACAATGCTCCATCACATACGGCAAACCCAGTTCGCGTTACGTTGGAAGCACTCAGCTAGGAAGTTTTACCCTATGCGGTTTACTCACCAGACTTGGCTCCTTCCGATTATCACTTGTTTGCATTGATGGGTCACGCACTTGCTGAGCAGCGCTTTGGTTCCTACGAAGATGTGAAAAAATCGCTCGATGAATGGTTCGCAGCAAAAGGGGAAGATTTTTACTGGCGTGGTATTCACAAATTGCCCGAAAGATGGGGAAAATGTATACCAAGCGATGGAGCATACTTTGAATAAAGCACTGGCGAACTCACTTTTTAGGTAGTATCATGAGAAAGTAAAAATAAGGTTCTCACTTAAAAAACACTCTGTATGTGTGTAAATAAAAATTAAAATAAAAAATATTTGAGAAGCTTTACAATTAAATTTAAAAGTCCGGTCCTATTAAAAACCTGGTGGTATTAAATATTTAAGATGCAAAACTGCAAAACTTGTTCTTGAGTAGTTGGATTACCCGGTTGACTTGCAGACGTTGTTACAATCCAAAACATTTCTTTGAAAATGTGTCGAAATCACCGTTATATGTTGTAATCTTGCGTTTGTGGTATTTCCAAGGATATATACGTACATGTTCTTATGAAATTACAGTATATATACATGTGCATACCAAAGTAAGTTCATGTGATTTCAGTTCTTTATAAAACTACATTAAAGTAATGAAATTGGTGCAAAATATTTTAGTGCTAATGTTAATTAGTTTAGAAAATTGTGTGACCCAAAATTGTGATAAATATGGTATCTTACTTTATGAAGATATGGCTTGTAAACCGATAAAAACAGAGGGACATAGTTGTCCAAGTAAATATGAGTGCAGTTTTAATCAGTCAAAAAATGGTTGTACGTTTAAAGGCAGAACATACAGTGAGGGAGAAAAAATTAGTTCCGAATTAACCTACTCGGGATGTAGCAGTGACGTCCGCTGTGAGGGTTTTGGTTCAATTAGCTGGTCCTACCCAGATTGTTCAGTATATTCTTATTACAAATCAGGCTGCTATAGGAAATATGAATTGGGTAAATGTTGTCATACTGATCATATATGCGATTCCACACCAACTAGAAAATGTCAAGTTGGTAATGAAAGTTATCCAATAGGGTCCCAGTTTTCTCCGAAGGATACATGTTTAAACTGTGTCTGTCATGAAAACTTCACAGGTGATTTTGATGAAAACACATGCATACGACGAAATTGCAATGCAGAAATACATTACAGTTTATGGATCACTCAAAAATGTGCTCCAGTATATATCAATTGGCCTGATATATCAGAAGTTTTTTGTTGTCCAGACGACTTTGTTTGTCCAGAATCTACAGACCAGATTAACATAGTGAATCCAAAGGCAGATAGAAATTCTAACCTAGTCTGTTTTTATGGAGAGAAGCAACTTAAACTTGGAGAAGGTTTTAAGAGATACATGTATAAGTATGGCCAGGATAGAAATTTGTTATGCGAGTGTATTCTACCTCCACTTTTAACATGTAGGGAGGTACAAATTTAGTTTATATAAAGTAAATATTTATTTAATTCTGTGATTACTTGTTAAATTTATTTTTTAATTGGGAAGTTTGAGTGTGTTTAACTTTTGTTCTATGTCGCGTACACCAAAGATTTATCGTGATTTTATAGATAACTGTGCTGTTCATACACTGTGCAACATTTTCGAGGGCATCAAATGTAAACTAAATTCTGATTTCAGTTTCTGGAAGTGCCCATCCAAACTAGCAAAACCCTATTTTGGTTTTGATAGTTTAGTTCGAATTTTTTTTTTGCGATCTTCAATTTTTTTGCTCGAGCTTTGGTTTTGCACGGCTATATCTCGTAAATTATTGGGAATTTCTCAATGCAATCTTCAGACGAAATGTTCTTCACACTAAAATACACAATATTTGTGAACATGTCGAGGCCAGATTTTCACTGTTTCGGGGTGTTTTTAGTGCAAAAAGCCCGAAAATATGCCATTTTTTCACATTTTCGACCATAACTCACAAACCGTGCATATTTTAGCATAACTGTCTTCGATAAAAATGTTCTCTGCATAAACACGAGTAACTTTGCTGAACATTGCAATAACCTACAATCGATCCTTATAGTTCTTTTGACCGTTGTAAGGAATTTCACACCAAAATTTCAGCTTTTCTCAGGTTTTGCGTTCAAGAAACTGGTTTTTTAGCTCACTTTTGAATGTTTACCAACCATTAGCATTGTAAACTGCTATGGTACACACATACACGCTGGAATAAATACACACACATTTGAACGGGGAATCGCTTGTGTGTAGTGTGGAATTGACGCTCACTGTGCTAGTATTGGTACAGTACCATATATCTAACACGTGTGCATGTATTTGGCACTGTACCAATACTGGCACAGTGCGTGCCAATTCCATACTAGTGTTGGTATGGATTGTTGCACAGTAGGAACTTAAACGTTGTCAATTTTTCGTGTGTGTATACGTGTGTTTAAAGATTACTATTTGGTGGTGCGATTGTAAGTTATTGCAATGTTCAGCAAAGTTACTCGTGTTGATGCAGAGAACATTTTTGTCAAAGGCAGTTATGCTAAAATATGCGCGGTTTGTGAGTATGGTCGAAAATGGGAAAAAATTGCATTTTTTCGGGATTTCTGCACAAAAAAACACCCCGAAAGAGTGAAAATCTGGCCTTGACATGTTCACAAAAATTGTGTATTTTGGTCTGAAGAACATTTCGTCTGAAGATTGCATTGAGAAATTCCCAATAATTTACGAGATATAGCCGTGCAAAACCAAAGCTCGAGCAAAAAAAATTGATTATGGCCAAAAAAAATTCAAACCAAACCATCAAAACCCAAATAGGGTTTTGCTAGTTTGGGCGGGCACTTCCAGAAACTGAAGTCAGAATTTAGTTTACATTTTATGTGTTACACTGTGTATTTGGAGCCACGGATATTATTACAAGGGTTGTATGATAAGTACCTGGCCTCGCTCAGATTTGGCGCTGCTACTATTTAAAAAATTATATTTTTCGTAAACATCACCTTTCACTAGAATCCTGTCAAATTTCAAGTCGCTGCGTGATTTAGTTCGCTAGTGACAGCCATTTAAATAGAACAACCTTTGTGATTTTACAACAATGAAAAAAATTGAATATCGAGCAGTGATAAAATATTTGTTTTTGAAAAAGAAAACGAACGACGAAATTAAAGCGGAACTCAGTGAAGTTTATGGGGACTCTACACCTTCGTTATAAACCATAAAATATCGGACAGCTGAATTCAAACGAGGCCGTACAAGCATTTTTGATGAAGAACGTCCAGGTCGTCTAAATGAGATCACCACATCAGAAATGATTGAAAAAATTCACGATATAGTGATAAGATCGAAGACTGAAAGTGTATGAGATTGCTGAGACTGTGGGCATCTCAATTGAATAGATGCAGAACATGTTAACAACTCATTTGGAAATGAAAAAGCTTTCCGCAAGATGAGGGTCGCGATTGCTCACAATTGACACTAAACACGCACGTGTGTCGCAATAGGAATGATTTTTGGCGTCGATTCATAACGGTTGACGAAACATCACAGCACACCAGAGACCAAAGAACAGACCAAATAGTGGGTTTTCCGTGATGAACTGGCGCCAAAGAAGGCCAAGGCGATTTTATCCGTCAACAAAGTTATGGTAACATGGTTTTAGGATGCACGCGGCATAATCCACGTCGATTACCTTGAAAAGGGCAAAACGATCCATGGAGAGTATTATATCAACTTACTGGATCGTTTCAACCTGCTGTGAAAGAAAAACGTCCACATTTGGTGAAGAAAAAATTCTCTTTCATCAAGACAATGCACGCGCGTACTTGTGACATCGCCATGGCAAAATACCATGAGTTAGAATACGTATTGCTTCTGCATCCATCGTATTCACCAGATTTAGCACTCAGCGATTATTTCCTATTTCCGAATATCAAAAAGTGGCTCGGCGAAAAAAAAATTTGGCTCAAACGTTAAAGCGATTGCTGAATCAAACGCTTATTTTTTGGATGAGATACAAAAGATAGAAAAACGTTAAACTAAGAGTATCGAACTAAAGATTATGTTGAGAAATAAAATAAATTTTACATATAAAATGTTTTTTTCTTGTCAAGGCCAGGTACCTATCATACAACCCTTGTATTATGACAACTCGGGAGTTTTAAACTTATGAATCAAATCGTTTTCGTGCTACGGACTGTTAAAGTTTGACATATACCAGGGTGGATTGAAAAGTTTAAATAACATTTTTTTCCAAAAACAAAAATTTATTTTTCAATATAGTCTCTATTGAACTCAAGACATTTGGTCCAGCGAGTTTCAAATTTTTTTATTGTGTCGAAAAAAGAAAATCGCATAATATACTTCTGTAGCACAGATAACCTTTTCATTCGACGAAAATTCCTTTTCCCAAGCCAATACCTGATGTTAGGAAATAAAAAAAAGTCTGAAGCTAAATCTGGGGAATATGATGGGTGGAGAATTATTTCGAAGCCCAGGTCGTGCACTTTTTTCATTGCAATGGCCGATGTGTGAGCAGGAGCAATTTCCTGGTGAAGGAGCACTTTTTTGCTCGTTAATCTTGTTCGCTTCTAGTTCAACTCACTATGCAAACGATCTAATGACGTTGCGTATTAAAAGCCAGTCAGTGTTTTACCCTTTTCTAAATAGTCAATCATAATGATACTCTGTGAGTCCCAAAAACAGGTGCCATCATTTTTCCAGCCGATAAAACTATTTTTTGCTTTGTTCGCTGCACTTTCATCATCGCCAAGCTACTATTTTGACTGCCGTTATGACTTGGGGTACAATGGTAGATCTACGCTTCGTCTACAGTCACAAAATGATCCTTTAGATTACATTGCACCTTTTTCAAAAACGATATTCAGATGTCCTTCCTTGCATTTGTTTGGTCTGAAGCATCGATCGTGCACTGAGCTTTTTCATTGTTAGAACTAGGATATTATGTACACGTTCATATGAGATGACTACCATCTCGGCACGAGGCTTAATGCTATGATCTTCGAACACGATACCATGAATTTTATCGATCATTTCTTCAGAATAAACCTCAATCTGGCGTCGTGAACGTGCAGCATCTGCACTGCTCGTAAGACCACGTTTAAATTCACTTATCATGGTCTTGAGTTCTGGTACAGAAAGCCCATGAATTTCCTTCAGTTGAGTTTCTATCTGAGCTGCAATCCGCTTTATGCATAAAAAATGTTTTATCACTGCAAGATACTCGGCTTTATCCATTTCTGCGAGATGTGAAAAAAAAACGATCACTTACGACAGCTATCAACAAACAACTTCACGTTGCATCTGTTTGAAACTTTGAACACGTTACAAGAATCACGCTTACTGACAGCCACGTCGCTTAACAGAATTTCCCGCCATTTCGGAGCAAACCAGACTTATCAATCCACCGTCGTATAATCTATGTATAGGATTATAGTAAAATTCAGTCCCAACTTGCTTCAAAGAGACTCCTACAAAAATTCATCTGTTAACACTGTCTGTTTTCTGTTAAAAATTATATATTTCATATGTAATCAGAACTGATTATTTCAAAACATTTATATTTTTGTTTCTCTTTAAATTAATAAACTTGTTAACAAAAAAAGGAGCAACATTATTTCTTCAAAACTAAAACATTGGGTGTAGAAATTAATTGTAATAAGTATATCAAAATTCAGTTTTAAATTCCAACAATTTCCCCTCACTTTAACGTGTCGAAGTACCAATCATAAAAGAGCAAAATTTCACTTCCTGCAATGCTTCTATTTACATAACATCAAAAGTGACATTGTTCAAAAAGTAAAAGGCGTCTAAAGCTACACAAATGATTTATTCAACTTTGGGAGTAGGTATTGTGATACATATAACGTGAAAAATAGGGACAAGCGATTTCGAAGAGCTGACTTTGATCTTTAGGATGATAAAAGTGTTGGGCAATGCGATACACAGAATTTTTTTTCTTTGGGAGCGAAGGTTCTTCCTTCTTTCGTACATGGCGCCGTCTGCTTACCATGTATTTGGGTTGCTGCAACATCATCTCGCCGATTCTCACTTCAGTTCTTTGGAGGACGTCAAAAAAAGTATTCGTCTCGACAGTATCGTCTTGTTCTGAGAATTTGCCAGCTGCCTGAAAATATGCAAAATATGTGGAGAATAATGACGAATAGTTTCCTTAATCGAGCTGTTTCTATTTTTAAATAAATAAACATTTTGTTAACGCTAAAAGAGGTCCCATAAATCAACTTACAATCAAACGATTTTAAGTCACTTAAACTTTATTAAAAATAACAGGTCAAGTACAAGTTGAACTTGCACAATTAGTGTTCCGTACGTTGATCGCTTTTAAAATAAAAAAATTTGTTCTGGTGGTATAAAATCATTAGTGACTTCACAAAACACACCCCAAATGAGTTTTCAACAAAGTTTGTTTCCAATCTTTACTGAAAACTGATGACCTTGAAATTTTTGTTTTTTTTTGTATACCAGATAAATGATTAAAGGTAATGCACTCGTGATAATTTTCGTTCAATCCACACCCCGTGGAGAATATTCCAGAATTTTTTCAAAATTTTTTGATCAGTACTTTTCGAGATAAGGTGGGGAGGACAGCGATTTTTCGCGATTTTTTTAAAAATAATACAGAGAAAAGTGTGCGCACGTATTATATTATATATATATATATATATATATATATATATATATATATATATATATATATATATATATGTGTATATATATATATATATATATATATATATATATATATATATATATATATATATATATATATATATATATTTTACTCGTGTTTTCACAAGCTTTCATTTGACACCATACTCGATGACCTGGTAAAAAAAAATTTTTTCACTTCCGATTTCATTCCCCAAAACTACCCCCTTAAGTCAAAATTTAACTTTTAAAACTACATGGCTCTGATAAGGCCGTCAATTCCTATATTATTACCAAATTTCAACTTTCTATGACAAACAGTTTCGGAGCAAATCGGGTGTGACACCGACAGACAGACAGATACCGAAGTCATCTTATAAGTGTTTCATACGGAACACTAAAAACTATTAATATTTAACCTAAAAATATTTCTGTCATTAGTAGATAATAATGATCTTTTTATCATACAGAGATAAATTTGAAATATAGTCTTTATTACATAACAAGATCATCATTAATAATTAACTGACAGTTAAAAAACCTACCCTAAGTTGCTAAGTACTTTGACCAAATAGACAATATTAACATATATTTATGTTATCGTTAACTATTGATAAAAAAGGCATCCAAGAAATTTTCTAGAAAAAAGAAGTACCGGCTTCTAAATGTGTTAAAAAGAAATAGAGATATTTAAATATGCGCTAGTGGAATTTAGGTGACGTCTTATAAAAGGAAAATATAAAGGCATCGTTGATTATTTGCTTCTTTTTTGTTGGTTTGATTGTTGAATATAATGAGTCTAGTGAAAACTATTTTAATTGTGTGCGTCGTAGTAGTCAGTTTACAAAATTTTTGTGAAGCCGAAAACTGTGACCAGTATGGTGTTCTCATCTATGAAGATATCGCTTGCAAGCCGATCAAAGGAGAAGAAAAAAGTTGTCCAACTAAATATGACTGTGACTTTGCTAAACCAAAAAGTGGAGGATGTCTGTTTAAAGGAAAAAGTTATGCTCCTTTAGAAGATATAGAGTCAGATTTAACGTATTCTGCTTGCAGTGTCGGATGCCGATGTCAAGGTTTTAATTCAATAATATGTGCCAGTTTAGATTGTCCTGAATATCTTGGTTTCCACAGACAACCAGACACCTACCTCGGCTATTCAGTGGGTAAATGTTGTTCTACAAAGCAAATACACGACTCGTCTGATAATAAAAAATGCATAGTTAATGGAAAAACTTACAAACTCGGAGAGAGATTCCACCCAAAAGATGTATGTTTAAGCTGTGTTTGTCATGAAGAATTTACAGGTGCCTATGATGAGAAAACATGTATAAGACAAAACTGCAATGTCCAAATAAACTACGGCTCAGAATTGTCTAGAAATTGTG
This sequence comes from Pachyrhynchus sulphureomaculatus, assembly GCA_019049505.1. Taxonomy (NCBI): domain Eukaryota; kingdom Metazoa; phylum Arthropoda; class Insecta; order Coleoptera; family Curculionidae; genus Pachyrhynchus; species Pachyrhynchus sulphureomaculatus. The sequence goes on along the minus strand of CM032455.1, from coordinate 147,023,672 downwards.
CACCAGCTTACTTCAAATATGATGATAGTGAGGTGTCTTGTTGTCCCAGCCACTTTGTTTGTCCAGAATCTTCAGATGTAATTGAGATTGTGAATCCAACTGCCGATAAAAACGCTAATTTGGAATGTTCTTATGGGGAGAAGAAACTTAAACTTGGGGAAGGATTAAAGAAGAATGTAAATAAATATGGGACAGATAGAAATTTACAGTGCGAATGTGTTATTCCTCCTCTTTTAACCTGCAAAGAACTGTAAAAAAAATATTAACTTGTATCGAAGTAGTATTTGTGTTGTAGTTCTAGATATAATCAAAAACACATTTTGGGCTCATCAAATGATAAATTGTCACTGAAACATTCTATAATGTAAATTTTTACAATAATGTTATTATATAATAAAAGGAATATTTGTTTAAATAAATGTTAATTTCTCTTATTTCCAGCATTTATAATTAATAAAAAACCGGTCAAGTGCAAGTTGAACTTGCACAATTAGTGTTCCGTACGTTGATTGTTTTTAAAATAAAAATTTTTGTTAGGATGGTATAAAATGATCAGTGACTTCACAAAACAGAATTCTTTCAAAATTTTTTGATCAGTACTTTTCGAGATAAGGTAGGGGACAGCGATTTTTCGCTATTTTTTAAAAGTAATACGAAGAAAAGTGTGCGCAAGTATTACATTTTATATATATTTTTTACTCGTGTTTTCACAAGCTTTCATTTTTTAACTTCCGATTTCACCCCTCAAAACGAACCCCTTAAGTCAAAATTTATGTTACGGTGGTATAAAATGATCAGTGACTTCACAAAACACACCCCAAATGAGTTTTCAACAAAGTTTGTTTCCAATCTTTACTGAAATCTGATGACCTTGAAATTTTTGTTTCTTTTTTATATACCATATAAATTATTAAAGGTAATGCACTCGTGATAATTTTCGTTCAATCTACACCCCGTGAAGAATATTCCAGAATTTTTTCGAAATTTTTTGATAAGTACTTTTCGAGATAAGGCCCGGGACAGCGATTTTTCGCGAATTTTTAAAAATAATACAAAGAAAAGTGCGCGCAAGTATAATATTATATATATATTTTTTACTCGTGTTTTCACAAGCTTTCATTTGATACCACACTCGATGACCGAGTAAAAAATTTTTTTTTTTACTTCCGACTTCACCCCCCAAAACTAACCCCTTAAGTCAAAATTTAATTCTCAAAACTACATAGCTCTGATGAGGCCATCAATTCCTATATTATTACCAAATTTCACCTTTCTATGTCAAATAGTTTCGGAGAAAATCGGGTGTGACAGACAGACAGACACCGAAGTGATCTTATAAGTGTTCCGTACGGAACACTAAAAATGTATTATATTTAAAAAAAAAAATCCGGCCAAGTGCAAGTTGGACTTGCGCAATTAGTGTTCCGTACGTTGATTGCTTTTAAAAGAAAAATGTTTGTTACGGAGGTGTAAAATGATCAATGACGTCACAAAACACACCCCAAATGAGTTTTCAACAAAGTTTTTTCCGATCTTTATTAAAAAATGATGACCTAGAAATTTTAACGCACCAGTAATAACTTTCGTTCAATCTACACCCTGTGGAGAATGTTCCAGAATTTTTTCAAAATTTTTTGATTAGTACTTTTCGCGATAAGGGGAGGGACAGCGATTTTTCTCAATTTTTAAAAAATAATACAAATTAAAGGGTACGCAAGTATTACATTCTATATGTTTTTACAAGCTTTCATTCTCACTCCACTCGATGACCTGGTACAAAATTTTTTCTTCACTTCCAATTTCATCCCCCAAAACTAACCCCTTAAGTCAAAATTTAATTTTCAAAACTACACGGCTCTGATGAGGTCGTCAATTTTTTTTTTTTTTATAGGTCTAGCACACGAGCTATAGGGAAGTCCCTAAAGCGCTACAGGAGCGACACGTGTGCGGAGAAAGCGATTCACGTTGTTCTTAAATCGCTGTAAATTGTACTCGGTGGGAAACACAGTCCTGGGCAAATTATTCCAAAGGGATGATGTTCTCCATATAAATGACTGCTTGAAAAGCGTTGTACGAGGAGTAACAAGCTGAACCTCATACGGATGTGAAGTATTCACGTGACGTGTACTTCTAACATGCACCGCTCTGGGAGGAATTAAACGGGCCACATCCTTCGAACACTTTCCATGAAAATACTTGTAGAATAGGCTCAAGTCGCCAACCGTTTTTCGATGTTCCAGCGAATCAAGGCCACCTGTCAGTTCCGGGTCTCCAATCAGACGAACACCTTTTCTCTGAACAGAATCTAACAAATGCAGTGTATGTTTGGGAGCGGAGCCCCAAACATGGGAGCAGTATTCCATAGTTGGTCGAATTTGAGCTTTGTAAAGAATTAACAGTTGTTGTGAAGTGTAAAGCTTTCTGGTTCGAAATAATATTCCCAAATTCTGAGAAGCTCTCCTTGCTATGCCTGCAACATGTTCGTGCCAGGACATATTTGCTCCCAAATTAACGCCCAACAAATTGAGTGACGATGTTAGAGGAATGGAGTGCCCCGACATAACTATGTCGGGTTCAGCAACGTTAACTTTTTAGAAAAAAAAACTGCCGCCTGGGTTTTTGTAGCGTTAAATTCCACTTGGTTACTGTCACCCCAAGATAGAATTTCTTCCAGGTCTTTGTTAAGTTGAATGACTTCCTGCTGTCTGCGGATATTCGTCTGGGTAGCCGATGTCCAAGCGTTCAAAGTGAATGAAGAGATAAGTGTACTGTCATCTACAAAGCTGTAGATTGGATTCTCGGTCTTTTCCAGCAGATCGTTAATATAAATGAGAAAGAGAGTAGGAGACAGTATGGAGCCTTGGGGTACACCGGCGTTGGTAGTGAAGGTGTTAGAAAGAAATCCGTCGACTGCCACTCGCAAAGAACGCTCTCTGAGGAAACATGAGAGCCACAAACAGAACTTTTCAGACATACTATAAGAACGTAGCTTAGCCAACAGCCCATCGTGCCAAACACGGTCGAATGCCTTGGATATGTCAAGAGCAACCGCTCGAGATTCTCCAAAGTGTTCAATTGCGTTGTTGCAAACATGTGTTACATAAGTCAGGAGATCTCCTATTGATCTATTTTTACGAAAGCCATATTGGTGATCGCTAATAATGTTGAATCCTTCAAGATATTTTAGAAGATGCTGATTGATAGCCTTTTCCATGACTTTCGATATTATTGAAAGTAGTGCGATTGGTCGGTAGTTATTTGGCTAGGTCTTCTTGCCTTTTTTAGGTATTGGCTGAACTGTGGCACATTTCCAGCAGGAAGGAAATATTCCCTTTCTGTAAGATAGGTTGAAAAGTCTACAGAAAACTGGTGTTAGTTCCCTCGCACAGTTTTTGAGAACTATGGCAGGTATTCCGTCAGCGCCAGAAGCCTTTTTGGTGTCTAGCTTCATCGAAATACGTTTTATGATACGCTGCCTGAAGACAATATCGGGCATCCTTGACTGCACTATGGGAATATTAGGTGGTGTTTTTCCCTGGAAATCGACAGTAGAATGTGAAGCAAAGAGTTCAGCCAACAAGTTCGCTTTCTCAACAGGTGTCGTTGCAATAGTTTCCTATATTATTGCCAAATGTCAACTTTCTATGTCAAATAGATTCGGAGAAAATCCGTACGGAACACTAAAAATGTTTGTATTATATTTAAAAATATAAACAGTTTTTAGAAAGCTGGAAAAAAAAACATATTTTCTCATTTTCGTCGTCTTTTTTATGCGCATAGCACATGTGTTGCAGGCAAATCCCTGAACCGCTATAGGAGCGATGCGTGTGCGGAAAAAACGATTGCCTTGAATCGCTGTATATTGCACTCATTGGGAAACATAGTTCTGGACAAATCACCAATTCAAAGGGATGACGTTCTTATATAAAATACTGGAACAGGAGTGTACGAGGAGTAACAAGCTGAATTTCATACGTACGTGAAGTATGAGGGCGACGTGTATTTCTAGCATGCACCGCTCTAGGAGGAATTAAGCGGGGTACAACCATTGAACACTTTCCATGAAAATACTAAAGTCGCTAACCGTTCTTTGATGCTTCAAGGAATCAAGGTTGCTGGTTGGTTCTGGCTCTCCAATCAGGCGAACAGCTTTTCTTTGAGTTGAATCCAACAAATGCAGTGTATGTTTGAGAGTAGAGCCGCAAACATGGGAACAGTATTCCACTGGTCAAATTTAAGTTTTGTACAGTTTTAACAGTTGTTGTGGAGTGTAAAGCTTATTAGTTCGAAATAATATTCCCAGCTTTTGAGCAGTTTTTGTTCCTATACTTGCAACATGTTGATGCTGACATATTTACTCCCAAATTAACGCTCAGCAACTTGGGTGACGATGGTAAAGAAATAGAGTGCCCCTACATGACTATGTCGGTTCCACCAACCTTAACTTTTTTAGAAAAAACTGTCGCCTGGATTTTTGTAACGGTAAATTCTACTTGGTTACAGTCACGCTAAGATAGAATTTCTCCCAGATCTTTGTTAAGTTGAACGACGTCTTGGTGTCTGCGGATATTTGCACGAGTAGCCGCTTTTCCTTTCTGCTGCTATATAATACCTACCGAACAAACAGGTGTCATTCCAGGAAGAGGGGCTAGAGAACAAATTTTCAACATACGCCAGATAATAGAAAAAGTCAGGGAATTCCAAATAATAACCTCTATCTTTTGACTGCATACAGTGGAACAAACTCTGGTCGATTCTAATCAGCATGGAAACACTTATACATCTTGTAAACCTTATCCGATCCCTGTATGAGAAGACAAATAGCAGAATTAAACTGAATAATTCTTTTTTCCGATCCCTTTAACGTAGAAGCTGGCGTCAGGCAGGGCTGTATCTCGAAAACCGTACTTTGAACAACGTTCTTGAAGAGCTTAGTATAAATAACCGACCTTCAAATAGAAATAATCGAGACAGTACTTGAAATATTTTGATCACATTATGAAGAAAGTGGATGCCACGGAAAAGTTTGTAGCGTTACTACAAGCTTTTCCAGGGAAGGTTATGGCAACAGTTTTTTGGGATTACAAAGGTGTCTTGTTGATCGATTATCTTCAGAAAGGTAAAACAATTAACTTTGAATATTATTGTAACCCTTTGGATCAGTTGGATAAAAAAATTTGTCAGAAAAGACCTGCCTTAAAGATGAAAAGAATTATTTTTCATCAAGACAATGCACGTGTTCACCAAAGTGTTTTGACGATGGCAAAATTCAACGAATTAAAGTACGAATTGCTTGAACTTCCAACGTATTCACCAGATTTGGCTCCCTCTGACTATTATCTGTTTCCAAACCTGAAAAAATTGCTGGCTGGAAAACGTTTTACATCAAATGACGAAGCTACTGTAGCCGTGGATGGATATTACAGGCCAACGATGAAAAAAAAAACTTTTTTAATAATTTTACCTGATTCCTATGTTCTCTGGTGTGCTGAGTCCGAAAATAATGAAAAAAAAGTCGTATCACCCACCAATTTTTCACATTTTAATATACAAAAAGTGAAAAGCATATTTTTTATCATTCGAATGTTATTAGGTTGGCAATAAAATCAGAATTTTATAAGGTTGGCAGTAAAATCAAATGTTATTAGGTTGGCAGTTCCGATAAATGTCATAGCTGTTTGTTTGTTCCAGTTGATATAACCACGCATTTCAGTGTTTAACCCACACGCTTTACTTCACACTCAAAGTATGGCTAATCGTGGTTGTAAAAACTCTCACAACACTTTTTGTTATATATGTGGTGAGTTTGTAGTTAAAAAACATCAAAGAAACATTACTGACTTTATAAAAAAAAGTATACTTTTCATATTTTGGTGTAGAAATCGGTAATCAAGAAAAATTTTGTGCTCCTCACAAAGTATGTTATGTTTGTGTCGAGTATCTTAGGAAATGGTATAAGAAAGAAAAGAAAGCTTTTAGATTTGCAGTACTCATGGTATAGAGAGAGCAAGAAAATCATTCAAATGATTGTTATTTTTGCAGCGTTGATGTTTCTGGAAATAATTCCAAAAATAAGAAAGTAATTGTCTATCTTAACTTTACTTCAGCTAATCGGCCGATAGGACATGGACCGAGACTTTCTGTGCCTGAGTCACTCCAGTCTATTGATGACGTTTTACAATCCAGTCCCGAATTTAATGAAAGTCGACCGGATGATGATGAGTTTCAATGTCCTCTAGAAAATTTAAAACCACAGTTGTGTTAAATGATTTAGTGAGACATTTGGGTTTGACTAAGGAAAAAGTAGAATTGCTTGGTTCTAGGCTGAAAGAAAAACATTTATTGGAATCTGGAACATCTCTTTACCATTATAGAACAAGAGATCAACAGTTTGCTCAGTTTTCCAAGCAGGTAGAGGATTTAGTTTACTGCCATGATATTGGTAGTCTAATGAACGAATTTGTCATTGAGTACAAGAAGGACGACTGGAGGCTTTTTACAAACTCATCAAAAATTAGTTTAAAAGGTGTTCTGTTACACAACGGAAATACTTATGCTTCACTGTCTGTTGCTCATTCAGTCCATATGAAGGAAAATCTTAACATGATTTTACAGAAAATTAACTATCCAGCTCACGATTGGATGCTATGTAGAGATTTAAAAGTTGTCTCCATGATCCCTGGTAAACAAAAGGGATTTACAAAGTTTCCATGTTTTATATGTGAGTGGGACAGCAGAACAAGGGATCGACATTGGTACAAAAAACAATGGCCCGTAAGAAAAACTTTAACACCTGGCGAGAAGACCATTTTGCATAAAACTTTAGTAGACCCAAAAAAGATTCTTTTACCACCACTACACATCAAGTTAGGCGTAATGAAACAATTTGTAAAAGCCTTGCCTAAAGATGGTGAATGTTTTAAATATTTGTGTAAAAGATTTCCTCATTTATCAGAAGCCAAACTGAAAGAAGGGGTTTTCTTTGGGCCTGATATTCGTAAAATGATGTTCGATTCCAACTTTGAAGCAAGGATGATTACAAAAGAAAGGGAGGCTTGGATATCATTTAAAAAATTTGTGACTAAGTTTTTGGGCAATGTAAAAGACCCTAACTATGACCTTATCATAGCTAATATGACAGATAAGTTCAAAAATCTGGGTTGTCTGATGAGCCTTAAAGTCCACTTCTTGCACAACCATCTAGACTTTTTTCCTAAAAACTTAGGTGATGTAAGTGAAGAGCAGGGGGAACGGTTCCATCAGGTCATAAAGGAGATGGAGAAATGGGACCAGGGACAATGGAATATCAACATGATGGGTGATTACTGTTGGTCACTTCGTAGAGAACAACAAAATGCATCACATCGAAGACAAAGCTATACAAGAAACTTCACAGAGAAAAGGGAAAGGAAATACAAAAAAAATAAGCACCTAAAATATTCGCATTATGTTATCGTGAGTAAAAATTGTAGCCTAATCAAATAAAAGTACGGTTTAAGTTTTTATTTTTTATGTATCAAATTTCCCCTATTTTGAAATTTAATCGATGTCATATTATCGGAGAACTGTGGGTGATACAAAGAAACTGATACCAGATACGGTTTCAGCACCCAAAAATACATAACATGTATTGGTTTAAAAAGTTCTTACAAATATATTTTTTTTTGGCCTGTATATTTTGTAGACCTTCCGAAGTCACACTTTAATGATACTACTGAATTATTGGAAAAACGTTGGAATAAATATACTGAAGTTTCAGGAGATTATATTGAAAAATAAAATATACTTCACGTCAAAAAACTTTTCTTTCATTGTTAGGTCAAGAACTTTAGAAATAAAAATGTAAAGAATAAGTAAACAACTTTGTGATCCTCTAATTGTATTAAGTATTTATATCAGTAATTTAACCAGAACTTGAAAAAAGTACCATAAGTTGCTAGGCTACTTCACTAAGCAGCATTATCATTAAATATTAATAAAAAATTTACATTAAACGTGTTTTAAAGAAATAAACATATTTAAGTGTTAGTGGGAATTAGATTAGTCAATAAAAAGATCATTTGGCTATTTACTGGATTATTTCTTTCTTCATTGTTCGTTAGATAATTGACAATAATGAAGACAGTGAAAAATATTTTGATTTTCTTAATATTAGTAGTTAGTTTAGAAAACTGTGCTTGCGAAACTGAAAACTGCGATAAGTATGGTGCTCTCATCTATGAAGATATCGGCTGCAAGCCCGTAGAATCGGAAGGAAAAAGCTGCCCCACCAAGTACGACTGTGATTTTAGTCAACCAAAAAGTGGATGCAACTTTAAAGGAAGGAGTTATGGCCTTTCCGAACCAATTGATTCCAATTTAACTTATTCTGCTTGCAGTATTGGATGCTTCTGTGGAGATTTAAATTCTATAACATGTGCAATTCTAGATTGTCCAGAACATTTGGCCGACAGCAAAGGACCAGGATATTACCATGGATATTCCTTAGGTAAATGTTGTTCCACCGGTGCGATACAGGAAAGTACCGAAGCTAAAAAATGCGTAGTCGAAGGACAGACTTACGCAATTGGACAGAAATTCTCTCCGAAGGATTCATGTTTAAGCTGTGTTTGTCATGAAGATTTTACAGGTGAATATGATGAAAAAACATGTATAAGACAAAACTGTAACTCCCAAATACATTACAGCTCAGAAATATCTAGAAACTGTGCTCCAGCTTACTTCAAATATGATAGTACTGAAGTGATTTGTTGTCCCAGCCACTTTGTTTGTCCGGAATCGTCAGATATAATCGAGGTGGTCAATTCAAGTGCTGACAAAAACTCTGATTTGGAATGTTCCTATGGGGAAAAGAAATTAAAACTTGGCGAGGGATTCACGAAAAAAGTTAATAAATATGGTAAAGATAGAGATTTGCAATGTGAGTGTATTCTTCCTCCACTTGTAACTTGTAAAGAAACTTAAGAAATACTTTATTTGTTAGTTTTATGTCTAACTAATATGTTTATTGTACGTTTTTTTTTTTGTCACTTTTTGTGTATAAACCTTTTTTATCAGTCTTTTTTCGAAGTAAGACAAAATAAAAACTTATTTTTATTAAAAAAAAAGTGTTTTTATTTCCCTTATTTTAGGCGAGTAAAGTGAGGGAGTGGGCAGTTATTAAGATAGAGGTAAAAAATGTGGATTAAGTTAAACAAAAACTTTATATTTTTGTTGTTAATGTTTATTTTACTTTAATAATAAGTAACATCCAAACATCTGCCATTTTAAACCCTGAAGAATTGAAACAGAAATTTTTCTTTAACCTCATTAATTATACGGCACAATTTTGACGTCAATATTTGTTTATTATTTTGTAAAAATATGGGCGTTTGTAATTAAGAAATAATAAAAAACCGGCCAAGTGCAAGTCGGACTTGCGCAATTAGTGTTCCGTACGTTGATTGCTTTTGAAATAAAAATTTTTGCTACGGAGGTATAAAATGACCAATGACTTCACAAAACACACCCAAATGAGTTTTTTAACAAAGTCTGTTTTCGATCTTTGTTGAAAACTGATGACCTTGAATTTTTTTTTATATACCAGGTAAATTATTAAAGGTAATGCACTCGTGAAAATTTTCGTTTAATTGACACCCCGTGGAAAATATTCTATATTTTAAAATTTCTTGATCAGTACTTTTCGAAATAAGTGGGGAGGACAGTGATTTTTGGCAATTTTTTTAAAATAATACAAAGACAAGGGTGCGCAAGGATTACATTATATATATCTTGAACTCGTGTTTTCACAAGCTTTCATTTGATACCCCTCTCGATGAACTGGTAATTTTTTTTTTCACTCCCGATTTTACCCCCCAAAAACTAACCCTTTAAGTCAAAATGTAACTTTCAAAACTACACGGCTCTGATGGGGCCATCAATTTCTATATTAGTATCAAGTTTCAACTTCTTATGTCAAATACTTTCGGACAAAATCGGGTGTGAGCGTCGGGCAGACAGACAGACGGACTGACACCGAAGTGATCTTATAAGTGTTCCGTACCGAACACTAAAAAACATCTTTTACAACACTGTATACAAAACAAGTGCAGGGAAGATGTCTTTAGCAACTAGAATTTGGCGAAATTAACATCGCTCAACACACAAAATTAATCCTAATAAATTCTGGTTCCTATACTCTGTGCACTTTTATTTACAGTGCTGCAAAAGGGTGGCATCCCCCCTAAACTGCAAACGCGAATACCATGCTATAGATCTAAAAAAAAATAACGTCGAAAATTCAAAGTCATCTGTGGCTTTTCTTATTAGTTTTTTTTCCAAACACGACAAAATAAAACTTATTAAAAAATGGTTTTATTTCCCTAATTTCAAGGGACCGTACAAATACTCTCTTCTTGAAGTGAGGAAGTGGCCAGTTATTAATGTAGATATCAAAATTGCCGGTAAAGGTAAAGAGAAACTCTAAATTTTTATTGTCAACTTACATAAAATCTTCTTTAGGGCCCAGAAGGATGACTTTTTTCGTGTCGCTTATATTAAAATAAAACAAGCAACATAAGATATAACAGACATTCGGGCCTACAAAAGGAGGAGAAATTGTGACAACAGATGTGTAGTGTCAGTGGTCTCACTTTGAAATTCAGTGTTTGTCCGCGTTTTGCCTAATGTTTATTTTATTTTAATAATAAAAAACACGTAAAAATACGCAATTTTGAACTCTGATGACAATTTTATGTCAGTCGAAACATAAAGTTTTTCTTTAACCTCACTAGTTATACCGCACAATTTTGACTTCAATATATTTTTTTAAAAATACGGAAGTGTGTAATTAAGAAAAAACATTTTTTTTTACAATACTGTATACAAACAAGCGCAGGGAAGATGTTTATAGCGGCCAGAATTGCTAAAATTAAGATCGATTATAACACAAAATTAATCTAAATAAATTCTATTTCCTATCAAATCTGTGCACTTTTAATCGTAGTGTTGCGAAATGATGGCCTTTCTTAATTACAAACGCCAATTCTATGCAAAGATCTAAAAAAATGGCATCGAAAATTCAAGACCATTTGCTCACAAATGGTCTTGAATATTATAATCTGGGATTAATTAATTGAGGGGAAATGGTGTGTCAAAAATTCTTTATACTAATTACAGCGTACACGCCTTGGTCACCTAGGACTATCATCTGTGCTGACTGTAAGTTGATGAAAGTTGAGGTTATTTATATAAAAGTTTTGTCTCTCTCTCTCTCTTTCTATCCAGCGTCCATCGTCTGTGAGTACTCATCTCCATTTCTCTCCATCTAATTATGTCCTATGCTTCTTTCTTCCACTCCCCCAGCTAAATGGTTGGGTAGAAAGATCGTTCCTAATATCATAATACGATTTTAGTATGAGTACAGAAAATACAACTATTGTGATAAAAGGAGAAACAGGTTGAACAAAACGTCCGCAAGTAGAAGTTGTAGGTAGTCAGCCGGTTTCGTTTTGTGGCTACGTTTTGTCCGACGTGTTTGTACTTTCTGTAGCAATAGTTATATTTTCTGTCGTATGGACAATTCTGAAATTTTTTCGCCTCATAGTTTCCATGCCGTCGTTTTTCTTGTCTATCGTTCTCGCATCTTATCATTATTTTCTTTGTAATTGCCCACGTTTCCGCCCCATACATCAGCTCTGATTTAACATGCTGATTTAATATTTTAGTTTTCCTCTACGAGGCTGGTTTGAAAAGTCCGTGCAAAGTCCGAGAGATGGCACCACCGGCGCGTATCGAGGTCATGTTTTAGTTAGTAGCATCTCTTGAATGAACGCACTAGCCATATTGGTCTATTTCTTTGTGTTTGGCATTCGTGTGAATCAAGGAAGTCGAGTGATTTTCAAGAAATGGACAAAAAAGAATTTCGTGTGGTGGTTAAACATAACTTTATGAAAGGCAAAACGCCTCAGGAGACTAAAGAGAAGCTTGATAAACATTATGGTGACTCTGCACCTTCGATTAGAACAGTTTATAAGTGGTTTCAAAATTTTCGGACTGGCCATATGGGCACAAGTGACGCTGAACGTTCTGGACGGCCTGTGGAGGTTATGACTTCAGAAATCATTGATCAAATCCATGATATGGTGATGGATGACAGAAAAGTTAAGGTGCGTGAGATTGCTAGTGCTGTGGGCATCTCGACTGAACGGGTACATAATATTTTGCATAAACATTTGGACATGAGAAAGCTATCCGCGAGATGGGTACCGCGATTGCTCACGCTTGACCAAAAACGGAATCGTGTAAAGTGTTGCAAGGATGGTTTGCAGCTGTTCCAGAAGAATCCGGAGGACTTTATGCGTCGTTTCGTCACTATGGTTGAAACATGGATACATTACTATACTCCTGAGACCAAACAACAATCTAAACAATGGGTTACCAAGGGGGAATCTGCACCAAAAAAGGCGAAGACCGTTCCTTCGGCCGGAAAGGTTATGGCGACTGTCTTTTGGGATTCGTAAGGGATACTCCTCATCGACTATCTGGAAAAGGGTAAAACTATTACAGGTGAATATTATTCATCGTTACTGGACCGTTTGAAAACCGAGCTGCAAGAAAAACGCCCGCGATTGGCCCACAAGAAAGTCCTTTTCCATCACGACAACGCACCAGCACACACCTCAGGAGTTGTGGTCGCAAAATTAGTGGAAATAGGATTCCAACTCGTTTCACATCCCTATTCTCCAGACTTGGCTCCCTCGGACTACTATTTGTTCCCCAATTTGAAGAAATGGCTGGCGGGACAAAGATTTTATTCAAACGAGGAGGTGATTGCAGACACTAATGGATATTTTGCAGACTTGGACAAATCCTATTATTCGGAAGGGATCAACAAACTAGAACATCGTTGGACGAAGTGTATAAGCCTAAAAGGAGACTATGTCGAAAAATAAAAAAGGTTTACCCCAAACTCATAAGTAGTTTTTATTTTTGCACGGACTTTTCAAACCAGCCTCGTATGTCTTAAACCTTTTGTTTTAGTTTGCAATATATATTTTAATCCATCAAACGCTGCCCCTACGACCCTTATTCGTCTATTCAATTTTAAGTAGAAGAATAAAGTAAATAGGACATAATGATTTACCTTAAGGTAAATGTAATAAGTGAACACGTGTACGTGTTTACTTGTTAGTGTTCCGTACGGAACACTTCGGTGTCACACCCGACTTTCTCCGATACTATTTGACATAGAAAGTTGAAATTTGGCACAAATATAGAAATTTTCTTTCATTGTTAGGTCAAGAACTTTAGAAATAAAAATGTAAAGAATAAGTAAACAACTTTGTGATCCTCTAATTGTATTAAATATTTATATCAGTAATTTAACCAGAACTTGAAAAAAAGTACCATAAGTTGCTAGGCTACTTTACCAAGCAGCATTATCATTAAATATTAATAAAAATTTGCATTAAACGTGTTTTAAAGAAATAAACATATTCGAGTAAGCGTTAGTGGGATTTAGATTAGTCAATAAAAAGAACATTTGTCCATTTATTGGATTATTTCTTTTTTAATTGTTCGTTAGATAATCGACAATAATGAAGACAGTGAAAAATATTTTGATTTTCTTAATATTAGTAGTTAGCTTAGAAAACTGTGCTTGTGAAACTGAAAACTGCGATAAGTATGGTGCTCTCATCTATGAAGATATCGGCTGCAAGCCCGTAAAATCGGAAGGAAAAAGCTGCCACACCAAGTACGACTGTGATTTTAGTCAACCAAAAAGTGGATGCAACTTTAAAGGAAGGAGTTATGGCCTTTCCGAACAAATTGATTCCAATTTAACTTATTCTGCTTGCAGTATTGGATGCTTCTGTGGAGATTTAAATTCTATAACATGTGCAATTCTAGATTGTCCAGAATATTTCGGCCACAGCAAAGGACCAGGATATTACCATGGATATTCCTTAGGTAAATGTTGTTCCACCGGTGAAATACAGGAAAGTACCGAAGCTAAAAAATGCGTAGTCGAGGGACAAACTTACGCAATTGGACAAAAATTCTCTCCGAAGGATTCATGTTTAAGCTGTGTTTGTCATGAAGATTTTACAGGTGCCTATGATGAAAAAACATGTATAAGACAAAACTGTAACGCCCAAATACATTACAGCTCAGAAATATCTAGAAATTGTGCTCCAGCTTACTTCAAATATGATAGTACTGAAGTGATTTGTTGTCCCAGCCACTTTGTTTGTCCGGAATCTTCAGATATAATCGAGGTGGTCAATTCCAGTGCTGACAAAAACTCTGATTTGGAATGTTCCTATGGGGAAAAGAAATTGAAACTTGGCGAGGGATTCAAGAAAAAAGTTAATAAATATGGTGAAGATAGAGATTTGCAATGTGAGTGTATTCTTCCTCCACTTGTAACTTGCAAAGAAACTTAAGAAATACTTTATTTGTTAGTTTTATGTCTAACTAATATGTTTATTGTACGTTTTTTTTTTTTTGTCACTTTTTATGTATAAACCTTTTTTATCAGTCTTTTTTCGAAGCAAGACAAAATAAAAACTTATTTTTATTAAAAAAAGTGTTTTTATTTCCCTTATTTTAGGCGAGTAAAGTGAGGGAGTGGGCAGTTATTAAGATAGTTAGATGTCAAAAATGCGGATTAAGTTAAACAAAAACTTTATATTTTTGTTGTTAATGTTTATTTTATTTTAATAATAAGTAACATGCAAACATCTGCCATTTTAAACCCTGAAGAATTGAAACAGAAATTTTTCTTTAAACTCATTAATTATACGGCACAATTTTGACTTCAATATTTGTTTATTATTTTGTAAAAATATGGACGTTTGTAATTAAGAAATAATAAAAAACCGGCCAAGTGCAAGTCGGACTTGCGCAATTAGTGTTCCGTACGTTGATTGCTTTTATAATAAAAATTTTGTTACGGAGGTATAAAATGATCAATGACTTCACAAAACACATCCAAATGAGTTTTCAACAAAGTCTGTTTCCGATCTTCGTTGAAAACTGGAGACCTTGAAATTTTTGTTTTTTTTTATTTACCAGGTAAATTACTAAAGGTAATGCACTCGTGATAATTTTCGTTTAATTGACACCCCGTGGAGAATATTCTATATTTCAAAATTTCTTGATCAGTACTTGTCGAAATTTTTTTAAAATAATACAAAGACAAGTGTGCGCAAGTATTACATTTCATATATTTTTGAACTCGTGTTTTCACAAGCTTTCATTTGAAACCCCACTCGATGACCTGTTAATTTTTTTTTTCACTTCCGATTTCACCCCCCAAAACTAACTCTAAGTCAAAATTTAACTTTCAAAACTACACGGCTCTGATAGGACCATCAATTTCTATATTAGTATCAAGTTTCAACTTCTTATGTCAAATACTTTCGGATAAAATCGGGTGTGAGAGTCGGACAAATAGACAGACAGACGGACAGACATCGAAGGGATCTTATAAGTGTTCCGTACCGAACACTAAAAAAACACCTTTTTACAACACTGTATACAAAACAAGTGCAGGGAAGATGTCTGTAGCAACTAGATTTTGGCGAAATTAATATCGATCAACACACAAAATTAATCCTAATAAATTCTGGTTCTTATAAACTCTGTGCACTTTTATTTACAGTGCTGCGGAATGGTGGTCCCCCTAAACTGCAAACGCGAATACCATGCTGTAGATCTAAAAAAAAAATAGCGTCGAAAATTCGAAGTCATCTGTGGCTTTTCTTATTAGTTTTTTTTCCAAACAAGACAAAATAAAAACTTATCAAAAAATGTTTTTATTCCCCTTATTTCAAGGGACTGTACAAATACTGTCTTCTTGAAGTGAGGAAGTGGCCACTTATTAATGTAGATGTCAAAATTGCCGGTAAAGTTAAAAAAAGACTCTAAATTTTTATTGTCATTGTTTCAACTTACATAAAATCTTCTTTAGGGAACAGAAGGATAAATTGTGAAAAACAACAAATGTGTAGTGTCATTGGTCTCACGTTGAAATTCCGTGTTTGTCCGCGTTTTGCCTAATATTTACTTTATTTTAGTAATACGTAACACGCAAAAACCCGCAATTTTGAACTATGATGACAATTTTATGTTAGTCAAAACATAAAGTTTTTCTTTAACCTCACTAGTTATACCGCACAATTTTGACTTCAGTATATTTTTGTAAAAATATGGACGTGTGTAATTAAGAAAAAACATTTTTTTTACAATACTGTATACAAACAAGCGCAGGGAAGATGTTTATAGCGACCAAAATTAGTGAAATTAAGACCGATTATAACACAAAATTAATCTAAATAGATTCTATTTCCTATAAAATCTGTGCACTTTTATTCGCAGTGTTGCGAAATTACAAACGTCAATTCTATGCAAAGATCTAAAAGAATGGCATTGAAAATTCAAGATCATTGTGAGGGACATTATAATCTGGGATTAATTAGTTGAGGGGAAATGGTGTGTCAAAATTTTTTTATATTAATTACAGCGTGCACGCCTTGGTCAGCTGGGACTATCATCTGGGCTGACTATAAGTTGAAAGTTGAGGTTATTTATATAAAAAGTCAGTTCTGTCTCCCTCTCTCTTTCTATCCAGTGTTCATCGTCTGTGAGTACTTATCCTCCATTTCCCTCTATCTATTTCTGTCCTATGCTTCCTTCTTTCATTCCTCCAGCTAAATGGTTGGGAGGAAAGATCGTTCCTAATATCATAATACGATTTTAGTATGAGCCCAGAAAATATAATTATTGCGACAAAAGAACAAACACCTTGAACAAAGCGTCCGCAATTAGAAGTTGTAGGTAGCCAGCCGGTTTCGTTTTGTGGCGTCGTTTTGTCCGACGTGTTTGTACTTTCTGCAGTAGTAGTTATATTTTCTGTGGTATGGATCATTCTGAACTTTTTTCTCCTCATAGTTTCCATCCCGTCGCTTTTCTTGTCTATCGTTTTCGCATCTTATCATTATTTTCTTTGTAATTGTCCACGTTTCCGCCCCATACATCAGATTTGATTTAACATGTTGATTTAATATTTTAGTTTTCCTGTATATCTTAAACCTTTTGTTTTTAGTTTGCAATATACATTTTAATCTCTTAAAACGCTGCCCCTGCGACCCTTATTCTTCTATTCAATTTTAAATAGAAGAATAAAGTAAATAGAAGAAATTGATTTACCTTAAGTTAAATGTAATAAGTGAACACGTGTACGTATTTACTTGTTAGTGTTCCGTACGGAACACCGGTGTCACACCCGATTTTCTCCGATACTATTTGACATAGAAAGTTGAAATTTGGTACAAATGTAGAAATTGATGGCCTAATGAGAGCCGTGTAGGTTTGAAAGTTAAATTTTGATTTAAGGGGTTAGTTTTGGGGGGCAAAAAATCGGAACTGAAGTGAAGAAAATAATTTTACCAGGTCATTGAGTGCGGTGTCAAATGAAAGCTTGTGAAAACACGAGTGTAAAAATATATAACACGTAGGCTGTAAAGTTTTTGGTCTAGCTACTTAAAACACTTTTTTTGCAAAATTCGATTTTCCAGGGGCAGACTCCCTGTAACACTTATCAAGCCATTGCTTTGCTTAAACGGTGTTTAATCAACACACGAAATTTGATTTTTTCCATTGTTTTGAAAATATCAAAAGTAGTGTCACTAAAACCACTGTAACTTACAAACTAATCGTGAAATGTCATGAAATTTTGTCACGTATCGTTTGAAGGTTGGTACTTCCTAAAACCAACTAAATATGGATTTTTTGAAAAGAGCGACGTCTATGTGTCAGAACAAAAACTTCTCAGCCTACTGTTATGATGTAATACTTGCGCATACTTTTTTTGTATTATTTTTTAAAAGTGCCAAAAATCGCTGTCCCCCCCTTATCTCGAAAGGTACCGATCAAAAATTTTTTTAAAAATTTTGGAATATCCTCCATAAAGTGTAGGTTGAGCGAAAATTATCAAAAGTGCATTAAGTTTGATAATTTATCTGATATAAACAGTTATGAAAACTCTTTCTTGATGTATGGTGGAGGTTGTTGTAACATACTTTTAAGTGCATTACTGTAATCGAGTGGCGAGTCGCTCCTGTACCGAGATATTTTATTTTATGTGCTTATAATTAAATGGTGGTAAATATTTGGTTTACACTTTTATTAGTGGATTCTAGATTAAGCTATTATACATTACTGACTAACAAAAAACATGAAAATACATATTGGATCTTAAGATATATACATATCAGGGATCTAATTAACCTAGCTTAAATAAGGATTTTATTTTATTTTAAAAGCAATCACCGTACGGAATACTAATTGCGCAAGTCCGACTTGTACTTGGCCGTTTTTTTTTTATCAAGGATTATTCTAACCTATGGATTTTTATTTTAGACTTATTACATTTATGTTACCGTAACTAATTCTTTATATAAATCACCACAACCTTCATGAATTTAGAGTTATGCTAGATGACGGCCCCAGCATGGCAGAAGATTAGATTTATACCATTACTCCTTGATTAACTATAGTCTAATAATTGTTTTTTCACCTCTAAGGTATATCTTCTTTAATTATACTACTTAACCAAATTTTATGTCTCTTTTAAAAGGACTTTGATTATGGCGCCAAGGATAGAAATATCATTTATAAAACACGTTTATTTAATGTTGAAATAATCTATGCGTAAATTTAGTAAAGCATAAGCCTTGAAATATTATATAATTAAATAACTTAGTGATAGTGATGATTTTAGTTAATGAGTATATCATATGCTATATTTCAACATTTATAAGTATTGCTAAATACATTTAAACGTCATTGACAACGAAAACATATATTTTACGAAAAATATTTTGCTAATTTTTCTTGCACTATCTAAATACATTGGCCATATCATGACATTTTCATTTGTCTTGTATATAAATACCTGTATATTCCTGTCAGTTATTGCACGTTGGGTAGTTAAAATTGAACTATGTCCATATAAGTATAGTGTGAGAATTATCTTTTACCCGAAAAATCAGGAACATTGAAAATTGACCTGGAGAATGTGGTATTTTGAGTAGCGCGACTGACCGTGGCGGTTTTGTTTGGAAGGAACTTTATCCCACATTACTGTCATCATTGTGTCATTGTCACATTATTATGTTACACATAATAATGTGAGGAACAACACAACTGAACATTTTGAAGAATCTCAATCGGTGGGACTTGATATATCAAAGGCCGTGTTTGGCTAGGCTGCGCTCTGGTGGTATATTTAAAAGGTTTTGTTTATGGTCCTCGCGTTTCCAGAGAGCGTTCTTTTCGAGTGCCAATCGGCGGATTTCTCTCTAAACTTCCCTAACAACGCTGGTGTTAACTCACCTTCTCATTTACATCAACGATTTGCTGAAAAAAACTGGGGATCCAATTTATAGTTTTGCAGATGACAGTACGTTTATTTCATCAATCAATTTGGTCGCTTGAATATTGGGTAATCATACAAATATTCGTAGACACTAGGAAGTTGCTTAACTTAACAAGCACCTGGAAGAAATTCTATATTGGGTTGACAGTAATCAAATACCTCAAAACTGCAGGCGGCACTTTTTTTTCTAAAAAAGTGGACGTTGGGAACTGGACCCGACATAGTTATGTTGGGACATTCCATTCCTTTAGCATCGGTGCTCAATTGGCTGGGCATTAAAGTGGGAGCAAACATGTCTTGGCATGAACATGTTGCATGCATAGTAAAAAGAGCTTCTCTCTAGCTGGGAATGTTATTATTAACCTGAACGAGGAAGCTTTACACTCTACAAGAACTGTGCATTCTGTACAAGGCTCAGCGATTCAAGACCAATGTGAATCACTTGTTCTGCACGCTCGTTGCTCCTGTAGCGCTTTTTGGATTTTCCTGCAGCATGCGTGCTAGGCCCATAGGAAAAAGAAATCTCAGCTTCGCTCGACTTCTCCGTACCTTGTCCTGATATTTATTTTCACGATATGACATGTTTGTTATGGGGTTCGACGAAAGCCGTAATAATATAAGACAAAATTAACAGACGATCATCAATGTGGGCTTCTGGAACTCCATAAAAGATGAAGCTACCTACCTCCTTATTCCTGCTTATATAAAGGGATTAGCCAGTGTTAATAAATGAATAAGCGGTCAAATGCAAGTTGGACTTGCGCAGTTAGTGTTCCGTAAGTTGACTGCTTTTAAAATAAAAATATTTGTTACGGAGATATAAAATGACCAATGACTTCACAAAACAGACCCAAATGAGTTTTTAACAGTTTTTTTTTCCGATATTACTGAGAACGAATGACCTTGATTTTTTTTATATACCAGATAAATTACACAGCCCCACAAACAAAAAAGTGGGGTATACTTTTGATGCGATATATCAGATCCGTAGTATTTTTGCCCGCTGATCACGAATCTGACGTCAGAATATCGCCATCACATCTCAATTTTTTTCTAACCTCAAAAAAATAGGTAAAAATTAGTAAAAATTAAGAAAAATATACTCCTAAAAAATTGATTCAAGCTTTTTCATGAATCCAAAGATGTATTAATATGTATTCGGACACGCTAAGCTAATATTCATCGGTTGGATTGAGCCATACAGTTCTGTTTTCTTTCTAACCTCAATAAATCAGACAGATATAGTGCTTCTCGAATGCAAAAACGAATTCAAATTAAAATTCAACCGATCCTTGCCAAATTTGGTACACGGGGATTTTTTGGGTCGCTGATCACGAATCTGAGATTGGATTTGCAAAATTCAAGATGGCAGATGTTTTCGCGCCATTTTGAACGCCGAGAAAATTCATAGGTCGATTTTTATTCTTCTACCTGCATCCAGGGCACCTCCACGTGGTGACGGTGGGCAACGGTGTTACTCCACTAGCCGGCAGAGCCCCTGGATAACGGCTTAGATGCCGTCATGGCAGGTAGAAGAAAGAGAATTACGATGCAGGGACTCGGAAACCCAGCATCGGCGGTTGGTCAGGGTGGGAAAGCGGGCCCGCAGCCGTCGTCATACAGCGACCGTAGCTCTTCATGTGTGGGTGACTTGGCTCATGTAGAGTATAATGCTACAAGAAAACGGTCTCACGGTACAAGGACTTTTCATATGTGTGATAAAAACAGTGATTCATTTTGTTATATTTGCTGTCAACACGTATAGAGTAAAATGGGGTCACCGATAACGGATAAGATAAGACCTTATATAAGGATTGTTTTAACATTGAAATACAGCACCAGTATACAGATTGGGTTCCCCACATCATTTGCAGTTCTTGCAAAATAATGTTGTACATCAATAAGAAGGCG
Source organism: Pachyrhynchus sulphureomaculatus (assembly GCA_019049505.1). Lineage (NCBI taxonomy): Eukaryota > Metazoa > Arthropoda > Insecta > Coleoptera > Curculionidae > Pachyrhynchus > Pachyrhynchus sulphureomaculatus. The sequence continues at coordinate 147,002,338 of CM032455.1, read as the reverse complement.
ATTAAATATTCCAGACCAGCAATATGGAATAGACCATACAGTGAAAATGATTGCTACTTTTGTATGAATGTTGTATCTAGGCATAACCGAAAAAAATAAAAGCACTATTACTTATAAAGATGTTTCGACAGTAACAAGACCAACTAAACTAATTCCGCCTCCTGAACCACTTGATGCTGATGTTATGGAAACAAATGATTTCACCTTATCAGTTCATGCCGAAAACATTGAGACTGTCGAAAAAGATTCAAACACTGTTACTAATGAATGTTCTAGTGACAACCTATCATATACTAGTGACACAGATAAAGAATTTCTACCATACAACCGTAAACCAGAACCAATACTCGTATCACAGTCAGAACTTAGTGATCTAGTCAGAGATTTAGGCTTATCCAAAGATGGTTCAGAGCATCTTGCTTCCTTTTTAAAGAAAAAAGACATTTACTTAAGCCAGAAGCTACGATTTCTTATTATAGAAACAGAGATGAAGAATTTCGAAAATATTTCACAATGGACGAGGAATTGTCACTTTCATATTGTACTGATGTAAAAGGTCTAATGGATGAATTTCAAAATAACTCATACGATCCTGAAGAATGGAGACTGTTCATTGATTCTTCTAAACGGAGCATTAAGGCAGTTTTGCTGCATAATACCAACGTTTACGCTCCCATTCCGATTGCTCATTCAACAGTTATGGAAGAGCAATATGAAAAAATGAAGCAGCTTTTGATAAAAATAAAATATGCTGATCATAACTGGAAAATTTGTGGAGATCTGAAAATTGTAACAATATTGCTTGGCCAACAGTCAGGGTTTACACTTTATCCCTGTTATAAATGTCTGTGGAATAGCAGAGACAGGGAACGTCATTATAAGAAAAAAATTTGGCCAACAAGAGAATCGTTCACTCCTGGTGAAAATAATGTATTGTTTCCACCATTGGTAGATCCAGGAAAAGTTCTTATTCCCCCGCTTCACATTAAGCTTGGACTTATGAAGCAATTCACGAGAGCATTAGATACAAACGGCCCATGTTTCAAATATTTGCATAAAAAATTTCCGAAATTTTCTGAAGCTAAAATTAAGGCAGGCGTATTTGACGGGCCACAAATAAGAAAATTCATTATTTGTTACTAAAATGAATAAAGTTGAAAAAGCTGCTTGGCTTAGTTTTAAAGAAGTCGCAACAAACTTTTTGGGAAATAATAAAAGTCCTAAGTACAAAGAAATAGTCGAGAAAATGGTAAAAAATTTTCAAACATTAGGTTGCTTAATGAATCTAAAATTACATTTCCTGGACTCCCACATCGATGATTTCCCAGATAATCTTGGTGACTACAGTGAGGAGCAAGGGGAACGTTTTCACTAAGATCTGAAAATCATAGAAAATCGGTATCAAGGACGATGGGATGACCATATGCTAGCGGACTATTGCTGGTCGCTAAAAAGAGAAACAAGTCCTCAAAAGCGTTTGGGCAGAAAGCCTTTGAATAGGTCATTCGCGGAAAAAAGAACAAGATACAGCCAAAAAAAGGAAAGTTAGGCGCGGGTCTAACCTTCGCAATTCTAGGGCTTAAGGGTCTTCTATTTGAGTGTATATGGTTTAAAAGTCCTGGTTTTGAGTTTATTGGGTCTCATTTTTAAAGTTACAGGGTTATTGAGGTCTATTTTTTTGAGGTTACAGGGTGTGGGAGTCTAAGGTTTCAGGGTTTAGGGTTTAAGAGTATCAGGTTTGAGGATTCCCCAACTGTATACCAAATTTGGTAGGAATCGGTTGGTTTTCAAAAATTTTGTCCGCCATCTTGATCCGCCATTTTGAATTTTGCAAATCCGACCTCAGATTCATGATCAGCAACCCAAAAAAAAACCCCCGTGTACCAAATTTGGTAAGAATCGGTTGAATTTTAATTTAAATTCGTTTTTGCATTCGAGAAGCACTATATCTGTCTGATTTATTGAGGTTAGAAAGAAAACAGAACTGTATGGCTTAATCCAACCGATGAATATTAGCTTAGCGTGTCCGAATACATATTAATACATCTTTGGATTCATGAAAAAGCTTGAATCAATTTTTTAGGAGTATATTTTTCTTAATTTTTACTAATTTTTACCTATTTTTTAAGGTTAGAAAAAAATTGAGATATGATGGCGATATTCTGACGTCAGATTCGTGATCAGCGGGCAAAAATACTACGGATCTGATATATCGCATCAAAAGTATACCCCACTTTTTTTTTGTGGGGCTGTGTTATTAAAGATAATGAACTCGTGATAATTTTTATTCAATCTACACCATGTGGAGAATATTCCAGAATTTTTTCAAAATTTTTTGATCTGTACTTTTCGAGATAAGGTGGGGCGACAGCGATTTTTTTAAAATAATACAAAGAAAAGTGTGCGCAAGTATTACATTATATATGTTTTTGAACTCGGGTTTTCACAAGCTTTCATTTGACACCCCACTTGATGACCTGATAAAAAAAAATACTTCCGATTTTACCTCTAAAATTAACCCCTTAATTAAAATTTAACTTTCAAAACTACACGGCTCTGATGAGGCCATTAATTCCTATATTAGTACTAAATTTCAACTTTCTATGTCAAATAGTTTCGGAGAAAATCGGGTGTGACAGACAAACAGATGGACAGACACCAAAGTGATCTTATAAGGTAATCGAAGTGTCAATGAATTGCCCAAATGCCAATAATAAATTCCTTGCTGCCCTGATTACCAAGTTGCAGATGGAGGGAAACTCACCTGGCAGGTTCTGCTAAATTTCTGTACATGCGGGCTGCACACTGTTCATGCGGCTTTCAAGATCGGCTACAAAAATTGGAGGTGCAAAACAGTAAACTTTCTCCGAGCCTTGTACAATCTTTTTCAATTTCTGTTCGTCTGAAGAGTTGATCTTACTAACATTACTAAGTCAGCATCGTTTACTCACAAAATTGTATGCTAGGTGGGTAGAAAATAAGGCGGTAACCTCCAGAGTTTTGAATATTCTAGTATTAGAAAGTATGTAAATGAGTTTAGAAGAGAATTAGCAGAAACTGCGCCTAAGCCAGAGATTGCTATTATGGAATGCAGCAGCTACTAGACTGCAAAAGACGCTTTAAACGTCAAGCTTCTGTCGGCCAATTTTGCTTTTGTTTAGTCAATGTCGACATTACGTGAGCTTTCCTTGTCAATATTTCAGTCTAACGGCCTACTCTTTTTGTATACTTTTCTCCAACGAATAGTGAATGCACCATAGAAATGTTTGCCAGGGAGGAAGAGGAAATTCTACCTCAATAGGATACTTAAATAAAAAATCAAATCAAAAGAGAGTCGAGGACATTGGGTTATGCCATCTCGACAGCCATTAGCAGAGCAGTAGCAATAACAAAATCTTTGGGAAAGACACATTACAAAATTATCTGGATCGTCTGGCTTCTTGTTACCATTTTTATAACAGAATTCTTTTAGTTTAATTTTGAATTATTAGGCAATACTACGGTTTCTTGAACTCGGTTTAATTTTTTTAAAACTGTTTTATTTTCAGCTTTATTGTAGAAAATTTGTCCCTTCCAATTTTAGTGGCCCGTTCTTAAATTACACCTTGGCTACGGACCAAGTGAGATTTTTGCATTTTTTCACATTTCAAGGGTCCTAGAACACGAAAAATATGAGTTCCAATTTATGTCGATGTGTGTCTGACTGTCGACACAATAACTCTGGAACGAAATAAGGACTAGATTTCAAATTTGGTAAACAAATAATTAAATAAAAGTATAATAAATAAACTCCAGGTAACCCAATGAGCAATGGGGATGAGAATGCTAAATATTAGATCTCAAGATCGTAGCCCTTAACATCGAGATTCGAAGAAGATCAAAAGTGACAGATGTAATACAACGAATATATATATATATATATATATATATATATATATATATATATATATATATATATATATATATGTATATATTTATATATATTTATATATATATATATATATATATATATATATATATATATATACGAGGCTGGTTTGAAAAGTCCGTGCAAAGTCCGAGAGATGGCACCACCGGCGCGTATCGAGGTCATGTTTAGTTAGTAGCATCTCTTGAATGAACGCACACCAAGTTTCAACAACCATATTGGTCTATTTCTTTGTGTTTGGCATTCGTGTGAATCAAGGAAGTCGAGTGATTTTCAAGAAATGGACGAAAAAGAATTTCGTGTGGTGATTAAACATTACTTTATGAAAGGCAAAACGCCTCAGGAGACTAAAGAGAAGCTTGATAAACATTATGGTGACTCTCGATTAGAACAGTTTATAAGTGGTTTCAAAATTTTCCATATGGCCATATGGGCACAAGTGACGCTGAACGTTCTGGACGGCCTGTGGAGGTTACGACTCCAGAAATCATTGATCAAATCCATGATATGGTGATAGATGACAGAAGAGTTAAGGTGCGTGAGATTGCTAGTGCTGTGGGCATCTTGACTGAACGGGTACATAATATTTTGCATAAACATTTGGACATGAGAAAGCTATCCGCAAGATGGATGCCGCGATTGCTCACGCTTGACCAAAAACGGAATCGTGTGAAGTGTTGCAAGGATGGTTTGCAGCTGTTTGAGAAGAATCCGGAGGACTTTAAGCGTCGTTTCGTCACTGTGGATGAAACATGGATACATTACTATACTCCTGAGACCAAACAACAATCTAAACAATGGGTTACCAAGGGGGAATCTGCACCAAAAAAGGCGAAGACCGTTCCTTCAGCCGGAAAGGTTATGTCGACTGTCTTTTGGGATTCGCAAGGAATAATCCTCATCGACTATCTGGAAAAGGGTAAAATTATTACAGGTAAATATTATTCATCGTTATTGGATCGTTTGAAAACCGAGCTGCAAGAAAAACGCCCGCGATTGGCCCACAAGAAAGTCCTTTTCCATCACGACAACGCACCAGCACACACCTCAACAGTTGTGGTCGCAAAATTAATGGAAATAGGATTCCAACTCGTTTCACATCCCACCTATTCTCCAGACTTGGCTCCCTCGGACTACTATTTGTTCCCCAATTTGAAGAAATGGCTGGCGGGACAAAGATTTTATTCAAACGAGGAGGTGATTGCAGTCACTAATGGATATTTTGCAGATTTGGACAAATCCTATTATTCGGAAGGGATCAACAAACTAGAACATCGTTGGACGAAGTGTATAAGCCTAAAAGGAGACTATGTCGAAAAATAAAAAAGGTTTACCCCAAACACATAAGTAGTTTTTATTTTTGCACGGACTTTTCAAACCAGCCTCGTATATATATATATATATATATATATATATATATATATATATATATATATATATATATATATATATATATATGTATGTATGTATGTATGTATATATATATATATATATATATATATATATATATATATATATATATGTATATATATATATATATATATATATATATATATATATATATATATATATATATATATATATATATATATATACATATATTAAGGTGGAATTGGGCGGGGCATACCGCAAGGATAAATGATAACAGATGGATACGCTGTATAGTTGAATGGAGGCCTAGAGAATACAAAAGATGCCGAGATAGACCACAGACAAGATGGACGGACGACATAAAAAGATGGAGATTGGAGACAATTTGAGGAGGCTTACATCCAACTATGGATGGATGATGAAGAAACATATAATACTGGAAGTAGGAATGAAACCTATGGTTTCTCGATTGTATAGCTTCAGGCGGTGGAAGTGAAAATGACTTTTTATTGAAATAATAAACAAATTTTTTGCATAATTATTTTTCTATCTTTTATAAGCATAGCATATGTGCTGCAAGAAATCCCTAAAAACGCTACAGGAGCCGCGCGTGTGCGAAAAAAGTGATTTACAATGATCTTTCATCGCTGTAGACTGTACTCGGTGGGAAACACAGTCCTGGACAAATCAATCCAAAAGGATGAGGTTCTCCATAAAAAACACTCCTCATACTGATGTAAAGTATTACGCGACATGTATTCCTAGCATGCACAGATCTCGAAGGAATCAAGTGGGCTACATCCATGTTTGTTTGGAAGCATAGCCTCAATAATTATCATCATATTAGGTTAAAAGGTAGGGTTTAGGTTAGAGGGGCTGCTTTGTATATACCGTGGGATACGTCCTTTTCAGGGTTTTTAGAGTCAAGGAAACTGAAAATTTTATTATTTTTTTCATTATGTTCAATTATTTATAGTTAAACTTGTAAGGGAAAGCTGGGAGAGGGGATTAGATGCGTTGCTTCGCATATGTCGTGTTCTACGTGCTTTCTCGGATTCGTAGTGTTACGAAATCTGAAAATTATGTTATTTTTTTATTATTTTCAGTTGTAAGAGAAATAGTGAGCAGAAGGAAATATCGGATTAACTTGTTTTTGAATTGGATTATGTCACGACCAATTATTTATTGTTTAAAATACCGAGATGTAATGCTTAAATTAAGTCATTCTTTAACGTGAGAATGCCAAATTTTCGTATTTATTTTAAGTATTGGCGCCGGAATTTCCGAGCAAATCACTTCACTTGTTTTCTTTTTCAGTCAAGGTAAATATTTACAAAAAAATACAGAGATATGTTCTACTTTTTAATTAAATGTGCAAAAAATAACAAATGAAACCAGCTGGCACTGTAGATCTCCTATTTTGATAAAAATCTAATTTTTAACTGCCAAATAAGGGCACACTATTTATACACACCTATATGTTGTATATATGAATGACTTAACAATTTTTTAAGTTGGTAAAAGTACTTTATTATGTAACTTGAATTTACAGGGTGTACAGATATTTAGTTTATAAAGCATTAAAAAATAGAGTAATTTCATTTAACATAAAAGTTAGTATTACTTACTGTACTGACTTTGTTGTTACTTGATGGAGATCCATAATAACTTGGAATGGAAATTTAAATAACTGTTTAAGACCACCACATATATTTATTGTATTAGATCTGGCAATTGTTTCGACACACTGTGTCTTCTTCTGGAGCAAGATGTAAAATAACTACAAAGTATGGTACAAAATATATAAGTTACCTAGTTATAAGGGCTAAATTAATTAACAATATTCACCATAACACCTAAAACAAATTCAATAAAGGAGACCCACAGCCATCAAATTGATGAGTATTGTTGGTTTATGGAAGATTTCCAAATCATGTTGATTCATTTTCTTTGATATTTTTAAATCTAAGAAATTAATCGATTTATTTATTTCTGTTTCTGTTGTAAAAGAAATGTTATTATATAGTTGGTTAATATAATCTAGAAATAATTTTAATCTGTACCGGTAAAGCTCGTCAATATTTTTTTATACAAAAATAAAGGAAGATAAACAAAGTTAATGAATAAAAAATAACATATTTCATTACGCTAAACATTTAACAAATGAAAATCATACCTTAAATGAAGATTTCAGAATTTTGTACTTCTTCTTCGACTTATTTTTAGGTCTATTAAATAATCAAACAGATGTTCAGAATTCAACCCCGTTTGGCGTTTTTTAAAGTTCTTTAGATATATCTTTAAAGAAGGAATTTTTGTAAAAATTTCTCAGAAAATATTGAAAAGTATTTCTTCATTGAAACAATAATGTCATTTAACCCTCTATAGTAAGTTCATTGTAATTTAATAATGGGTAATTCCAAATTGTACCTGGAAATTTGTTATAATCATAAATAAACCACCTTAGTTTGTAGTATCACGCTTGAAAATGTAGAAAACCTACGAAACTGCAGTAGCAGATAAAAATAAAAAAATAAGTGACAAATAAAGTAATTCGTTTCATTTCATTTAGAAATTTAGTATCTGGTGCATACACTGAAATTATATGTAAACTTATTTCTCCAAGTTGCAATATTACTTCGATTATCCTGTCATTAACAATTGTACAATGAAAAGAAAGGAAGATTACGTCATTGTTTAGAGCAGGTAGAGATTAACAGGAAAAAATCCTTAGGTTTATTACTCAATGATCAATGGGATGGCGGCGGGTCTCCTTTACTGAATTTATTTTAGCTATTATGGAGAATATTGTTAATTAATTTAGCCCTTATAACCAGGTAACTTTTATATTTTGTAACATAATGTATAATGTAATATATGTTGTTATTTTATATCTTGCTCCAGAAGAAGACACAGTGTGTCGAAACAATTATCAGCTCTAACACAATAAATATATGTGGGGATCTTAAGCAGTTGTTTAAAATGTTCGTTCCTTGTTAAGTATTACTTACTTTTTTGTTGAGTATTACAGTTTTAAATATTATAATATAATCGTAAGAAAATATTAGATGAAATACAAATTTGTCATTTTTAGGCAGAGGTGCGGTTGAAACAATTTTACAGGTAATTCATAGTCTGACCGTATATACAGAGCCTGGCAGTAAAATAACTTTATATTTGTTTTGCCCGCCTCTGTTCATGTTACTAGAGTCTGTCAAGTAAGAACGTGTCCGCGATAATTCCTTTTTGGTAGATGCGATACTAGCGATTCAACAAAAAATCGGTAGAGGGAATCTTTTATACAGAGAAGCTGGATTACTAAACTTAAGACAACTTTATATAAAAAACATAAGATTCTTTTTTTTTTTTTTTTTTTTTTTTTTTAATGGCTCTAGCACACGTGCTGCAGGGAAGTCCCTAAACCGCTCCAGGAGCGGCACGAGTGCGGAAAAAGCGATTCACGTTGTTCTTGAATCGCTGTAAATTGTACTCGGTGGGAAACACAGCGCTGGGCAAATTATTCCAAAGGGATGACGTTCTCCATATAAAAGATTGCTTGAAAAGCGTTGTACGCGGAGTAACAAGCTGAACCTCATACGGATGCGAAGCACCAGCGCGACGTGTTTTGGGAGGAATTAAGCGGGCTACATCCTTCGAATACTTTCCATGAAAATACTTGTAGAACAGACTCAAGTCGCCAACCGTTCTTCGATGTTCCAGCGAATCAAGGCCGCCGGTCAATTCCGGGTCCCCAATCAGGCTCTTCTCTGAACAGAATCCAACAAATGCAGTGTATGTTTGGGAGCGGAGCCCCAAACGTGGGGAGCAGTATTCCATAGTTGGTCGAATTTGGGCTTTGTAAAGAATTAACAGTTGCTGTGAGGTGTAAAGCTTTCTGGTTCTAAATAATATTTCCAACTTTTGAGACGCTCTCCTTGCTATGCCTGCAACATGTTCATGCCAAGACATATTTGCTCCCAAACTAACGCCCAACAAATTGAGCTACGATGCTACGGGAATGGAGTGCCCCGACATAACTCTGTCGGGTTCAGCAACGTTAACTTTTTTAGAAAAAACTGCCGCTTGGGTTTTTGTAGCGTTAAATTCCACTTGGTTACTGTCACCCCAAGATAGAATTTCTTCCAGGTCTTTGTTAAGTTGAACGACCTCCTGCTGTCTGCGGATATTCGCCTGAGCAGCCGATGTCCGAACGTTCAAGGTGAATGAAGAGACAAGCGAAGAAATCCGTCGACCGCCACTCGTAAAGAACGCTCTCTGAGGAAACATGAGAGCCACAAACAGAACCTTTCAGATATACCATAAGAGCGTAACTTAGCCAAAAGTCCATCGTGCCAAACACGGTCCAATGCCTTGGATATGTCAAGAGCAACCGCTCGAGATTCTCCAAGTGTTCAATTGCGTTGTTCCAAACATGTGTTACATAAGTCAGAAGATCTCCTGTTGATTTATCAGTTTTAATAATAAGAAATTTAATAATATCATTGAACACCATGAATTGGGAACAAGGTCTAATACAAATCATAATTTAAATCTTCCAAATACTATATTTGCTTCAACTCAGAGGCACATTTCCTACACATTACCAAAAATATATAATATGCTACCGATAAAACTAAGAATGAACTGTGCCTTTGACAAATTGAAACATAACATCCACGACTGGATTATGGCAAACTTTCAGGAGATTTGCAACAAAATTTGTTTTCTAACTTAAATATATAATTTCAGCTTGGACTACTTTGTCCCTCTTTACGACACTCTAAAATTAGAAATTGCTTGCCATTCTTGTATTTCTGATAAAAAAAAACATGTATAGATGCAATACATTTTTCTGTAATTTTTAGGCTAATTAAGTATAGTTGGTGTTTCCGCTTATATAAAAATTTGTTACTGAATTATACTATTAAAGTTATATAATTGAACTAGTATTGTACAGTTAAATTATCGATATGTTATTGAATTGTTATTTGTATCAGTAATGGTATTTACATTGAGAGGTAAAATTCTTGGTGCACACACAGACCTCCAAAAAGTCCATAGTGCTCCTGAACCATGTTCTATGAATAAAAAATTATTGTAATATTTTTTTCCATTTGGATAATAAACATTTTTTTTTTTTTTGATTTGATAATAAACATTTTTTGATTTTGATTTGATTTGATTTGTCTACGACGCATTTTAGTAAAAGTATCAGTCGATTCCAAACTTTCGACGAAATCACGTAAAATCCAAAATGAGTCACTTGTTTGCGCGTCGGGGCCTTAAATGACACATTTCACGACCGTTAAATATATTAAAAAGTCGGCACCGTTTGTGAAGAAGTAGGTAAATCGCTTTAACGCGATGAAAAATGTCGACGAAAATGTGGCTCGGTAGGCAAAGTCACTCGGAAAGTCGAAAAACGAATCGTGTCTTTCTTCGTCAAGGAGCGGTAAAAACTAAGAAAATCGGATTTTAATGTATTCCATGAGACCATTCGACAGCATCTTCGTGCTCATTATATCAAATTCCGAAACATGTTAAAGAAACTTTTGCTGGGCGAAAATCACGTCGCGATGCGGCTCGCTTGGGCCCACGATAAGATACTAAGCGGCCCTCACAATCGCCGGACACCAACGTTTAGTCCCTTGTAAAGAGAAAGTTCAGAAGAAAGAGTCTGAGGACTTTGACACAGTTGTTTCGCGAAATTCGAAAAATTTGGAGACGTTCTTGTAGTATGCAGAAAATCTCTTCGACAACATGCCCCGAAGATGTCAGGTGATTATTGATACAGGAGACGATTGGATAACTTACTAAGGTAATTGAACCATTGTTAGCACACCAAAGAATACATTGATGGTAAACAATATTCTCGAAACACATTCTTACTTGCCAGACTGTAACAAGAGCCAAAAATCTCAAACAAAATATATTTTTCTTTAAAAGTATTTTCTTACCAAAAAACTCAAACTTTTTTTTTTTAATTCATTTGCATTCGCTTCTACGTGTAGATCATTCAACCAATGAGATGTATTTATTCAGTAATACTTAGTAGCCTACATAAATCACCTTTAAAGTGTCTACGATCACATGCTCTGTACTGATGATAGCGTTATTCGTCTGGTAGGCCCTAAAAATAAATGCTTAGTAGAAAACGGACTCTATTGTATCAGAGGATTCTTCTTGCGACAAAAGTCTACCCCGTGGCCATAAATTTTTAATTTAGTATAATAAATAAGGCCCGAGATTTCACCGTTCTAGTACAAGATGATTGATTTTTTCATCAAGTGGCTTTGTCTACCCTCCCTCTTATAAGCAGCACCAACGTGTTATCTTTTTTTTCCTCAAAGGAACGCCCTTTATCTCCATATATTTCCGTCTCTTCAACGCCACTAATATATAGGGGACGTTCAATAATTAACGAAAAATTCAATAACGATGAAATCTACACTATTTTTCAACGTAGTTTCCATCAACATTTAGGCACTTTTCTCATCATTCTGTGAACTTCACAATTCCTGTGGTGTGCAGGACAACCTTGCTGACTGAGCCAGTCCTGTACAGCTCTTTTGCTCATTTCGTTCTTTTCGAACACGTAACAACTCTTTGAGCAGGCCGAACAGATAAAACTAGAACGGTGCGAGATCGGGACCATACAGTGGGTGTGGCAGCACTTCCCAACCAAACTTTTCGACCAGCTTTCACGTTCTTTGAGCGGTTTGAGGGTGAGCGTTATCATAAAGCAGAATCGTACTTTTTCAAAGAGGGCTCTGGCGTTTTCTTCTTATCACGAGTTCTACTTTTTGTTGAAGCATATTTGAATAAGCTCACTGTTCATACTACGTTGATTTTCTAAATAATTACAATAAATTGGGGCCTTGAGAGTCCAAGAACACCGTTAACAAGATTTTACAGGTAGTCGTGTAGCTTCTGAAGTTTTTCCTTGCGGGAGAATTCGGATGTTTTCACTCAAGATTGCCGTTTGGATTCAGGTTCAAAATGATGAATCTGTTTCATCACAGGTTATTATATGATCTACAAGGTCATTAATTACCTTTCATTAGAAACCGTCGTTTGGGTTCAGAATAAATGCGCATTCCGTTGTCCTTATGAGTCAGCTGTCTTGGAACCCATCTCAAACATAATTTGCGATAGTTCAGCGCTTATGATGAATGGCGGAGTGCAGGACTTCAGTACTGACGTTATACATTTCAGCAACTGCTGCAATTTTTATACGTCTGTCATCCCTGATAGGGTCATTTATGCAATTTTGAAGCGTGTCGGTCCAAACTTCAACTGGTCTTCCCGAACGACGAAGATTGGTTAATACTTGTATTACGTAAATTAAACTGTTCAATCCACTTATACATGTTTCCGCGACTTAAACACTTTTCACCATACTGTTTCAATATTCTCGAATAAATTTCGGTCGGTTTCACAGCTGATTGAATCTGTCGCCAAGGTTGATAACTTGACCTTCAGAGAGTTTCGTTTAAAAATATCTAGTAGTTTTCCTACTATTGCTGTTTGTCTGGTTAATTACTGAACGCCCCTCGTACAAAAGTGTGTTTTTTTTTAATTATCTACCTAACAAGGCGCTTGTTTACATCTAAAGGCGATTCAAATCTTGGATCGAATTCGATTGTTGACTAGTTTAATGCATATTACTTACCTTTGATTATATTATCTAAACTGCCTTTCTTGAAATATTCGATTAATTTCTTATTGTCCCCTGTACATATGTCTGTCACCTGTGTGGTAAAGTTCCAAAATATAAGTTTTTGGTTTCTCAATTTTAGATCGTCTAATAAATCTCCAAAGCTCTGAAAAAATAGAAAACGAAAAAGTAAAATTAAGACGAGATAACAGGTAGTTAACTATTTTGACTTGTATAAAATTTCTTGAATGTTAACATTAACTCAGCCAAAAAACAGGAAACGCAAAACTAGCAACGTTCCGTTAGCATCCTAAATATATAAACCTGGTCAAGTGCAAATTGGACTTGCGCAGTTAGTGTTCCGTACCGTGATTGCTTTTAAAATAAAAATTAGCTACCTAATAGCCAGTAAATGAACCTACGTCAATTTAAAAGCTAGTAGTAAAAGTTTAGAACAAATATTTACTACCTAAATATTTGTTTAATTATAAACAAATAAAATAAAATTCTTTTGTCTTCGGTGCCTATTCGTTGGTCACTAGTCACCACGATATTATTGGTTGTACCGAATACGTATTCATCTTTCATAGCTCTTAGTCCCGGTTTCTAAACCTTCACCATTCTATCATGCTATAAAGTTTGTTTTACCAGAAAAGTTATCAAACGTAACGCATTTCGTAATAATTTTAGCTCTATCTACACTTTATGGAGAATATTCCAGGATTTTCTCAAAATTGTTTGATCACTACTTTTCGAGATAAAAAAGGGAGACATAGATTTTTGTCAATTTATACAAAGAAAAGCAAGCACAAGTATTACATCATCTATATTTTTGAACTCGTGTTTTCACAAGCTTTCACTGGAAACCCCACTCGAGAACCTGGTATTTTTTTTTCACTTCCGATTTCACCCCCGTATACCAGATAAATTATCAAACGTGATATTTTTCGTGAAAATTTTCGCTCAATCTGCACTTTATGTAAAATATTCCAGAATTTTTTCAAAATTTTTTGATTAGTACTTTTCGAGATATAATAAGGGATAGAGATTTTTGGTCATTTTTTTTTTAATAATACAAAGAAAAGTGTGCGCAAATATTTCATCATATATCTTTTTGAACTCGTGTTTTCATAAGCTTTCATTTCATAGCTCACTCAATGACCTTAGAAAAAAAAATCACTTCTCCCCTAGCTAACCCCTTAAGTCAAACTTTAACTTTTAAAACTACACGGCTCTGATTGGACCATCAATTCCTTGTGCCAAATTTTAACATTAAATGTCGAGAGAAAATCAGGTGTGACGGACGGATACGGAAGTGATCCCATAAGTATTCCGTACGGAACACTAAAAAAATCATGACTCAGCAATGGTAAGTGTATTCTTCCAAATTTACTTACCCTAGCAACTGTTGCATCTACGTTCCTAATATATTCTCCATCTATGACAACCACAGACTTTTCAAGATGACATTCTTTTAAAATTTGTTCTCTCAAATACTCCGATGAAGGAAAATATAGACCCACTTTTGGTTGTACAATGAAGACTGTATTTTCCTGTATTACAGCTTGCTCAATGTATAATTTAGGTCGAGCACTGTCGTAAAGAATAAAGATCATATTCGTACCTATTCCGATGAGTATACCATATTCTAAGCTGATGAAAAGCGAACAGATGAGCGTGACAAGAAATGGAATAAGGTCAAGTCCTAAAAGTTAAATTACGATTCACTTTGTGCGTTGCCTTATATTTGTAATATTCAATAAATAAATGGTAACTTTAACAGTCATAAAATGGATTTGTTTTAGCTGAAAAAGTAACTAAATAAAAAAATAAAAATACAGGACCCTTTATAAATGAATACAAACTTGTTTTTATTATCGCACATATGTAACGAGCGGGTGAGGTAAGATGAAGGCAGAGAGTCTAACCGAGGTCCTATTAAATTTGGTTACCTTGGAGTGTTTTACCGAAGCATACTGTACCATTTGTGTGCGAGAATTTTTACAAAAACAACTTGATGACTAGCGCGTGGCGAAAATGTTTTGTGTTAATTTCATTTAAACAGTGTAAATGAAGTCCCTAGTGTTCAACCTATAAAAATGGGTGCAGAAATTTGATAAGACTGGTATTTCACTTTACCTTTTCGTCGAATATAAAATATAGAAAATAACTGGTGAGGGGAGGGTCTGGGATGTCTAAGGCGCTTCATATTAAGAATGGCGTCCCGCAAGGTTCGGTAACAGGGCTCTTACTTTTCCTCATTTATATTAACGATTTGGCCACTATTAATATCTCCGGCCAGTTTACTTTTTTACGGATGCCATCACTCTTCTCTGGGTGAGAAAGATGGGCGATACGTTAATGAGCAGAGTGTCTGCCGACGTACAGAAAGTGCCGTCCTGGTCCGAAGCTAATTCGCTCAGTTTCAACATCAACAAAACGTCTTGTTGTGTTAGCCGATACTTGTTGGAAAATTCATAATAAAATTATATAAAAACAACACCATGTTTTAATTTCCAATATATTTAAAATGACTTGATAATTGTCTCACCATATAATGGCTTCTTCAGAAGTGAATTAGAAAGAAAAATGTTTGGTAATAATACTGGTTATATAGTGCTTAAAACTATCCTTAATTACATAAGATTATGTTAATTGTTTTATTATATTATTTACTAAAGAAGTTAGTTTAAAGATGCAAATCTGTGGTACTATTTCAGAGAACTAATTCAAGCATATTTAATTTTTTATTTTATTATCAATAAAAGGAACATAATTACTTTTAAGTTTGAAACGAAATAAACCCATTCCAACAAGATTCCGACCAAGTTCTTGGGCGTTTGGATTGATGACAAACTGAAATTTAGTGACAATATTCAAGCCCTTAATGCCAAATTGTCCTCTGGCTGCGCAGCAATTCAAGTGATTCCAAATGAACTGGGAATAGGGATGGCAAGAAATGTTTACTTTGGTGGAAGCCCATTTGAGATATGAAATACCATTTTGGGGATTTTGCAGCCAATATCAATTTAATTCCGTATATATTTTGGAAAACAGAGCCATTCGGTATACGTGTAAGGTTAGAGAAAATTGTACACCATTATTTTACCAACAAAAAATTGCCTGCTAATACTAGAGAAACTTTAATAATATACAGTTCGTCAAGTAAGAACGTAACCGCTCTTGAAAAAATATATTTCGAGAACATTTTTTGCCATGAATGTATTTCTTGCTGTGCTAACAATGGCTCAATTACCTTAGTCAGTTCTCCAATCGCCTCCTGCATCAATAATGGTATGGCATCTTCGAAAAATGCTGTCGACAAGATTTTTCTGCATACTCGCGCGGCAATGATCTCCAAATTTTTCAAATCTCGCGAGACAACCGAGTCAAAGTCCCCAGTGTCTTTCCTCTGAGCTTTCTCTTTACAAGGGACTAAACGTTGGCGTCCGGCGATTGTGAGGGCCACTCTAGTATCTTATCGTGGGCCCAAGAGATCTGCTTCGCGACGTGATTTTCGCCCAGCAAAGGTTTCGTCAACGTGCTTTGGAATTTGACATTATGAGTACGAAGATGTCGAATGGTTTCATGGGACACATTCAAAACCGATTTCTTAATTTTGCCGCTCTCTGACGCAGCGTCAATTTCGGGTCCTGTGAAAAGAAAGACACGATTCGTTTTTCGACTTTTTGATGGTCTCGTTATGTGTGGGTCATTTTAGACCCCTTTGAATGGGAACAAAGCCGACGCGCAAAAAAGTGACTCATTTTGGATTTTACGTGATTTCGACAATAGTTCGGAATCGACTGATACTTTTACTTAAATGCGCCGTAGACAAAGATTCCCTCTATCGACTTTTTCTTGAATCGTTAGAATCGCATCTACCAAAAATGAATTATCGCGGACGCGTTCTTATTTGATAGACCGTAAATATTTTTGAATTAAACGTTTTTATAGGACACTCTGTACTTAAGTAAACTTACTTTTAGTTCTCCACATAACACCAATGGCATGGAACTCGCATAAATAATACATCGACACCATTATTACAGCTGCTAATGTAGCTTTTGGAATATATTTAAATAACCCTGTTAAAAACGCTAGTGATAGCAAAAGCATCATAGACGTTATCAACCCTAGAAAAGAGATGTGTGTATGTAAATTAACAGGAAAAACTAATTGATCACCCCCGCAGGGAATGGGGGTTTTAGGAGTTGTAGAGGGGGTTTCACTTGAACATATTTCAGTTGGCATTACCCGTCGGTCACCCCTCATAAAAAAGTTATTAAGGGTTGAAATTTTATAAAAAAAGCTGTTTTGAAAGGCAGCACCCCTTAAAAAATCCACTCTCAGATCTCACCAGGGGCTCTGTCCCTTGATCTTAACCGCCTCCGGTCCCTTTTCGCCCTCAACCACCCTCTCCTCTCGTTTTATCCAGAATTTAAAATTGAGGATTTATATTTTCAAGAATATTCCACTCCAAAATATGATAAGTTTGTTATTATCGCTGAATAATACATGAAACACGAATGTACCCAAACGGGTCTTTGTTTACATTTCCCCTTCTCCTAGCAATTTTAGGCTTGAAACGCGAAGTTTTTCTTTGTGAATTCTATGAATAGATAGTTTATAGCTAGCATTTAATAAAATTTTAACCCTTAATATTTTTTTTTGAGGGGTGGCCGACGGCTAACCCTTGCGGTTTTGTACCAAGGATATTTCCCTCTACACCCCCTCTAAAAACTCCCACCCCCTGCGGGAGTGGGGTGATCAAGTAAATAATTACCATAATTTTTTTTTACTCTTTTTATATTATATATTACCTGCAGTAGTGGTTCTTACACCCGACGCATTATTGACAGCGGTTCTCGTAAAGGACCCAGTTATCGGCATGGAACGCACTAAAGAACCCATCATATTGCCTATACCTAAAGCCATCATTTCTTGAGTAGCGTCAACAATTTTCCCCTTAGCTGAAAAATAATAAAAATGAATTCGCTTTTATAAGTAAGTACATATATTAATCCTTCATTGTGTCAACTCTCAGAAGATTGGTGTAAAATTTTCCTGACATTTTGTCTATTAGTTTGAGAGTTACAGCTGTGTGAGTAACCCTGATTTTGATTTTAGGAAACCGATGGAACAAAAAGAATTTCGCGTGTTGATTAACATTGCCTTTTGATGGGTAATAATATACCATGGCACATCTGCACCGATGATGCATTACGTTTCCGGACGTCCAAATGTTCAAAAAACACAAAAAATCCACCATATTGTTCTGAATGACTGCAAAGTGAAAGTAGAAGAGATAGCCGACATCGTAAAGATGTCAACAGAACGCATGAGGCATATTTTGCATGACTATTTTCATATGAAAAAGCAATGTGCTCAATGGGTGCCGCATAGTCTCACGATTGATCAAAAACAGCAATGTATCGAAGATTCAGAACGCTGTTTGGCACTGTTTCGGCGAAATCCAAAGGGTTTTTTGCGTCGATTCGTAACAATGGACTGAAAATGGATCCACCACTACACACCTGAGTCTGCAGAGTGGCTGAAACCGTGTGAAAGCCGACCGAACCGTCCAAAAACAGTTGGAAAGGTTTTGGTAAGTATTTCTTGCATGGAATAATATTGATCGACTATCTTGAGGAGGGGCAAAAAATCAAGAAAAAATGCCGCATTTAGCAAAAAAAAAAAGAGTGTTATTGTTGTTAGAGATAATACACCATTTCACGAGTCTATAAAATCGATGGTGAAATTGGGCCAATTGGGATATGAATTGCTCTCTCATCTGCCGTATTTACCAGATCTGGTCCCCAGCGATTATTACTTTTTTCCAGATTTGGAAAGAGAAAGAGATTTGGCTCAAATGAAAAAGTAGAATTGGAAACTGACTTATTTTAGAGAGTTCGACAAATCGTACTACATGCAAAGAATTCAAATATTGGCAGATCACTGGAATAAGTATATCGCTCTTGAAGGACACTATATCGAAGAATAAAATCGATTTTTGGCAAAAACATTGTTTTTTCGTCAAAAGTCTCCCAGTTTGCACGTGCAATATTTGAATAAAAAAATAACTATTTAAAGTGAATATGAAGTACACTAATACGTCTAAAAAATATCAGCAACAGGCCCAGCTTATACTTTCATTTCATAATTTAACGCTGATATGATATTTGTATTTTTTCTTGTACTCAGATAATAAAAATAAAAAACCAAAAAGCTAGCAAAAGACTTTATTTACTTGTTCTCACAAAATCTTTAGTTTTATTAATGACCTAACACGTAGGCTGAAAAGTTTTTTGGTCTAGCTATTTAAAACACATTTTTTTTTTGGCAAAATTCTACTTTATTCCTCAATATAGTCTCCTTCAAGAACGATACAAACAGTCCAACGCTTTTCTAACATTTCTATACCTCTCTTGTAGAAGAATTTGTCTTTGCCTTCAAAATAGGCCTCAGTTTCGGCGATAACTTCTTGATTGGAACCAAATCTCTTTCCCGTGAGCATTTTCTTGAGGTTTGCGATGCGAATAGACAATAGTCGCTGAGGGCCAAATCTGGAGAATACGGTGGATGTGGAAGCAATTCGAACTTCAATCCATGCAATTTTGCCATCGTAACCATTGACACAGTGTCTTCATGAAAGAGCATTTTTTTTGTTCATTTGGGGCCGTTTTCTTTTGAGATTTCTGCCTTTAAACGCACCAATAACTTTAGATAATATTCTCTATTAATGGTTTTTCCCTTCTCGGTGTAGTCGATGAAAATTATTCCATGCGCATCCCAAAATACAGAGGCCAAAACCTTCCCAGCCGACTGTTGTGTCTTTGGTCGCTTCGGGCGGTATTCACCGGCTGCTATCCACTCAGCTGACTGCCGATTTGATTCGCGTGTGTAGTGGTGGATACATGTTTTATCCATTGTCAATCCTTTGCGCTTAAACAGGTCCAAACAGCGCTTAGAATCATCAACAAGTTGTTGTTTTTGGTCCACTGTGAGCAAAAGCGGTACCCATTTCGAACAGAACTTTCTCATGCCCAAATGGTCATGAAAAATATGACCAACATGTTCTTTTGATACCTTTAGGGTGTCAGTTATCTCACGCAATTTCACTTTACGGTCATCCAAAACAATTTTGTGGATTTTTTTGATGTTTTTCGGTGTAACCACCTCATTTGGGCGTCCAGAGCGTTTGGCATCATTTGTATCTGTACGACCGCGTTTAAATTCAGCACATCAGTAAATGATGAGTGATTTTCCAGGGACAGAGTCCTCATAACACTTACCAAGCCATTGCTTTTCTTGAACGGTATTTTTCCCATAAAAAAACAGTGTTTAATCAACACACGAAATCCGATTTTTTCCATTGTTTTGAAAATATCAAAAGTAGCATCACTTAAACCACTGTAACTTGTAAACTAATTGTTAAAATGTCATGAAATTTTGACAGGTATCGTTTAAAGGTTGGTACTTCCTAAAAAACATATGGATTTTTTTGAAAAGGGCCACATTATGTGTCAGACCAAAAACGTTTCAGCCTACATGTTATATGGATTATTGTTTTTTTCAACTAAAAATAAGATAATATTACATAAAAACACTTATTTAATGAGATTTTGAAGTTAATATTCTTTTAATTTATTTTCCATAGTTACCAAACTAGGTACTAATGGTTTGCTTATTATGAAAGTCGGCTTTAAGAAGACGCTGCCGCTGTGAGATACTCGAATTCTATTTCATTTTTATGGCTGGATAAAAGGGAGTGTAAAAGCATTGACAGAGGTAAAGCAGTACGTTCTCACTAGTCTGATTTTTAGTGCTCCGTACAGAACACTTATAAGATCACTTCGGTGTCTGTCTGTCCGTCTGTCACACCCAATTTTATGTGAA
The DNA here is from genome assembly GCA_019049505.1 of Pachyrhynchus sulphureomaculatus. NCBI lineage: Eukaryota > Metazoa > Arthropoda > Insecta > Coleoptera > Curculionidae > Pachyrhynchus > Pachyrhynchus sulphureomaculatus. Next base: position 146,981,483 of record CM032455.1, on the reverse strand, counting down.
CCTATTTGACATAGAGAGTTGAAATTTGGCACTAATATAGGAATTGATGGCCACATCAGAGCCGTGTAATTTTGAAAGTTAAATGTTGACTTAAGAGGTTAGTTTTGAAGCGTAAAATAGGAAGTGAAAAAAAATACCAGGTCATCGAGTGGGGGTATCAAATCAAAGCTTGTAAAAATGCGAGTTCAAAAATATACATAATGTAATATTTGTGCACACTTTTCTTGCATTATTTTTAAAAAATTGCAAAAAATCGCTGTCCTCCCCTTATGTCGAAAAGTACTAATCAAAAAAATTAGATATACTTACAGAAAGCTTTTACGATTGCAATATGTTCCAAAAAGGCAATCATTGGACAAAATGCTATGAGGGTTCCGTATTCCGACAACATATCAGTAAATCCAAAGTGGGTCCCATTCCAAGTAGTACTAAATGGTGGAAGACTCATAGGCGGTAAACCCGGCACTACGGATCCTAAAATTTAAACCTTCCGTAAAAAAATACTTCGCCAATAATATTTATTTGCGATTAGTCGGTGTAAAAAGATGGAAATTAAGGAATGGTAGAGTGATTTAGCTAGTATTTTCCTAGCAAAAACACGCAGATCTAAAATAAATACCGAATTTAACTTATTTAGGGATTCAAGAATAAGCATGGACGAGTGAGTATCCTAACTTTAATAGGTTGCCTGTTACAGCGGAAATGACAGCAATTTTAAACGACTTTATTATTTCTTAACTTCAAATCAATTTATTGAGCAACTAATTTCAGATTAGCATGATCCCGTCCTTAGATGACATTAAGGGGTTACATACACCTGGGTGCTACAAAAAGTACGTATATTTAAAAAAAAACATTTTCAATGTTATTAAGTGAATAATACAAAAGAATGGCGATTATATATTTTCACTGTACTTTAAATTATAGCAAAAAAATCGTTTTTAAAATATGTTATAAATGTTAACATTATTTTTTATCGGGTTGAATGGACCACTGATGAAAACAATGGCGCCTCCTTGTCTGCAGGATAACTCCACAAAAAATAGTCCAATGTGTAAGAATAAAAATTCTTCTTCTTCTTCTATTCCTTTTGCCCATGAGGGCGTCGGACTTTCCTTGTTCATTCTTCCACCCATCTCTTCCAGGTTTTCTGGTTACCGGCCAACCTCTTCATTTCATTTAGTGTTTTTTCCCTTTTACCTTTCTATCTCCTCCAACTTTTGTATCCATGTCTTTCTCGGTCTCCCTCTTCTCTTCCTCCCTCCCGACCTTGCTTCCAAAGCCCTTTTCAGCAATCTGTTGTTGTCCATTCTTATTACGTATCCAAACCCGTTCAATATTCTCTTGTTTTTCTTCCCTTCTATGTCTTCTTGATTTATTTGCTGCCTAATGTCCTCATTTCTTATTCTATCCATCCTTGTCTTTCCTGCTGTTTTTCTCAGTTGTTTCATCTCTGCTGCTGTCACCGCACTCTCATGTTTGTTTACACTCACCCAGGACTCACATCCGTATAAACTACTAGTTTATTGTATACCTGGAGTTTTACTTTTGTTTCGATCTCTTTTTTTCCAAATATTGTATTATTCAGAGCATAGTATATTTTTGTGGTTTTCCTTACTTGCTATCTCTAGATCTATTTTCCCATCATCTGATATAAAAATTCCTAGGTATTCATATGCTGTTACTCGTTCCATTTGTTGTCCCTTGCATTTTATCCCCTCTGTATCCATTGGTGTTTTCTGATTTATTATCATATATTTAGTTCTTCCTATATTAACCTCCATCCTTATTTTTTCCATCTCTTCCGTCCAAATGTCGATCAGTGTCTTCATTTTTCGCTTTGTATCCGCGATCAGCACTATATCATCTGCGTATAGCATTCCATGGAGTTGGATCGGCAGCATCTGCCCGTATGGGTGTCTGAAGTCTTGTTATCCTCTTCCTTGTATTTTTCAATATTTTGTCCATTACTAATATAAACAATAGTGGGCTAAGACTGTCTCCTTGTTTTATTTCTCTTCTCATCTCAAATTTTTCAGATCTTTTCCCATTCAGTATTACTATGCCGTAAACTGTACTGTAAATGCTTTTAACTATTTTAATCATTTTCCTTGGGGATCCCATCTCCTCCATTTTTGCCCATATTACTGACCTCTCCACCATGTCGAACGCTGTTTTCAAGTCTATGAACGTAATAAACAATTCTTCGTTAACCTCGTTCTTTTTTTCTATCGAAAAATAAAAATAATAATTATTATTATTATATCGGTTTCACAACGTTCTCCGACGTCTTCCGATACCCAGTCTCCATTCGGTGCGGTCATTCCACTGGCCTTCCTCCAGTCCTCTTTCTTGCATTTCTTTGTCAATGCCCTCTCTCCAGCTCATTCTTGGTCTACCTCTTCTTCTTCTTCCTGTAGGTGTCCAATCTAATATTTGTTTTGGGAGCCTCTCTGGTGTCATTCTTTGGACGTGTCCATACCATTTAAGTTGTTTCACCCTTATTTCTTCGACTATGGTCTTTTTTACACCCATAATTTCACGAATTCTCTCGTTCCTTATTCTTTCCAGCTTAGATCTTCCGGCTGCCCGTCTCCAGTAGTCCATTTCTGTGGCCTCTAGGGATTTAACGGATTTTTCTTTTAACTGCCATACTTCACTACCATATGTTACAATGCTTTTAACTATTGTGTTGTATATTCGGTGTTTGTTCTCTTTGTTTATTTTCTGGTCCCATAAAATACTGTTCAGAGACCTGATAGCTTTCCTGCCCTGAATATTCCTTTCTTTGATGGCGTCATCGAGAGTTCCGTTGTTGGTTATATTTAGACCCAAATATTTATAGCTACTGCATGATTTAAGATTGTGTCCGTCTTCTGTCACCAAATCCTGTTGCGTACCCCCTATGCACATATATTCTGTCTTTGATAGATTTACTTGTAGACCCCATTTTTTGTATTCTTCAATAAGTTTCCTGGTGATATATTCCAAGTCTTCTTGTTCCTGGGCCACTACTATTTGGTCATCTGCAAAACTAAGAGTGTAGAGAACAGTATCGTTGAGCGGGATTCCCATATTTTTACATTTGAGTTTTCATCTAAGAAGCACCTTCTCAAGAAAAATCTTGAAAAGCGTTGGTGATAGGCAGCAGCCCTGTTTTAGACCTTTATTTGGGGAAAAACCCTTTGATATTTTATTGCCGATTTTTATTCGGATATGGCAATTTTTGGTATAGATCTTGCCCTGCTCTGATCAAATTAGTGTTTATGTTTGTTGTTTTTAATGATTCCCATAGTTTTGTAAGTGGGACGCTATCGTAAGCTTGTTTCAAGTCCACATAGAGAATATGTAACTCCTTGTTCATCGCTGTCATCTTTTCTATGAGCTGAGTTAGACAAAAAAGGTGGTCTACGGTTGATCTTCCTGCTCTGAACACGGCTTGTTCTTCTGCCTCGTGGTCCACATATTCTCGCTCTATTCTTGCTTTTATCACTTTTTCCGTAGATTCTACTTATTGTCCCCATGACTGCAATACCTCGATAGTTATCGCAGCTCTCTTTGTTGCCCTTTTTATGTAGGGGTGTCAGAAAAGATAGTTTCCATTCCTGTGGTATTTGCTCAGTGCTGAGGCATTTTTGGAACAAATTGGTTAGATGTTCAAACAACTTTGGTGTGCCATATTTTATCAATTCTGCTGGTATATTTCCAGGTCCAGGAGCTTTTCTGTTTTTGAGTTTTGTGCACACCTCTTTTACTTCTCTGACTGTAATACGGATCGGTGATGCGGTCACTTTTATGGCGTCAATTTCCCCAGGTGGATCTCTGTATAGTTCTCGGTTTTCCGTAAGTAAGAAGCTGAAGTATTTATCCCAATTTGTTAAAGTGATGGGCGATATTATTTCCTTTTTGGTATTTTGGCGCAGTGATTTTATAAGTCTCCAACATTCTGTACTTTTGGCTCCTCCTATGTACGTGTTTACTCTGTTACAGCGTCTCTCCCAAGTTTCATTTTTTCTTTTGTGTAATCATCCTACGTACATTAGCTTGAAGTTGTTTATACATTTCTTTGTTGTTTTCTGTTCGCATGCTGAGGTATCTTTTATGTGCTTCGTTCTTTTCTTTTATTTTTTCTTCTATATCCGAGTCCCACCAGTAAGGTTTTAGACGGCTTTCTCCTTCTTTGAATCCTAGTGACTCTTTTGCTGCTTCGTGTAGACAGTTTTTAATGTGGTTGTAGTGCTCTGATGTGGTCGAAAAGTCTCTGGGTTGTAGTTTCTCATCTAGTCTCCTTCTGTACAGATTTTTGGTACTTTCTTGGTCTAAGCTTTCTACATAGGTTGTATTTACTAAATTCTATCTCTTCATAGTCGTCACGTTTTTGAGTATGCGTGTGTGGCTTTTTACCAGTAAAGCTTATTTTTGCATTTAGGAGATGGTGGTCACTACCGCAAGTAAGGTATATTTATGGATCCATTTGTGTGAGTAGAATCCATTAGTTATTCTTAACTCATTTTGTTCGCACACTGTTATTAGTCTTTGGCCGTTATCATTTAGAATTTCCTCTCCATGTCTACCTACTACTTCGTCTTGAACTTTTTTCCCTATTCTAGCGTTCAGGTGTCCTAAGATTATTACTTCTCTGGTATCTCAACGTTTACTATTTCTCTATTTAATAGCTCAAAGAATTCGTTTTTCTGATTTACTAGGGCGTCATCATTCATTGCATATACTCCAAAGATTGTAACTTTATGTCCTTGCGCTGTTAAGTTCATTTTTATAATTCTTTCGCTGATTGGTTCCCATGATGTTATGCATTTTCTGAGTTTTTTAGATATCAGGATGGACACGCCTTGCTGGGCACGCTTATCTTTCGGTACACCGCTGTAAAAGTGGTCATACCTTCCTAAATTTTCTAAGCCCTGTCCCTTTTTTTTGTCTCTGTTAGTACCGCAAGGGAGACATCTGATTTTTGGAGCTCAAAAATTACTTCATTGGTCTTATTCGTCTATCCTTGCACATTCCATGTTGCAAAATTCATTATCCGTTTTCGTAGCGTTTGTCGTCTTCGTGTATTTTGTTCTTTATTCCGAGGCTGTTGACTAGGTTTTTTAACAGTAACATTTTTTCCGAGTATCGAGGAGTTAGCCCGATGCCTCAACCCCCAACCTGGAGGGCCGGTCAATTTGTGGTCAAGGTTTTCTTCCTCTAGCCTTTGGCGAGTTCAACGTCGTCCTACAAGGCAGCAGGTTCGCCTGTATCCTAGGCAGGAGCCCTGACAGGGTGCTATCATCCGGGCCAGATGAACCCTGGTTTTTTAACGAGGTTGTTACTCCTCCCCCTCCTCGCTTTCCCTTAGTGCAATGAGACCCCAGGCTTGGGACTGGCGTAGCGGAGTTAAAATAATAATTAATCTAGTAAAATAATGTAGTAGTTAAAAATTGTCGAAGACTTTTTTTTTTAAATAAAAAAATTACGTGTTTCAAACTTTAGTATGAAATTTTCGACCAGAAAAGTTATGTTTAATTATTTATAAAAATTGTCTATTAGAAAAATTTAAAAAAACCTCTCGATATTTTGTAGAAAAAGTAATTATGAAGATTAAAAAAAAAGTTAAAAAATATTAAAAATTGACTGAGTAATACTGCAGAGAGTGTCTGAAAACAAGTAGCGGTCCCAATCCGGCACCAGGTCACATTTAATGCTATATCTCTGTAATGGAATGGAATTTTCTTAAAATTTCTTTTTTTTGAGTAATTCTTAGAAGTATGGAGAATAAAAGTTAGTAAAAAAAATCAAATTTTTGAAAATTCGTGGTGTATGTAACCCCTTAACCTAAGGACGTCACCCGGCATCAGTATTTCTTTGTCACGATAGTGAAGAGAAACAAAAATGGGGATACTGCCGATAATATTTGACGTTTAATCTCGATCAAATTCCCGCTACTGATAATGATCAAAACGTATAAAACAGGTTGTAATATTCGAAGCAACCCTTTTAGACGTCCTTCCTTCACCCCAAAATTACGCAATACTACTCATATTTGATAAAAATTTAACCTTCATCCTAAAAAGATATTGCTCAAAAACAGAGTCTCCTTTCTCACTTCAAGCATTAAATGAACGCCATTTTTATGATATTGTAATACAGGCAATTAAACAAGGAGGACAACAAATTATCAAAGCTCTGAAAATGTTATTTAATAAATGCTTCCTGGAAGGAATAACTCAATCGCAATAGAATAATCCATTGAGCATAAAAAAGGAGATCCTTCAGATGCTACAAACTATCGACCCATATATAGAAACTATCACTAAAATACGTCTAACAAATAAATTTGGGTTTTTTTTTTTTTTTCGAAAGAGCAGGCAGGTTAAGGCACAGGGTATGGAACAAACAACCATCTGCTTACAGTTAAAGTCCTCATCGAAAAATGTATAGAATAGAATATAATAAATCTCTGATGCTCATATTTGTGGACTGCGAAAAGGCTTTTGATTCTGTAAAGCAGCAGAGATTTTTGCGCTTGCCACATGTCGTACTAATCATCGATACTTCGTGTAATTAAATATATACGAAAATGCAAGACACAAACTAACCAATCCACCAGCAAATTTCAAATCGAAAGTGCGCCAGGGTGATACACTCTCTCCCAAGCTTTTCGTAACACTTCTAGAAAATATACTACAATCAATAAACTGGAAAAAAATGGGGCCTAACATTGACGGTGAAAAGTTAAATCACCTTTGTTTTGCTGACGACAGTGTCTTAATAACAGAGAATATGCAAGAAGCAGAACTATGCTGCACATGCTTGAAGAAGCCTCAGGAAAGGTTGGTTTAAAAATCAATCTATCCAAGACTCAGTTTATGACAAATCTTATATTAAACGACACTATAAAACTAAATAATGTGGAGATCGAGCAAGTACACCGATATAAATACCAAGGACATGAAGTTAGCATAGGACGAGACAACCACACATATGAAATTCAGCGGATGATAGGTTTGTACCTGTACGGAATATGGCAAACTGGGCTATATATTTAAATCTAATCTTCGGATGTGTTTAAAAAGAAAAGTTCTTGACAAATGCGTACTACCCGTCCTCACGTACGGAGCCGATGCTCTTACATTGACGAGGGAAAATATCAACAAAATATGTGTCATGCAAAGAAAAATGGAGAGGTCAATGTTAGGTTTACTCTTAGAGATCACTTCCCAAATCACATTATCAGAAAAAGAACGGAGGTAACAAAGACGCAGTTAAATTTATTTTACATCTTAAATGGAACCAAAAAAATTATACAGTGGGGACCAAAATCCGAAGCCTATCGAAACAGAAGTGGACCACCAAGTCAGTGGGCTGATGATTTGAAGAGAGTTGCTGGAAATTGGATACAAGTGGCCTAGAACAGAAAAAGGTGGCAGGTGAGGGAGGCTTTCGTCAAACAACGGACGGTATAAGCTGATGATGATGATTTTTATGATTTGGTGACAGTAGGAATAAAATAAAAAAAATTGATCAGTATTATCATTACCTGTAAGAATAAATGGCGTTGCATTATAATAATTATCCGCGACATATGCAATAGTTGTTCCTGTCATAACCGCCAGTGCATTACCTCCCAATGATAGGTAAAAAATAAACTTTCCAAGGACGTTTCTGTTCCTAGACCATTCTGGCTTGTGTTTTAAAGATCCATATCTCTTTATCTCCTATAAAAAAGAAAGAAAAAATAATGATTTTTTACGAAAAAACACATGTTTTGGACTTGAATTGTTACTATATAGAATCAAACTGTTTTTATTATATTTCTCAGGTAAACATAATAACATATAGAACAATATAATACAGAGAGACTCGGTATTAAAGCTAGACACGTCCACATATATGTATACAATATATTCCCCCAGTTAATGGGCCTTCCAATCATAAATGACCATGGTATACGATGCTGTGTAGTACAGTAGATTTTGCGCAGAAACGTAAAATTCTAGTGAACAATCGTCAGTCTCTTCTTAATTCGCCGTCTCCTGACGAAGTTTGGCGATCCAAATGGCTAACATATCTGGAAACTGTAGCTTTAAAAATATCTATTGATGAGCGATTAAACCATCTTCGGATGTCCTTTAACCAGGAATTTTGACGTCTTCCAACCGGTCTTCTTTCTTTTATTTTGCCTTTGATAACCAGCAAGTCATACTTTACTCCCCTAATTATGTGACCGATATAACTAGTTTCCCTTTCCTTTATAGTCAGCAGCATTTCTGTGGATTTTCTCGTTCGCCTAAGTACTTCAGCATTTGTTACTCTACCCACCCATGATATCCGTAGTACTTCTATAAACATACATTTCGAAAGCTTCGAATCGTTTCTCTGTGCCGGAATCAAGAGTCCAGCCTATATAGGAGTACCGAAAAAACATAGAGCATCTAATCATATTCACTCGAAGTTCTAGACTAAGGTCGGATCTAGTGAAAAGATCTTTCATGTTCATGAAGGTTCCACGGGCCTGCTCGATTCTCGATATAATCTCTATTTTTGGATTACACTGGCTATTAATTAGTGGTCCTAGGTATTTAAAAGACAAAACCTGCTGAATTCTCTGTTCATTAACAATAAGTTTCGCATCAACCTGTGATTTTGATAACGCAACCAGCTGTTTTTTTCTAAAAATACATGTTAAATTCGGAAGAATGATAAAAAGTGCTTTATTCAAAGTATGCTCCATCGCTTATCATACATTTTTCCCATCTTTCGGGCAATTTGTGAATACCACGCCAGTAAAAATCTTCCCCTTTTGCTGCGAACCATTCATCGAGCCATTTTTTCACATCTTCGTACGAACTAAAGCGCTGCTCAGCAAGTGCGTGACCCATCGATGCTAACGAGTGGTAATCGGAAGAAGCCAAGTCTGTTGAGTAAGCCGCATGGGGTAGAACTTTTCAGCTGAGTGCTTCCAACGTATCGTGAACTGGTTTTGCCGTATGTGATGGAGTATTGTCATGAAAAAAAATAACTTTGTGTTGCCTCTTTCGGTATTCTGGCCTTTTTTCAAGCAGCGAATGGTTCAAATCGGTCAATTGTTGTTGTAACGTTTAGTATTAACTGTTTCCCTAGGTTTTAACAGCTCATAATAGACCACGCCCCTCTGGTCCCACCAAACACAGAGCATCGTCTTCCTGCCAAAGCGATTCGGTCTTGCGGTCGATGTGGATGGTGTGCCTGGGTCTACCTATGATTTTTTGCGCTTGGGATTCTCAAAATAAATCCACTTTTCATCCCCTGTAACTATACGATGCAAAAACGACTTCCTTTTGTACCGAGCGAGCAAAATGTCACACGCCGGAATCAAATTGGCATTCAGCTGAGTGGACAGCGGTGAAAACCGCCCGAAGCGACCAAAGATACAGTCGGCCGGGAAGGTTTTGGGCTCTGTATTTTGGGATGCGCATGGAATAATTTTCATCGACTAACTATGCTGAGAAGGGAAAAAGCGAATATTATATAAAGTTATTGGTGCCTTTGAAGGCGGAAATTGCAAAGAAACGGCCCCAAATGAACAAGAAAAAAGTGCTGTTTCATCAAGACAAAGCACCGTGTCATAAGTCAAGGGTTACGATGGCAAAATTGCATGATTCTCCAGATTTAACCCCCAGCGATTATTATCTATTCGCAGATCTCAAAAAAATGCTTGCGGGAAAGAGATTTAGTTCCAGTGAAGAAGTTATCGTCGAATCTGAGGCCTATTTTTAAGGCAAAGATAAATCCTTATACAAGAAAGGTACAGAAGTGTTAGAAAAGCGTTAGACTGAACGTATTGCTCTTGAAAGAGTCTGTGTTGATAAATAAAGTCGAATTTTACAAAAAAAAAGTGTTTTAAGTAGCTAGACCAAAGACTTTTCAGCCTACGTGTTATTATATATAAAAAAATTTTCAGTTAATTAAATTTACATCTAAAAAAATCACAAGTTGACCAAAAAAAAAAAAATTAATTGCTGTAATAAACAGAGCAAATCCTGATAACTATTCGTTATTACAAATAATAGTGTGTCTTACTCTTAAAACAAATAGACAAAAAATAGAGGTTATTCCAATAATAGCATCCCATTTTCTGGTTTCTCCAATGTGTTTGAAAAGGGATATCCAAGCTTGCAGGAATTCCTTGGAAGACCCTGATATTCCTAGCAACTGTTTAAGTTGAGAACATGCTATACTTATTGCAGCGGCTGTTGTGAATCCCGCTATTACTGGGTATGAAAAGAATTCGACGATAAAACCTAAAAAATAGAGAACGGCCTCTTGTTATTTCTGGTTGTAATGTATAACATATGAGGGAATAACCCAACTTTTTAGTATTTTAATATTAACATGACACTTCCGTGACTGCACTGGACGTGATAGAGACGTGCTGTTTTGGTGGCAAAGTTACAAAATTTACGATACGTGTTTTGCACGTCCCCACGACGTAACTTACAACTAAAATAATTTATTAAATTAAGTAATTTATTAAATAATCGGAAATTAGATGAGTATCTGTCGTATTTCCTGTGGTTTCGTTGGTGATATTGCGAGATTAAAGTATACTTAATTGTTTATTGTAAAATTAAATGTTTATACGTAACTGTTACGTCGCATAGACGTAGCATAGAATAACCTGTTCTATTTCGCTGCCCCATGGTGCGGCGAAAGAGAACAGGCCTATTTGTAGCAAGCTGTGGACTGTGAAAACGAGAAAGCAAATCAAACGTACATGTTATTGTTTGTCGTGTATGCATTCCACGGATAGTGTTATTTGTCGTCTTCATTATTTTTTTTTTGCAAAAGTGTTTTCCTTCCACATAAAAGTTACACATAACCTAACATAACTAAGAAGAAAATTCTGTTCTTATCCTTTAATTTCTTGATTCCTTATATAGGTATGGATTGTATGTTGTTAAAAACACGTTTAACTTCCGAAAATAAAAATGAGAAATTAATAACAGATGAAATTGATTTATTTCGTATCGTGCTATACATAACGTTTGTATTCCATATATACAAATAATGGAGAATATTGCTTCTTATCATATGATACGCTGAATACTTGACAATACATGATTGTGCAAGTATACAACAAAGTACAATCATGTATTTTGTCTGTCAAGTATTCAATGTGCATGATACAGTAAAAACAAATCTTAACTTTTCAAAATTGGATAATTATCTTGAGGTTGCCAATAGGTGCTCAACTCATCGCAAAAGTCACACGTTACACGTCACTGCAACGTTTCTGTCACCAGGAAAATGACTGTTAGTTACGTGGCAGCGACATGGCAGTTACGTTTTGACACCACTTGCAACGTCGCTGTAACGTCACATGTGACGAGTTAGCACATCACAGTGACTTGACACGTACGGTGCAGTCAGGGTTATTGAGCTAGAGGGTTATAGACTGAATTCCTCATGCCGAAAAAATACAATAAATTAACCAAAAGTTTATCGATCTATGATAGGCAACCTGTAAAACGAAATTTTGTTACATTGTAATTAAAATTGTATTCTAATCAAATTTCTAAACTAACTACTTAACATATTTGCTTCTAAAATCATTATAGAATAGGGTCTTTAAAAGTGTTTCCATAATAAGTGTTTCCATAATAAAAAAGAGGGACAGTTTTAAGCAATTAGAAAATCAAGAAATCTCTTTCTCAAGTCCTTTCACTGGTTCTTATCGTCAGCAAGATGAACTGCATCATGCACTCCAACTCTGGTTAGCTTCCGAACCTGATCCGACCAGCCACGTGGAGAATGGCCTCTGGGTCTACGGCCGTTTATTTTTCTCCTTTTACGATTAGCAGCTCCATATCGTTAATCTGCTCAGCTATGGGGCCAAAATATGGCAAAATTTTTTCATGGATGGTGTCAGTTATGCTTTAGCTACTCCTAGTTCTTCCAGAATCGAAATATTGTTTTGTATTCTGTGCGCAGTCCATGGTATACGTAGTAGTTTGCGATAACATCACGTCTCAAACGCCTTGAATCTTGAGCGGTTCCTTTCTTTAAGCGTCCATCTCTCTGCGGCATATGGTAAAATAGAAAAAAAACTAGAGAATGTAGGAGTCAAATTTTTGTTGTTTTAGTTATTATATTGGGATCGCGCCAAATTTTTGTAATTTCACGAGTGCATGACAGGCAATCTCTAGCCTTCGGTGTATGTCTGGCACACAACTTCCAAAATTTGTAATTAAACTTCACAGTTAAAAACTTTCGTGATATTGGGTTGGTTACTGTTGGCTCAATCTATGATCATAACTTTGGTTTTAGATTGATTTATCCGTAGTCTCAGCAACTCGCTTTCCTGCTGCAATTGTAGCATCATACGCTTAAGCTCTTATGTTTTCAGCGGAGATAGCAGTGTCATCAGCGTACCTCAGGTTGCGTATACGCCTTCCATTTACTGAAATGCCCACATCGTAATTTTCCGTAGTTTTTTTCATGATATATTCTTCATAGAACTCCAGAGTGGACTGGAAACGATTCCAATAGGACGTCATTCACCTTGATTTTCGCCGTGCTGCGCTTATAGAGTTTACTAATAATGTACGAAAGGTGGATAGGAACTCTCATATCATTCAATACTTACCAAAGACAAGACCACTTCACCGAGTCAAAGGCACGCTGATAATCAACAAAGCAGGTTCTAGAGTTTTTTCAATTAGTTGACGTAAATTCAGAATACGCTCAAAGGTGCCCTTACCTTTTACGAATCCCGTTTGTTCTCCGCCTATTTGTGGGAGAGGTAGGGTCAAGATCAAGAAAAACGAGTATCTAAATCTATGACCCAAATATATCTGCCAATCTAATAATGATCAAAAAAATAATAGTAACAACTGACAGGCACAAGAGAAAAATTAAATGGAAATTTCTAAGGTACAAAAGTTCAGCAAGGTGACAACCAAGGAGAAAAAAAATACATAATCAATGTAGGCTCGGAATCACAGAAGATGAAAAGTTATGCTTTAAAATCAATGAAAAATAACAAACCACCGGAAAATGATGAAGTCTTGACAGAAATACTTAAATATCGCCCAAATGTACAGTTAATGAAGCTATGTGAGTTCTTCAATGAATTCATATATCAAGGCCGAATTCCTACTAATTGAAATAACGCCGTTGTGATATATTATATAGGAAAGGGGGCAAAACCAACTTAGAAAGTTACCAGCCGATATTCCTTCTATCATGGGTATTCAAATTATTCTCGAAGATCCTCACCAATAGACTTACCAATAAACTAGATCAGTACCACCCAAAGGAACAAGTCGGCTTTAGAAAACAGTTCGGTACATTCGAGAATATTTTAACAATGAGGAGGAACAGCAAAAGCAATCAACTATAACTTGGACATCCCTATGGCATTTGTTAATTTTTCAAAAAGCGTTTTCACACCGTAGAGCAATGGGCAATAATGAAATGTCTTTAGAACGCTATACACAAATTTTCAAACACATATATCAAAACGCCACTTTTACAATACAACTCAATAAAAGGTATAAGACGGGGTGATATTTTATCGCCAACACTGTTTACATTGGCACTCGAAGGCATGTTTAAGGAGTTGCATACGCAGAGGATATTGTTCTAATATTTGAAAATAAGGAAGAACTTGGCCAAACGTTAGTGGAATTGGTAGAAAAAGCTGCAAACTTGAATTTCAAATGAACTTAGGAAACACTAAAGTAGTGTGTAAGGATGACCCACCTATAAGAAAACGTATCAAATTCTGTTTACTTAGGATATAAAATATGTTGGGAAAAGAAAATCAAATACAAGAGATAATAAGAATATCAGCATGGTCAGCATTCGGAAATTACAATTGCAAATAAAAATATCGCAATGCGTCTCCGTTCCCGTCTGTTCCGTCAGTGTATACTCCCTGTAATGACTTATGGCTGTCAAACCTGGACAATAATGAAGAAATCGATGGAAATGCATAGAATAGAGCTATCGAGAGACAGAGGATCGGAGTATCCTTAAGACAAAGAAGTAGAAATGAAATAATAAGGGTTATAACAAAGATAAAAGACGTTGAGAAGCTATTTTCGAACTGAAATGGGGAGTTGTGGGACATGTTGCAGGGTGTCATAATGACGGTTGGAACAAAACCATACTACAATGGAGACCATATCTGGGGCAAAAATCACGAGGTCGATAACCAACGCGCTGGACAGATAATATCAAGCGACACAACGGGACTATCATGGCTGCGGGAGGAGCAGAAGCTACAAAACTGGAAACGTGTGAGGGAGGTCTATGACGAGAGATGAACAGATACCGCCTGATGATAATAATTGCTTATTACAGTTTCTAAAATATTATTTCAGGGTATTTGAATTTAGAGTTTCGGTTCTCCCTGCCCAGATATATTCCCCCGAACAATTTAAAATTTTTTGGATTTTGCTGAAAATTTTGAAGACGTTGAATTAGCCTCTTTTTACCAGGTGTACAAGTATGAAATGCCGATTTCAGACAATAGATGGTGCACCAATGCAGTTTGTGCTATAAAGATTTGACGCTGAGCCATTTTGTTGTGTCATTAACAAGTGTCAGACGCGCACGAGTGATAAATTGAAAAAGTGTGTGCATAGTGTTGTGTTGTTATGTTCAATATGTCGAAATTTATACCGAACAAAGAGCATTCGCGGACAGCATTAATTTTTTGTTTTCATTTTAAGAAAACTGCTGTTGAATCATACCGATTACCTTGAGAAGCTTATGGTGAACATGCTCCAATCGGCTACGAGATATGGGAAATATTCAGAAGACCAGTAGATGGGTACCACATGAGTTGAACGACAGGCAAATGGAAAAGCGCAAAAACACGTGTGACATTTTGCTCGCTCGGTACAAAAGGAAGTCGTTTTTGCATCATATAGTTACAGGGGTGAAAAGTGGATTTATTTTGAGAATCCTAAGCGCAAAAAATCATGGGTAGACCCAGGCGCACCAGCCACATCGATCGCAAGACCGAATCGCTTTGGCAGAAAGACGATGCTCTGTGTTTGGTGGAACCAGAGGGGTGTGGTCTATTATGAGCTGTTAAAACCTGGTAAAACCTGGGGAAACGGTTAATACTAAACGTTACCAACACTAATTGACCGATTTGAACCGTTCGCTGCTTGAAAAAAGGCCAGAATACCGAAAGAGGCAACACAAAGTCATTTTTCTTCATGACACTGCTCCATCACATACGGCAAAACCAGTTCGCGATACGTTGGAAGCACTCAGCTGGGAAGTTCTACCCCATGCGGTTTACTCACCAGGCTTGGCTCCTTCCGATTACCACTTGTTTGCATCGATGGGTCACGCACTTGCTGAGCAGCGCTTTGGTTTGTACGAAGATGTGAAAAAATGGCTCGATGAATGGTTCGCAGCAAAAGGAGAAGATTTTTACTGGCGTGGTATTCACAAATTGCCCGAAAGATGAGAAAAATGTATAACAAGCGATGGAGCATACTTTGAATAAAGCACTTTTTATCATTCTTCCGAATTTAACATGTTTTTTTTAGAAAAAAAATCCGCATTTCATACTTGTGCACCTGGTAATTGTCTTTAGTGTCTAGAGATTCACTGGCATAGTTTACTTGCAGTTGTGATATAAATTTCATCATTCTTGGATGTTAATAATCTAAAATAACGGAATGTTTTTACTTTTGTTTTTATTTTTTAGGTATGTTTAAAGCAGTTTATTTTAAATCCAATTTGATGTCAAAGTATATGGCAACTGGTATCAGCCTTTTTTTTATGGGTCTAGCACACGTGCTACAGGGAAGTCCCTAAAGCGCTCCAGGAGCGGCGTGTGTGCGGAAAAGGCGATTCACGTTGTTCTTGAATCGTTGAAAATGGTACTCGGTGGGAAATACAGCCCTGAGCAAGTTATTCCAAAGGGATGATGTTCTCCATGTAAAAGACTGCTTATTGACCGATTACAGTGTTTCCATCTGACGTGAGTTGACGGTTAACGAGCGATTGAAATACAGCGGTTGGTCGTTATTTTTTTTTTTTAACCATTCCTCGACTGTTAACAATGTATTTTGAATGTGTTCCATTGTTTCGCTGGTTATGATATTGTGTATCATCTGTAAATTACATTAAGTAGCCTTTGTTGTTATCGTCCTCGTTTCCTAAGTGTAAATAATTTCCATAGGATCTAATATGAAGGACCATAATATCTTATTAAAAGTATATTTCTTCGCAATTCATCTCTTCTATAGTAAAAACGTTAATGTATCGTACTTCAAAACCTTACCTAAATGAAGAACACCTGCAATAAATATCAACAATCCAGAAATAAACGATATTAAGATTGCACCGTCTGGTCCCATCGTAGTTACACTGGTCTGAATAAACAGGGCCATAATTGCTGTTGGTCCCATGTTGATATCTTTGCATCCTCCAAATATAAAGTACATGGCACCTCCCATGAGCCCACTGTACATTCCATACTGAGTTGGAAGACCTACAAGTAACAAAAAGTAATCTCTGTCTCAGTTATTACCAAATTTTGAAATGAGCAGGCAGGAAAACGACTTGAATGATGTGCTTCGTATTATTTTAGAAATATAGTATTAGACTTTTGAAATAAAATACAGTATATCTGTTTCACTGAATTTATTCAGATCACACGTGTTTCAGTCTTGCGACCATTTTCGAAGAGCTTTACAATAAGACTAAAGTTAAGTTCTAAAAGATATTACATTTGGATGGTTAATTGGTAAACGTAACCAGATATGTCTACTTTTGGGCAAGATATGTTGACGATATTCTCTGCATTTGGAAAGGAACCGATAGACAATTGCCACACTCTTTATTAACTTTAAATAAAATTAATCATAACATCTAATTCACACTAGAAATTGAAGTAGACAAAACACTCACCGTTTTTAGGATTAGAAATTTTAAATGAAGAGAACAAAATAGAGTTTGATGGTTTCCGTAAACCAACTACAACAGACACCATTATACAAATCAAGTCAATCTTGGCAGATCAAAATGTCAACCTCCCACAGTCTCATACACAGATTAACATTCCACTAATATATACTTAAACAATTTTACGCACCAGACGTAAAACACGAAAGCAGAAAATAGTTTGCTATCAACTATGTCGGTGGTATTAGCAACAAAATCAACAATAGCCTTAATAAGTTAGAAATAAACTCTATGAGTGTTAATAAAAACAATATAGCCCGATATCTAGTTAATAACAAAGAAAGATCTAACAAATATGGAAAATCGGGTATATATGAACTTAACCGTGATGACTGTGACGCTGTCTATGTGGGACAAACGGGACGGAGCCTATAACAAATATTAAAAGAACACAGTCACTCTATTTTAAATAAACAAAAATTAACAGGCTTTGCTGAACACTGCATAGATAATAATTAATATTTTTAATAACGAAAGGGTGGAGTTGCTATACAGTGTTCAAAAAGGAAAACATATGGATTACTTAGAAATTCTTAGCATAAAAAAGCCATTAAAAATAATATAAAAATAACGAACACCCAAACAGAATTTGGAAATACCCCCATATTAGACGCCGTGTTAAGATAGAGTACCTGTAATTAACCCAATTTTATTACCTCTTAATTTAAATTTAGTACCAATTAACCATCCAAATGTAATATCTTTTAGAACTTAAGTTTAGTCTTATTGTAAAACTCTTTAAAAATGGTCGCGAGACCGAAACACGTGTCAGAGTGATCTGAATAAATTCAGTGAAACAGATATACTGTATTTTATTTCAAAAATGTAAATGTCAAGATGTTTCACCCAGGACCGACCGCAAACTCCATAAATTTTATAACACGTAGGCTGAAAAGTTTTTTGGTCTGACACACAGATGTTGCCCTTTTCAAAAAAATCCATATGATTTTTAGGATGTACCAACCTTCAAACGATACGTGTCAAAATTTCATAATATTTCGACAATTAGTTTACAAGTTACAGTGTTTTTAGAGGCGCTACTCTTGTTATTTTCAAAACAATGGAAAAAATCGAATTTCGTGTGTTGATTAAACACTGTTTTTTGTTGGGAAAAAATATCATTCAAGCAAAGCAATGGTTAGCAAGTGTTACGGGAACTCTGCCCTTGGAAAATCACTCATCATTTACTGGTATGTTGAATTTAAACACTATCGTACAGACGCAAATGATGCTGAACGCTCTGGACGCCCAAATGAGGTGGTTACACCGGAAAACATCAAAAGGTATCAAAAGAACGTGTTGGTCATATTTTGCATGAACATTTGGGCATGAGAAAGCTCTGTTCGAAATGGGTACTGCGTTTGTTCACAGTAGACCAAAAACAACAACGTGTTGATGATTCTGAGCGCTGTTTGGACCTGTTTAAGCGCAATAAAAAGGATTTCTTTATGCGAGATGTGACAATGGACCCCTCCCTACACATCGGAATCAAATCAGCTCAGTCAGCTGAGTGGACAGCAGCCGGTGAAGGCTGCCCGAAGCGACCAAAGACACAACAGTGGGCTGGGAAGGTTTTGGCCTCTGTATTTTGGGATGCGCATGGAATAATTTTCATCGACTATGCTGAGAAGAGAAAAAAATATTAATAGCGAATATTATATAAAGTTATTGGTGCGTTTGAAGGCAGAAATCGGAAAGAAACCGCCCCAAATGAACAAGAAAAAAGTGCTCTTTCATCAAGACAATGTACCGTATCATAAGTCGATGGTTACGATGGCAAAATTGCATGAATTGAAATTGCTTCCTCATCCACCGTATTATCCAGATTTGGCCCCCAGCGACTATTATCTATTCGCAGACCTCAAGAAAATGCTCGCGGGTAAGAGGTAAAGAGATTTGGCTTCAGTGAAAAAGTTATAGCCGAAATTGAGGGCTATTTTGAAGGCAAAGACAAATCCTTCTACAATAAAGGTGTAGAAAAGTTAAAAAGGTGTTAGACTGAATGTATCGCTCTTGAAGGAGACTATGTTGATAAATAATGTCGAATTTTTAAAAAAAAAAATGTGTTTTAAGTAGCTAGACCAAAAACTTATCATCCTACATGTTAATATTGGGGTTATCGATATTTTTTAGGCCTGGAAATTAGTGAAGATCGCTATTGTAATTCGTTGTCTGTATTTTTGAATATAAAAATTTATTTTGTTTACATGATAATTTGTGGCTTCATTCCAACATGATGAGCCTCAGGTGTGCTGATCGGTCTCAACATACGACTCAACATCAAATATGCTTGGACTAAGCGTCCAAAAATATTGATTCGAGTATTTTGAATACCCTAATTTGCACCTCGGTGTCATTAGATTAGACGTGTGTATGTCCGCGTGAATGTCATAGATAGGTAATTGAATTAAAATAACCGGTCAAGTGCAAGTTGGACTTGCGCAATTCGTATTCTGGACGTTGATTACTTTTAAAATAAAAATTTTTGTTGCGGAAGTATAAAATGATCAGTGACTTCACAACACATATTCCAAATGAGTTTTCCCGATTTTTACTGAAAACTAATGTTCTTAAATGTTTTTTTTTTTATATATCAAATAAATTTCAGTCGTGATAATTTTCGTTCAATCTACACCCTGTAGCCAATATTCCAGAATTTTTCGAGATAAGGAGGGGACAGCGATTTTTCGCACTGTTTTAAAAATAATACGAAGAGAAGTGTGCGCAAGTATTACATTATATATATTTTTGAGCACGTGTTTTTACAAGCTTTCATTTGACACCCCACTCGATGACCTACGAATTTTTTTTTCACTGTCGATTTCACCCCCCAAAACTAACCGCTTAAGACACAATTTAACTTTCAAAACTGCACGGCTTTGATGAGATCATCAATTCCTATACTAGTACCAAATTTCAACTTCCATGTCAAATATTTTCGGAGAAAATCGGGTGTGACAGACAGGCAGACGGACGAACACCGAAGTGATCTTATAACTGTTCCGTATGGAACACTAATAAACATGATCATGATATGACGAGTTTCTTTTGTTATTTTACCTGCAACTAGAGCATAAGCTATTCCTTGGGGTATTTCCGTTAGTCCAACTGTAAATCCAGCTAGAAGATCTTGTAGGAAAATTGAAAAAGTATAGGTCGGTAACCATGTTAAGATCGGCAGTCTATTTTTAACTATTTCTTTACAATTTGCGGGGTGGAACCCCGATGGTCGGTCGTCATCTAAAAATTGAGGAAATAAACATAAATATATTTAAAAAACCATTTTTTCTCAATCGGTCTTTTTAACTAGGTTATAGAATAATAGGGTATCTTATTTTTAATACCCAAAAAATTGTTCACTTATCCTGCGATAATTGGTAAAAACATTCAGCACAGTAGAAATTAAACTACGTCATTATAATGAAAAATACAGGGTGAATTACATGAACTTTAAGTTCGTTCATTACTTAAAGTTACATATATATATATATACATATATATATACATATATATACATATATATATATATATATATATATATATATATATATATATATATATATATATATATAATACATTAAAATCCGAGTTTCAACAAGGTAGAGACACCATCACAAGAGAATTAAAAAGGTTTCTCGGTGCTGGTGGGTTCGAACCAACAATCACAGTGTATACGCCTCTGCTCTCCCCCCATGCCGAAAAACTTCTTTAATTCTCTTGTGGTTGTGTCTTTACCTTCGATCATTTTCTCGAGTATTCACGGTTTCGATACAACAAACAGACATTATTTTCTTTCATTAAAACTGATTTGAATGTTTTACGTACTTCTCAGAGGCCTACGAACAGAAGAAACAGTAAAAATAGTTGCTCTAAAATTGGGCTGATGAATTGACGATGAACATTACGTCAAGTTGTTGTGGTTTAGTTGGTAAATGCACAGGCATATACCATGAGATTATGGTCCACCTGCACCGAGAAAACGAGTATTTTCCTGATTATTCATGGTTTCGATATCCCAAACCCACATTATTTTCTTTCATCATTTTTATAAATGTATTTATAATATATATATATATATATATATATATATATATATATATATATATATATATATATATATATATATATATATTTATATACCCTAGGCCTAATAATATAAGTCCTTATGGGGTACCCAAACCCCCCTCCTCGCTGTAATTCATCGGAAAATATTTTGAATAAAACAAAAATTCTAATTTTTTATGGCAGTTTTGGATTTCTCGCGTAGAAATATCGGCACTTTTCCAAAATTTAATAACTTCCCCTTATTACCTTAGGAATACTATCCTCCAGAGTTTTCTTTAAAAACTTTGTAAAATAAAAAAGGTGCCTCAAAACTTGTTGCTCTGTAGGTAACTTGTGGCCACCATCTTTTAGCAGAAATAATTCTTGTCATGATGAGCTCATACTTAATATTTTAATACACTGATATCTAATATATAATAATCATAGATAATAATTTAATTATCATTGCTAATTGCACAAAATTAATTGTAAACAAAGACTTCTTATTTAATATTTTAACTGTATCCTATATATTTTTTTTTAGGTTATAAGAAATCACAGATATAAAAAAGATCTTTTCTTTAAGTTTGCAGTAGCAATACATCAAATTTCAGTTTTACTTATACGTAAAAAAAACTAATTATAATAAATGCAAAATGTACACTATTGCTGAATTGAAAATTTTTGGTTTTCTAAGAAATCTCAAACAGTATTCTAATAACAATAGCAATAACGCAAAAATGCATTCTCCATTGTGGTCGTCATATTAGTATGTAAGTTCCTCTATCCCTGTTAAGAAGGCGCACGCATGAGCAAAAATTCAAAATCTCATGTGTCACGACAAAAATAATATTATATAAAGTAAATCCCAAGATATAAGATCCTACCTTTTTGTTTTTTCAATGGGGCAATAAACGATGCTATTATGGTTTAGTGCATGGTTGCTAGGTATTACGATAAACGTACTTTTATTGTACCTGCTTTGTATACCGCCCTCACTTGCACTTGCAATCATATTGGATCTATTTTTACCTAAATATTTACTACCTCGCAACCTGGGGTTTGGTGCCCTTTAAGGATCTGATACCCATTAAGATTCGAAAGATACTTTTTATTATTTTTATTTTTAGTTTTACTTACAACTTACAATGTAACGATTCTATTTTAATTATGGCGTTCGTGGGAAAATTACAAATAGTGAAAAATGTTTACGACAGTTGGGTAAAAAGAAATTTGAATAAACAAAGTGCTTTGCGAGAAACCAGTGAACTAACAGAAACCTCAATTTCTACATTAAGGGTATTGTAGGAAAACCATTACTCAGGAACAGGAAAAAACGGAAAGATTTTCAAATGCATCATGTAGACGACTGTGAAAAAGATGTCATCAGGCGAAAAAATATATTCTATGTATGAAGATCAGTTGGTGCCGACACTAGACAAAATAAAATTAAGACTGGTGTAGGACGGGACCAATATACATTGTGGCCGATCAACCCTTCACAAAATTCTCTTAAAAATGGGATTCACGTTCCGAAAAATCAACAAAAGGCAAGCAGTGATGGAGTCACAAAGATTACAAATATACTTATTTACAAGAAATTAAAAAGTATCGACCAGAGAATTGGCCAATAATTTACCTTGACGAAACATGGTTCGATACCTATGACACTATGTAAAAAGTGTGGGTTGACAGCAGTACAAAATGTCAGACTAACGCACCTTCAAATAAAGGTAAACGAATAACCATTTTGCATGCTGGATCTGAAAAGGGCTGGGTTTCAAATTGTATACTATTATCTGCAAAAAACCTAAAAGATTCTAGTTTGGACTATCACGAAAACACGACCGAGGAATTTTTGAAAATTGGTTTCGAAATTCTCTTTTGCCAAACGTTCCCGAACAGAGTGTTATAGTTATGGATAATGCAAGTTAGCATAGTCGCCTACTAAATAATGTTGCTAATGCAGCCGATATCAAATCGAAAATACAGGAATATATGTTAGAAAATGATATTTATTTTGACTTTAGTTTTAAAAAAGTGATCTTTTGGAAGTTTTGAAAGACTATAAATTGAAAAAGAAATATGTTTGTGAAAATGGGACACACTGTTTTGTGGCTTCCTCCGTATTATTGTGGGTTTAATCCAATTGAACATATTTGGCATCAAGTTAAATCAAAAATAAGGGCACAAAATGTTTCTCCTACATTAAGCGTGTCAGTGGTTGAAGTAGTAAAAAAAGTTATAAGTGATATACCTTGTGAAAGCTGGAAGAATTACATTCAGCACGTTGTTAAAGTTGAAGATTCGTATATTTATGTAAATAATATAAAACCACTGATAATTACCTCAGCTGATGACAGTGATAGTGAAACCGAATTAGGCTTAAGTTAAAATATATTTTTATTTATACAATATGTCCCCTCTTGTAAACCCTATTCATTCAAACTGTATATTTGTACTTTTTATGCATTTGTTTTTACATGCATCTATAAATAAACATCTCCAAAAACACTTATAATTTTATTTATTTGCATTAATGAATAAAATTCTTAAGTCCATTTCTGCAACCTATCATAAACAAAAAGTCATAATTTCTATACTGCCCACTTAAAACGGCAAAAATCGGGGATCTTATATTTTGGGACATGCTATACTACACTACAACATTCCATAGCAAAAAATCAAAAAATACAATAACAAAGATTGATTTATACGTAATATAAAAAAACTTATTCTCTTTGGCAATGTATAATTTTACTCTCATAGCTTCTTAGTGTTTCTTATGGAACACTTATAAGATCATTTCGATATCTGTCTGTCCGTCTGTCTGTCCGCCTGCCTGTCTGTCACACACCCAATTTTCTCCGAAACTATTTGACATAAAAAGTTGAAATTTGATACTAATATATGAATTGATGGCCTCATCAGAGCTGTGTAGTTTTAAAAGTTAAATTTTGACTTAAGGGGTTAGTTTTGGGGGGTGAAATCGGAAGTGAAAAAAAAAATTTTTTACTAGGTTATCAAGTGGGGTGTCAAATCAAAGCTTGTATAAACACGAATTCAAATAATATATAATGTAATACTTGCGCACACTTTTCTTTAAAAAATCACGAAAAATCGCTGTCTCCCCTTATCTCGAAAATTACTGATCAAAGTATTTTGGAATATTCTCCATAGGGTGTAGATTGAACGAAAATTATCAGGAGTGCATTACCTTTAATAATTTATGTGGTTATGGAAAAAAACTTTGTTAAAAACTCATTTGGGGTGGGTTTTTGTGAGGTCATTGATCATTTTATACCTCCGTAACAAAAATTTTTATTTTTAAAAGCAATCAACGTACGACACACTAATTGCGCAAGTCCAACTTGCATTTGACCGGTTATTTTTAACTCTAAAACTCATTTATTTACACAAGTTGTCGAAAGTTCTTTACGGAATTTAATTTTTATTAATTAATTATTATTATTTACTTTAATTAATTATTATTATTTAATTTTACAGATACTTCATGCGCCGTATTTAAAAAAATCAAAATTTTAGCCGATGAATTACAGCAGGGGAGGGGGGATTTTTTGGGTGTCCCATAAGAACTTATATCATTAGGTCAGCATCAAAAGAACAGATATCTGCAACGAGAAAAATTTTTAGCGACCTATTGGCGGCATATTATATTTTTTTTCTTGAAAAATGGAAGAATCTCATGCATTTTATGTGGAAAATTGGAGTGCCTTGTGGGATGGTTTAATTATCAAAAGTCTTCATCGTTATAGTTGGAATTTTAGTTCCAACACAAATAGTTTCGATCTAGGGTATATAAATGTATATATATATATATATATATATATATATATATATATATATATATATATATATATATATATATATATATATATATATATAAATATATTTATAAAAATGATGAAAGAAAATAATGTGGGTTTGGGATATCGAAACCATGAATAATCAGGAAAATACTCGTTTTCTCGGTGCTGGTGGACCATAATCTCAGGGTATATGCCTGTGCATTTACCAACTAAACCACAACAACTTGACGTAATGTTCGTTGGCATCGTCAATTCATCAGCCCAATTTTAGAGCAACTATTTTTACTGTTTCTTTCGTTCGTAGGCCTCTGAGAAGTACGCCATTATTTTCTTTCATTAAAAACTGATTTGAATGCTTTACGTACTTCTCAGAGGCCTACAATATATATATATATATATATATATATATATATATATATATATATATATATATATATATATGTATATATATATATATATATATATATATATATATATATATATATATATATATATATATATATATATATATATATATATATGTATATGTATAAGTATATGTATATATATGTATATATATGTATATATATATATATATATATATATATATATATATATATATATATATATATATATGACCTAATGATAAAAGTTCTTATGGTGCACCCAAAAAATCCCCCCTCCCCTGGTGTAATTTTGATTTTTTTTTTAAATACGGCGCATGAAATATCTGTAAAATTAAATAATAATAATTAATTAAAGTAAATAATAATAATTAATTAAAGTAAATAATAATAATTAATTAAAGTAAATAATAATAAATAATTAAAGTAAATAATAATAATTAATTAAAGTAAATAATAATAATTAATTAATAAAAATTAAATTCCATAAAGAACTTTCGACAACTTGTGTAAATAAATGAGTTTTAGAGTTAAAAATAACCGGTCAAATGCAAGTTGGACTTGCGCAATTAGTGTTCCGTACGTTGATTGCTTTTAAAATAAAAATTTTTGTTACGGAGGTATAAAAGGATCAATGACTTCACAAAACCCACCCCAAATGAGTTTTTAGCAAAGTTTTTTTTCCGTAACCACATAAATTATTAAAGGTAATGCACTCCTGATAATTTTCGTTCAATCTACACCCTATGGAGAATATTTCCAAAATACTTTGATCAGTAATTTTCGAGATAAGGGGAGACAGCGATTTTTCGTGATTTTTTAAAGAAAAGTGTGCGCAAGTATTACATTATATATTATTTGAATTCGTGTTTTTACAAGCTTTGATTTGACACCCCACTCGATAACCTAGTAAAAAAAATTTTTTTTCACTTCCGATTTCACCCCCCAGAACTAACCCCTTAAGTCAAAATTTAACTTTCAAAACTACAGAGCTCTGATGAGGCCATCAATTCATATATTAGTACCAAATTTCAACTTTTTATGTCAAATAGTTTCGGAGAAAATTGGGTGTGACAGACAGGCAGGCGGACAGACAGACGGACAGACAGATTCGAAGTGATCTTTTAAGTGTTCCTCAAGAAACACTAAGAAGCTATGAGAGTAAAATTATACATTGCCAAAGAGAATAAGTTTTTTTTATATTACGTTAAATCAATCTTTGTTACTGTATTTTTTTATTCTTTGCTATGGAATGTTGTAGTGAGGTATAGCATGTCCCAAAATATAAGATCCCGATTTTTGCCGTTTTAAGTGGGCAATATAGAAATTCTGACCTTTTGTTCATGATAGGTTGCAGAGATGGACTTAAGAATTTTATTCATTAATGCAAATAAATAAAATAAGTGTTTTTGGAGATGTTTATTTATAGATGCATGTAAAAACAAATGCATAAAAAGTATAAATATACAGTTTGAATGAATAGGGTTTACAAGAGGGGACATATTGTATAAATAAAAATATATTTTAACTTAAGCCTAATTCGGTTCCACTATCACTGTCATCAGCTGAGGTAATTATCAGTGGTTTGATATTATTTACATAAATATATGAATCTTCAACTTTAACAACGTGCTGAATGTAATTCTTCCAGCTTTCACAAGGTATATCACTTATAACTTTTTTACTACTTCAACCACTAACACGCTCAATGTAGGAGAAACATTTTGTGCCCTTATTTTTGATTTACTTGTTGCCAAATATGTTCAATTGGATTAAACATACAATAATACGGAGGAAGCCGCAAAACAGTATGTCCTATTTTCACAAATATATTTCTTTTTCAATTTATAGTCACTTTTTTAAAACAAAAGTCAAAATAAATGTCATTTTCTAACATATGTTCCTGTATTTTTGATTTGGTATCGGACCATGTTTCGTCAAGGTAAATTATTGGCCAATTCTCTGATCGATACTTTTTAATTTATTGTAAATAAGTATATTCGTAATCTTTGTGACTCCATCACTGCTTGCCTTTTGTTGATTTTTCGGAACGTGAATCCCATTTTTAAGAGAATTTTGTGAAAGGTTGATCGGCCCCAATGTATATTGGTCCTGTCCTACACCAGTCTTAATTTTATTTTGTCTAGTGTCGGCACCAACTGCTCTTCATACATAGAATATATTTTTCGCCTGATGACATCTTTTTCACAGTCGTCTACATGATGCATTTAAAAATCTTTTCGTTTTTTTCCTGTTCCTGAGTGATGGTTTTCCTACAATACCCTTAATGTAGAAATTGAGGTTTTTGTTAGTTCACTGGTTTCTTGCAAAGCACTTTGTTTATTCAAATTTCTTTTTACCGAACTGTCGTAAACATTTTTCACTATTTGTAATTTTCCCACGAACGCCATAATTAAAATAGAATCGTTACATTTTAAGTTGTAAATAAAACTAAAAATAAAAGTAATAAAAAGTATCTTTCGAATCTTAATGGGTATCAAATACTTAAAGGGCACCAAACCCCAGGTTGCGAGGTAGTAAATATATAGGTAAAAATAGATCCAATATGATTGCAAGTGCAAGTGAGGGCGGTATACAAAGCAGGTACAATAAAAATAGAGTCGTTTATTGCCCCATTAAAAAAATAAAAAGGTAGGATCTTATATCTTGGGATTTACTTTATATAATATTATTTTTGTCGTGACACATGAGATTTTGAATTTTTGCTCATGCGTGCGCCTTCTTAATAGGGATAGAGGAACTTACATACTAATATGACGACCACAATGGAGAATGCATTTTTGCGTTATTGCTATTGTTATTAGAATACTGTTTGAGATTTCTTAGAAAACCAAAAATTTTCAATTCAGCAATAGTGTACATTTTGCATTTATTATAATTAGTTTTTTTTACGTATAAGTGAAGTTGAAATTTGTTGTATTGCTACTGCAAACTTGAAGAAAAGATCTTTTTTATATCTGTGATTTCTTATAACCTAAAAAAAAATATATAGCATACAGTTAAAATATTAAATAACAAGTCTTTGTTTACAATTAATTTTGTGCAATTAGCAATGATAATTAAATTATTATCTATGATTATTATATATTAGATATCAGTGTATTAAAATATTAAGTATGAGCTCATCATGACAAGAATTATTTCTGCTAAAAGATGGTGGCCACAAGTTACCAACAGAGCAACAAGTTTTGAGGCACCTTTTTTATTTTACAAAATTTTTAAAGAAAACTGTAGAGGATAGTATTCCTAAGGTAATAAGGGCAGTTACTAAGTTTTGGAAAAGTGCCGATATTTCTACGCGAGAAATCCAAAACTGCCATAAAAAATTAGAATTTTTGTTTTATTCAAAATATTGGCCGATGAATTACAGCGGGGAGGGGGGTTTGGGTACCCCATAAGGACTTATATTATTAGGCCAGCATCAAAAGAACAAATATCTGCAAAGTGAAAAATTTTTAACAATCTAATGGAGGAGATATAAATTTTTTAAAAAAATGGAAAATTCCATGCATTTTAAATGAGAAATTGGGGTGCCTTGTGAGGTGATTTAAACATCAAAAATCTTTAATTTCTTTCATAACTGCAATCTAAGTTCTAACACAAATACTTTCGATCTAGAGTGTAAGACTAGGGAAACAATTAGTTTGAGAAATAAGGGACACCTTTATATATATATATATATATATATATATATATATATATATATATATACAGGATGTTTCAAAAATCAACGTATTCCCTTCGAGGGCTGTTAGGCCCGCTCATAACTCATCAAAATATGTAAATATGACCTTAATAAAAAATCGTTAGATTTTGAGATATTGACACTTTCAATTTCGTCAATATCTACACTTTAGATCAGTTTATCGAGTGCCATAACTACAAATTTCCGTATTCTAAGATTCTAATTATTCTTACTTAATCCTGAATAACGCTACTGTCGATCATAGTTCAAAGCAAAACTAATTGTGCTAAGCCTGTGGGAAAAAAGGCGACCATGAGTAAAAACAATTTAATGAGCTAATTTTGACTCTTCAAATATATTTTTTTTCGCTCAGATCATATTTATATATTCTGGTGAGTTATGAGCTGGCCTATCAGTCCCCGAGGGGAATACGTTTTTGGGACATCTTGTTTGTATGAATATATATATATATATATATATATATATATATATATATATATATATATATATATATATAGATATATATATATATATATATATATATATATATATATATATATATATATATATATATATATATATATATATATATATATATATATATATAGAATACTGATTGGTCGGTAATTCTAAATATCAGATTTATCGCAGTGTTTGTATATAGGTGTAGTATAGCTTTTTTCCCCAATGGTCTGGGAAAACAGCAAAACTGAATGATAAAGAAAATAATTTTCATAGGACTTTAACAAGTGAGCATCTGCAAAAATGCAACAGAAGAAACGCCATTCGGCTATGAACCTTTATTTGTTAAGATATTTCTTACGAGAAGACAGAGAGAGTATTATGTTAGAAAAAGACGCGAAATAATTTGATTTTCACAGTATAATGAATATACCAACGTAGCTTCTTGCTTGCTTCCCTCCGCACGCAATTACGTTTTATTTATAATATCCTTGATACTTATAAATGATATACTATAAAAATTATGTATCATTAATTAAAACGATACTTTGGATTAATATTTAAAAATATGCGTGCGAGGCACGTGTTTTTATTCTAGTATCTTTTAAAAGAAAGTCTGATCAGTGCAATGCATATATGTGATGCAAAATTTGAAGAAATACCCGCATCCGCGCGCGCACTCTTCTTCAAGTTACATTGCCATTGCGAAAATTCACACACATAAAATACATCAAAAAGTAATATTCTTGCAACAACTAGGAGGTAAACTGGCTTTATATTTTAACAAACGAAAGCAAAGTAATCTTTTTATGTACATGTGACTTTTTACTTTTTCATACACATACGACAACAAAAATTATAAAAAAAAACGTATGCTTCTGATCGAAGAAAAAGTATAGATTCCTATCTTTTACGTGTTAAATATCTGAAACTTTGACACTTAATTATAAAGCAGTGAATGCATGATGCTAAAATCTATTATTTCTCAAAATTTCAAGCAAAATTACTTTTAACAGTTACTCGTAAGAAAAACTTTAATGTTCTCTCATAAAGCAAATGATAGCGGTAACCATGCGATAGGCTTCGGGGCTAATATGTCATATTTAGTTTTAAAATTTCAATGGGAATTTGTAATGTATAAGTCCGACAAGTACCAAATATTAATTAGTAATAAAAAAAGTCATTTACACTGTTGAATTCACGTTTATAGATTAAAAATTTGAAATCTAGAAAAACCCATTGTTTATTATGGTGACAGATTGTCAGGCGTCGCGTCGATTAATAGTACAAAAATGCTCCCATAGCGAAGTGAGTACTCTTTTATCTGTATCACATTATTGAAATAACTACTTAACCATCTGACAACTTAATCAGATTTTCATAAATTAAAACAAAATACTTCAATAGTTATTTACTTGGCAAGTCTGGAGAATGATATTATATTGCAGGCGGATGTTAGCTAGACCGAGTGGAGCCTCCACACTACCATTTCCGACAATAATCGGTACAAAAAGTATGTTTTATTTTTTTATTGTATTACCAAATTAGTACGGGATTACCGAGGATGATTTTTTATATAAAATAATAAGAAAGTAATCACCATCGGTGTCTAACAAGTCTTAAAAAGTTATCTCAGAATATAAACAAAAACATATGCAAGTCGGCTTGATAACCTCCTCCCTTTTGAAGTCGGTTACAAAATCTATTGATATTACGATTTAATTAACAGCTATCTTTAAAAAAAATGATTAAGCATATTTTAAGAAATTAACAATTAATATTTCTACAGTATATGATGCTCAATACATAAAAATGTTTATCTATCTATGCCTGTTGCCACGACAAGTCCCGAAAGAAATGAGATGACGTAATAAAATTGATACGGTCTGTTAAGTAAAGACGTGACCGCGCTTATTCTTGAAAAAATGTGTTTCGAGAAAATTTGTTGCCATCAATGTTTTCTTTGGTAGCGCAATTTCCTTAGTAAGTTGTCCAATCGCTTCCTGCATTAATAATCGTCTGGTATCTTTGACGCATGCTGTCCACGAGATTTTCTGCATACTCGCGCGGCAATGAACTCCAAATCGTTCGAATCTCGCGAGACAACTGAGTCAAAGTCCTCAGAGCTTTTCGTCTGAGCTTTCTCTTTACAAGGGACCAAACGTTTTCAATAGGGTAGGCGTCTGGCGATTGTGAGGGCTACCCTAGTATTTTATCGTGGGCCCAAGCGAGCCGCTTCGCTACGTGAGTTTCGCCCAGCATAGGTTTCTTCAACGTGCTTCGAAGTTTGACAATGGTCTCATGGGATATATTCAAATCCGATTTTCTTAATTTTGCCGCTCCTTGACGCGTCAATTTCGGGTCCCCCGAAAACAAAGACACGAAGCGTTTTTGGACTTTCGGAGTGACTTTACCAACCGAGCCCTGTTTTGGCAAGTCGTCGACATTTTTCGTCTCGTTAAAACGATTTACTCACTTCTTCACAAACAACCCCGACTTTTTAATATATTCAGCGGCCGTGGAATGTATCATTTTAGGCTCCTTTGGATGAGAATAAAGAAAGGCTGCCTCGAACCGACGCGCAAACAAGTAACTCATTCGACGAAAGTTCGGAACCGACTGATATTTTTTACTAAAATGTGTCGCAGACAAAGGTTTCCTCTACCGATTTTTTGTTGAATCGTTAGAATCGAATCAAAAATGAATTATCGCGGCACGTTCTTACTTGAAAGACTGTATGTATCCTACTTAATATAAAAAAGGAATCTACTATTTATTAAAGATATTGATTTAGAAGAAGAAGATACAATGCTTAAAGGTACATAATAGTTATGGGATTTTATAGTTAATAGGTTGTCAAAAAAGTATCGGGCTTTATTTTAGTTAGATGTCTATAAAATCGCCTATCTATGGTACGTGGGTTGCTATTTATATTTCTGGCCAAATAATGAAAAAACAAATATTTATGATCGAAATGGGTTTTACTGTTTTTCAATATATTCTCCATGAAGATCAATACACTTTTGCATGTGTTTGAACCAATTTTCGAAGCACTTTTTCCACTCCGATTGATGTAACTCCAAAACATGCGTTTTGAATGCATCAACCGCTTCTTCGGGTGTCGAAAATCGTTGACCACGTAATTTGTTTTTCGTGTGCGGGATTAAAAAAAATCATTGGGTGCCAAATCAGGGCTGTACGACGGATGACCTATCAATTCGATGTTTTGGCCGGTCAAAATTTCCTTTGTTTGAGCCGATGTTTGTAGAGCTCGCATTGTCATAATGAAGAATAATTCGCCTCTTCTTCGACTTTTACCGAATTTCTCCGAAGACTTCTGGTAAAAAAATGGTCGTGTACCATTCAGAATTGACCGTCCTACGTTGCTCTAACGCCACTGTCGCCACGTGTCCGGTAATGCCGAAGAAACATTTGCTTCGATGTGCTTCTTTCGCGAACAACTTTTGTTGGATTTGGCTCGCCTTGGAAGACCCATACAATCGATTGCTATTTTGTTTCGGGCTCATATGCATAGATCCATGATTCGTCACCTGTGTAGATGTTATACACAGCCTTTGATGCACCTTGATCGTATTTTTTCAACATTTCCTTGCACCAATCGACACGAGCCTTCTTTTGAGCGTTTATCAGATTATGCGGGATCCAACGCGAACAAATCTTTTTTACGGCCAAATGATCATGCAATACCTTTATAATGCTTGTCTCAATCTCACAGTATGTCACATGACGATCTTGTTTTATCAGTTCACGCACAGCATCGATGTTTTCTGGCACAACAACCGATTTTGGACGACCTTCATGGAATTTCGTCCTAGAGCCCACGTCGGCCAGATTGAATTCGTTATACCAGTTTTTTACAGTAGTATAGGATGGTGCTTCAATGCCGTATAAAGAATTAAGTTCATCGATGCACTCTTGTCTTGGTAATCCACGTCGAAAGTTATGAAAAATAATCGCACGAAAATGTTCACGAGTTAATTTCATTTTCTGCCCGAGATGAATTTTTCAAGTTACTGTAAACAACACAAATTGCGCTCAAATGACAAAATGTTTATTCAAACGTTATGTTCAACAATGTCAAGTTTCTAATGGAAACATCAGATGGCACCTGGCAACACTTACTGTTGCCACGGCCAGAAATATAAATAGCAACCCACGTAATACTAATAGGACCTGGTCATACTATCGCGCGTTTGAAAGGTAATATGGCAGAGAATAAATAAAAAAAGTTGTCATATTTGTTCAGTCAATCCCAAGTCTTGAAAATGAGAAATTTCTGAAAAAAAAATGGCTAATTTGGCCATTTAAAATACGGCAATAGAGGGAGAAATGTTGCGCAGGCTCGTCAAAAATTGTGTACTGTTTACGATCAAGATACGTTATAAAAAACAATAGTCCAGAGATAGTTTGTTCACTTTCGTTTTGCAAATTTCGGTGTCAAAGATGTATCTCGCTTTGGTCGTCTATTTACTGGAAAAGTCGATGAAATTTTGATAAAAGTTGAGCAAGGCCGGCACATTAGCAGCAATGATATCTTTAAGGATCTAAACACGCATTACCAAACAGTTTTATCCCAATTAGAGAGTGTTAGATACAAAAAGATCGATATTTGAGTGCCATATGATTTCACGGCGAAAATTTTAGTTCAGTCAATTTTTGAAATCTTTCATTAGGAGAGATACAAATTGAATCACGTACGAGAATAATCCGTGAAAAAGATCGTGGTAGAAACTTGGTGAAGCTGCGCAAGTGGTAGTAAAGTCAGGATTAACGCGAAGAAAGGTGATGCCGGATGTTTGGTGAGATTGGAAGGGAATAATAAAGTGTATATTCTAGTCAAAAGATTACATATATAATTATATATTTTCAAAAAAATTTTTATCATAATTATTAATATCATTCTGTAAGTTTTTTTTTCATCATCATTAATTATATATATATTACAATTTAATTTTTTATCAATATTCCATTCAATTTTTTCTATTTATAATATTTATTCAATCACATTCATTTTGTTATAATTTTTTTTATTACACAAAAAATTTTATTCATTTTTATTACACATTTACTTATTATTTCTTATTCATTTCTAATTTTACTTTTCAATATTTCATTTAATTTATATATTTTCATTAATTTATCATAAATTTTATTTTATTATTTCATTATTATTATCATAAATTAAATATTTTTTTATTTAATATTTTCTTTTAATTAAACACATCAATATAAAACTATTTTCATTTTTCCTTTTTTTAAATTATTTATATTTAATTCATTTTTACAATATAGATTGTGATCTCTAGTGTCAAAAATTAACTAGATTGTAGCAAACAACTGAGAGAAAGCGGTCGAAATTAATCGACAGAAAAGGCATCGTCTTCCATTATAACAACACCAGACTAGACATATTTTTTGATGACTCGGCAAAAATTTAGAAGGCTTGGCTGGAGAATTCTGATACATTCACCATACAGCCCAGAATTTGTACCAGACTACCATTTGTTTTTGTCCCTGCAGAAAATCCCTTAGTTATGTAAAGTCGACTTCAGAAGAGGCTTGTGAAAATCAATTTGGTTCAGTTTTTCATCCAGAAATCCTAGGAATTGAGGGTGACGCCACAAACAATTCTACCAGAAAAATGGCAAAAGGCCGTTGATCAAAATGGCACAATCATTAAGATCGTGTTTGACAGGTGGCAATGTCCGTAAGGATCCCTTTCCTGTTTAATTGTTCTAGAGACCTGGTATAGTCAGGGTAAGATTACCTCATGAGACTCTTGGATTGTCTTATTCTTGGTTTTTCCCAAACTTGTTGTTCTGTAGATCTATGATCGATGCACTGCTCATATTGTAAGGGATTCCCAAAAAGGGTTCAGGTCCCGTGTGGCTAGCTAGAGCTTCTTTGTTAGCAAGTCTGTTGGTCATTTCAATTTTCCAGTAGCCAAGAACCCAAACGAGAAAACACAAATTGTTTCAAAGCCATCAGGGCAGCTCCGCTGTCCAAACAAATATACATGGTACTCCGAGTTATGTTTCTTTTTAACAATTTCACAGCCACACAACATGATGGTGTAGTCTTGGAAAATCGGTGGACATAGCTTTGTTCCTAGTCCCTATGTGGACAGTATGCGGCTGCTCCCGCGCCTTCACTGTTTAGATCTATCTGTATATTAGCAAAGTGGTCTGTTTGGAAGGGCAGTTACGTTAGTTCAGTCGTCCGTTTTTCTTATTGAAATCTTTAGGAGTTTACTGTTAAGTATCGTTTGGGTAGCGTCCATCCTTATTTGCGGTAGAGGGCTATCCTTCTTTATTCTGGCCCATATGCTGCGATGTCCTAAAGCTTCCACTTTCAGACACCCTTGATCAAGAAGTCGTCAACTGATGTTTTTGCAGTAAACAATACCACTTAATTTAGTTTACTTAAAATAATATAATCTATAATTTTAATGTTTACTTTAGTATTCAAATAATCGTTAAATTGAAATATTAAATGATTAAAATATGCATTTACTTTTTATGTGTTCATCAAAATTTAAATACGGATGGCGACTGTTTTTTGAGACAGCGAAGAAATTATGCTTATGAAATATATGGGAAAAGGGTCTAATAATTAATGGATCCAAAACATGATTGAATAAACGTCCGAATTCATGGAGAAGAAAAACTTTGCTGTTGCATGGGTCCACAAAGCTTGCATGGTTCAAGTCATTATGGAAAGCTGTAGATTCATATTGTTACTATATTCGCCCTATAGCCCTGGTTTCGCCATCTGTAACTTATTTTTATTCAAACATTTAAGGCAAGAATACATTGAAAGCCACGTCAACGTCATTTTTTAAGGCGTAAACAATTTTTTTTGGATGGAATGAAACCATTCAAGAAACGTTGGACTAAGTATATTAGTGTAGACCAGGCACGCGTGCCATCTCTGGCACGCCAAGCAATTTTGAATGGCACGCGTATCTATTCAAAGTTTACACATTAATTCTGTAATCTGTGACATGTTTCGAAATTAAGTAAATAATCGAAGACAGTATTACTTTAACGATACAAACAGAAACGATATATTATATAGGTCACTAAGTATTATTACCAAAAACTACAGAATATATATTTTGTAATTTATAATTTTACTGAATGCATTGGTTTGGCTTTAATTTCGGCAAGTATTAAAGATGGCAAGCCTCAAAATATAAGCCTAGGCAAAAACACAAATAAACGTCTTCAATTCAAATCAAAAGAGCCGCTATAAGGCGGTTTTGTTTGACTTGACTTCAATCATTCCGACGCGCGCCGCAACTCTTTTTATATTGCGGAACATTAGTTTTTGTTAGATTTAACTTCTAGGCGGCCCTTTGATTGCAATGGGCGCGTTGTAGATAATATTTTTTGTTCTAAGAAATTTAATAAACGTAATTATTGGAATTTTCTAGAAGTATTATTTTTTCTATATATAGCAAGCGGCTACACGTTACGTTTATTATATTTAGTATAGAAGTAACATCCGTTCCAGTCAATAGTCGTCGAAAAGTTTAAAAATTAAAATTACGTTGAGTTATGGCCGCGAAGAAACAGAAGATAGACGTTCGATCATTTCAAACTTCATGGACAACAGATTACGGTTTTGTACAGCAAAACGATCGGGCCATTTGTGTCTTATGTCGGGAAAGCGTAGTTTTCCGGACATCTGGTGTTCGACGACATTTCCAGATAAAACATGAATCGTCATTTAAAGATAACGCTGATAAAAGGGAGGCAATACAAAGAGCAAGTAAACAATACGAGAAACAGTCAACATTCTTTAGCAAAGTTTTCCAAGGAAAAAATCAGGTAACTGAATGCAGTTTCAAAATTGCACAATCGTTGGCACAAAAGGGTAGGCCGTTCACTGACGGAGAATTTATGAAGCAAACGTTTTTGAGTACTGGCGAGATTTTATTGGACGACTTGCCCAATAAGGATACAATATTGGCCAGGATTAGGGATATACCGGCATCAGCGCGGACCATCGAGAGACGAATTACCGAATTGACACAAAATGTCCAAAAACAGCAGAGATACGCTATCAAACGGAGTTTTGTATTTAGTGTAGCATTGGATGAAAGTGTCGATATTAATGACATTGCCCGTCTGGCAATCGTTGCGCGATACTTCGATGATGGCAGTGTGTATGAAGAGCTGATTTGTCTGCTCCCATTGCAGGGAACTAAAAGAGGAGAGGATATATTTTTAGAATTTGTTAAACATTTTGAAAAGCGGAACACTGATTTAAATAAAAAATTTTGCGTAACGACAGATGGCGCTCCTGCTATGATTGGGAGACATAAAGGATTTGTTTCCCTTCTTATTGAACGCATGGGTCGATCAGCTTTGAATTTCATTGCATAATTCACCAAGAGAGTTTGTGCGCTAAAATCTCCGCTGGAAGTTTAAAATTCGTGATGGATAGGGTGGTTAAAATAGTTAACTACATTGTCGGTCGTTCTTCACTGATCCATAGACAATTTAAGGCGTTTCTGCAGGAATTAGAAAGTGCATATTTAGATATACCATTGCACAATAATGTGCGCTGGCTCAGCCGTGGTAAAGTGCTCTCTAGATTTGTGCAATGTCTGGGCGAAATTAAATCGTTCTTGTTGGAAAAAAATCAAGTGGATGCTTATCCTGAACTAGAAGATAAGAACTGGATCTGTATGTTAATGTTTCTTACTGATGTTACAAACCATCTCAGTGAACTCAACTTAAAGTTACAAGGTTCAGGCAAAACACTTCTGGATTTATACGAATCCCTGAAATCATTCAAATTAAAAATAGATTTATTTAACAGCGATATTACTACAAACACATAAATATTTTCCAAGTTTAAAAAACTTATATATCCAGTGTCGACGATGGTGCACTAATAGACGAAATTCTTAAATATATGACTAACTTAAAAGAGCAGTTTGTCGAGAGGGGTCAGGATTTTGATATACATGGTCCTATGTTCGCTTTTTTAATCAAACCAGCAGTTGCTTTGACATATCTCTTTTCTCATGGATGGACATTAATGATTTTGATCTTCAATACATTGAATTTAAAAAGCTCTGAGTTATGGAACACGAAATTTGTAGAGTTAAGAAGGGTATTAGAAGGTGACTGCCAGGACCATTCAAACGAGATACTCAATTGTTGGACGAGTTTACGAGAGAAATTTATTTGTCTTAAGAAAGTAGCGTTTGCCGTGCTTAACAGCTTTCGGATCATCTTATATCTGTGAACAACTTTTTTCCCATATGAGAGTGATTTTAAACCCATACCGAAGTAGGCTGACAACAGACAACTCGGAAGCATGTGTGACACTGAAAATAACCA
The DNA here is from genome assembly GCA_019049505.1 of Pachyrhynchus sulphureomaculatus. NCBI lineage: Eukaryota > Metazoa > Arthropoda > Insecta > Coleoptera > Curculionidae > Pachyrhynchus > Pachyrhynchus sulphureomaculatus. The sequence goes on along the minus strand of CM032455.1, from coordinate 146,942,707 downwards.
GACATGAACCGGATATAAGAAAACTCGCTAAAGAACTTCAAGCACAGGGTTCACACTAGGTCCTAGGACTAGTATAATAAAATTATTTGTTAAATGTTAAAATTTTTTTGTAATTAAACCTTCTAAAAGCAATATTTTAAGTTAATTTTTGTTAATTTTAGTTGTATTAAGTCCCTATGTCGGCACGCAAAAAGTTGTATGGATGAAAACTGGCACCCCTTAGTTAAAAGGTTGCCGACCCCTGGTGTAGACCATAGGTTCCCAACGGGGGCGGTACCGGTTGACAAATGGGGGGGGGCATTAAGACAGTTAAGGAGGGCGGGCGTGGCCTACCTACCTATTTAGGAAATTAATATAATAAAATACTTTGAGAATATCTACTGTTTTCATGAATAAATATTTTATCTAGCTATTTAAAATTTTTATCTTATTGTTATTGAGTAAATAACCATTGAAAAAATTTAATTTAGCATTAGATACACGTATACCTATTCGAATTCATAGTGTCAGTGACAAGTCTTTGCAAGTTGGTAAGCAAAGACGCGATTCATGCAATCAACCATGTTTCGACAAAAATATAGGAGCTTGTAATAAATTGTTTACAAAGCAAGAGCACCGACATCGCAAACAAGCAAAAGCATACAAGTTGAGGCGTGCACGAAATCAAATCTATAAAAGGCAGGGATCGCTGTCTAATTATTTTTGTGTGCTTTGCCAATAATCCATATTCGTGTGTGAAAATGATAAAAGTCATTATAGCCATTACTTACTACAACTATCTATAAATCTGTTGAAAAGTTAATTTATTTAAACCGTGGAAAATTTTGTATTCCAAAATGCCTGAATCTAAGAAGAAATACCGGCAGTACAGTATTGAGTATTTGAAATATGGATTACCTGTTTGTTTAATTTGCGAAAAAGTTTTTTCAAATGAAGTCATGAAGCCTTCTATGCTACAAGAGCATTTCAAGAAATTGAATACTGATAAAAAAGACAAAGATTTATTCTATTTTCAAGGACTGGAAAAGAAAATTTAAAACAGCGAACTATATCAAATCTTTTTGCGTTGTTTTCTAAACAAGAAGATGATAGACTACGAGCGTCATATAATATTTCATTGTTAATCGGCAAAGCGGAAAAACCACACACAATTGACGAGGAATTAAACTTGTCGGTAGTTAAAGAGGTAATAAAAACTGTTTTTTCATCATAAGACACCGTCAGATATCATCAGAAAAATTCCTCTGAGTAATAATTCGGTGCAAACAGGAATAGATGAAATGGCTAAAGTCGTTGAAATATCATTACGCGATTACTTAAATTCAACTCAATGAATCAACTCTACCAAATAACGAAGCACTACTTTTATTTTTTTTTATTTTTATTTTTTATGGGTCTAGCACACGTGCTGCAGGGAAGTCCCTAAAGCGCTACAGGAGCGACACGTGTGCGAAAAAAAAACGATTCACGTTGTTCTTGAATTGCTGTAAATTGTACTCGGTAGGAAACACGGTCCTGGGTAAGCCATTCCAAAGGGATGATGTTCTCCATATAAGAGACTGCTTGAAAAGCGTTGTACGAGGAGTAACAAGCTGAACCTCATACGGATGTGAAGTATCATCGCGACGTGTACTTCTAACATGCACCGCTCTGGGAGGAATTAAGCGGGCTACATCCTTCGAACACTCTCCATGAAAATACTTGTAGAATAAACTCAAGTCGCCAACCGTTCTTCGATGTTCCAGCGAATCAAGGCCGCCGGTCAGTTCTGGGTCTCCAATCAGACGAACAGCCCTTCTTTGAACAGAATCCAACAAATGCAGTATATGTTTGGGAGCGGAGCCCCAAACATGGGAGCAGTATTCCATAGTTGGTTGAATTTGAGCTTTGTAAAGAATTATGTTAACAGTTGTGGAGTGTAAATCTTTCGGGTTCGAAATAATATTCCCAACTTTTGAGAAGCTCTCCTTGCTATGCCTGCAACATGTTTATGCCAGGACATATTTGCTCCCAAATTAACGTTCAACAAATTGAGTGACGGTGCTAGGGAATGGAGTGCCTCGACATAACTATGTCAGGTTCAGCAACGTTAATTTTTTAGAAAAAACTGCCGCCTGGGTTTTTGTAGCGTTAAATTCTGCTTGGTTACTGTCACCCCAAGATAGAATTTCTGCCAGGTATTTTTTAAGTTGAATGACTTTCTGCTGTCTGCGGATATTCGCCTAAGCAGCCGATGTCCGAGCGTTCAAAATAAATGAAGAGATAATCGTACTGTCATCTGCAAAGTTGTAGATTGGATTCCCGGTCTTTTCCAGCAGATCGTTAATGTAAATGAGAAAGAGAGTAGGAGCAGTATGGAGCCTTGGGGCACACCGGCGTTAACAGTAAAGGTGTTAAAAAGAAATCCGTTGACTGCGACTCGTAAAGAACACTCTCTGAGGAAAACATGAGAGCCACAAATAGAACTTTTCAGACATACCATAAGAGCGTAGCTTAGCCAACAGTCCATCGTGCCAAACACGACCGAATGCCTTGGATATGTCAAAAGCAACCGTTCGAGATTCTCCGAAGTGTTCAATTGCGTTGTTCCAAACATGTGTTACATAAGTCAGAAGATCTCCTGTTGATCTATGTTTACGAAAGCCATATTGGTGATCGCTAATAATGTTGAATCCTTCAAGGTATTTTAGAAGATGCTGATTGACAGCCTTTTCCTATTATTGAAAGCAGTGCGACTGATCGGTAGTTGTATGGCAAGATCTTCTTGCCTTTTTTAGATATTGGCTGAATTGTGGCACATTTCCAGCAGAAAGGAAATATTCTCTTTCTGTAGGATAGGTTGAAAAGTCTACAGAAAACTGGTGTTAGTTTCCTTGCACAGTTTTTGAGTACTATGGCAGGTATTCCGTCAGCGCCATAAGCTTTTTTGGTGTCTAGCTTCATTAAAGTACGCTTTACGATACGCTGTCTGAAGACAACATCGGGCATCCTTGACTGCACTATGGGAATAGTAGGTGGTGTTCTTTTCCTTGGAAATCGGCAGTAGAATATAAAGCAAACAGTTCGGCCAGCAAGTTTGCTTTCTCAACAGGTGTCGTTGCAATAGAACTATCTGGCCGTGTGAGTGGTGGTATGGTGGATTTGGTAAAATTTTGACTAACTGCCTTAGCGACTGACCAAAAGGACCTGGAATTGTTGGGACAAGCGAGAAGTTTGTTTCTAATCATAAGTTCAATTCATAAAAGAAGAAAAAATTTGACAAGAGTTATTATTAGCTAAAAATTTGGAATCCGATACAAGAGGCGAATCGATATTTAATTCCATGAACAACAAGTTTTTCAAGAGAAAGAAATTTCTATTCGTAATATTTTGTCAGTTGCTACTGATGGTGCTCCAGCAATGACGGGGCATCATAAGGATTTCAGAGCACACTTGAAACAAGCAGTACTAAGAGTACTCACTGTATATTGTGTTACTCATCGTCAGCATTACGTGGCAAAAAATTTGAATGAACACCTGCATACGTTATTAGAGCAGTCAATAAGATTAGAGGCAATTCATTATTTGGCCAACTTTGTAGTGAAAATGATGAAGACTACAATCGCTTGCTGTTGCACACAGAAGTTCATTGGCTCTCAAAAGGTATTTGTCTGAATCGTTTTTTCAATCCATTTGAGTCAGTACTGGACTAACCTGAAAACAGAGACGAAAAACTGCGCGAAAACCACATTCATCCAAAAATGACATCGCTTATTTGATAGACCTGTTTAAAATATTTAATGAAGTCAATTTACAATGTCAAGTTGATGAGTTGAATTTAATTAAAACAAAAAATGTCGTAGCTGCTTTTGTGGGAAAACTTCTTCTGTTCAAACGAAATCTAGGTAGCGGTGAATACAGCCACTTTTCCATATTATCAGCAGTTTCTGCAAAACAGGAAGATTTCCTTATTTACTGCCAACACTTGGACGTTCTTCATGTGATTTTACGGGGCGATTTCAGGATATTTTAAACATGAATATACCGAGTTGGGTGTTAGATCCGTTAGCAAATGCAGATACAGCAGAATCATCAAATTTAGAAGAGGAACTTTTAGAAATCACAACTAACGAAGAACTGAAAGTAAAATTTAGAAATGGATACCAAGAGTTCTGGCTTCAAAAATTAATACTAGTTTTCTACCCTGGATTGTGGGCAAGAGTACAAAAATTTTTAATTGCTTCTCCTTCATCGTATTTGGCCGAGCTTGGGTTCAGTGCAGTAGCTAATTTATTGTCTCAGAAAAGGAACAGACTGCATATCACTGAACGTGGGGATTTGCGACTAATATTAATGAAATTGGAACCCGACATTAACAAACTGTTAAAACTCCACTAGCCTCAACCATATCATTAATTTTTTTATTTCTTATTGATTTTGTGTTTATTTTTTTTATATTTTTAATAAGTTTGATGGTCGTTTTAATTAATCTCTACTTTGTTATTCTTAATAGACAGATAGACACATAAAATAGGTATAGATAATAGGCAACAATATTTTAATATTATGGAAGAGGGGACACGTTGGAATTTTTTTCTTTTAAAGGGGGCGCTGGTTCAGAAAAGGTTGGGAATCTTTGATGTAGACTATAGTTATATAAAAAAAAATTTAAACTCTGAGGGAGAGAAAGAGAGAGAGAAAAAACTTTGAAAAAAAAACCCCATATTTTAGTGATAATTAAATACAAAGGGTCTAGGCGGTTAAGATGGTGAAAAATGCCCCCAGCGCTTTTGAAAAACAAAAAATATCTTCATGTAGAACATAAAAAAATATGACGTTCCTGAAATTTTCAGCCCTCTAGACCTTCCCATAACCTCAAAAATCTATAAAACGTGATTTTTTCGGTTTTTTTGGCGATATCTCCGATTCTATTCATCGTAGAAACCTCTTTTTTTTCAAATTGTAGGATTTTTTATTCCCTACAACATACTATTTTTTTTTTTTAAAATTTTGGAGCGAAATTCAAATTGTTTTGAGCGTTTTAAATTTATAAAATTGAATTAAAAAAAAACTAGGACTTACTCAGGCCCAAATAGATATATATATATATATATATATATATATATATATATATATATATATATATATATATATATATATACATATATATATATATATATATATATATATATATATATATATATATACATATATATATATATATATATATATATATATATATATATATATATATATATATATATATATATATACATATATATATATATATATATATATATATATATATATATATATATATATAGGGTATTTTATGTCAAACTATGCCTGCGAATTTTTTCAGATTTTTAGAGGTGGGGGAAAATGGTTACAAACGCGAAAAACCGCTTTTTTTCGTCGTTTTTTTTTTTTTTTTTTTTTTTTTTTTTTTTTTTTTTTTTTTTCGCATTTTTACCTACTTTTGGGGCACAGAATTTCGTTGTAGATCCTCAGTTGCTTCAAAATTATATATACATATATACATATAGGATTTTTTATTGCCTACAACATGCTATTTTTAAAAAAAATTTTGGCGCGAAATTTAAATTGTTTTGAGCGTTTTAAATTTTTAAAATTGAATTAAAAAAAAACTAGGACTTACTTACTTAGGCCCAAAAAAATATATATATTGTGTATTTTATGTCAAACTATGCCTGTGAATTTTTTCAGATTTTTAGAGGTGGGGGAAAATGGTTACAAACGCGAAAAACCGCTTTTTTCGTCGTTTTTTTCTGCATTTTTACCTACTTTTGGGGCAGAGAATTTCGTTGTAGATCCTCAGTTGCTTCAAAATTTTATATATATATATATATATATATATATATATATATATGTATATATATATATATATATATATATATATATATATATATATATATATATATATATATATATATATATATATATATATTATCGAAATACTATTGAATCATTTTATGTAATATAAAGACCATATTGCGCCATATTTCCCCTTTAAAATCACGATTAAGACAAGATTAAGGCAAGTTTAAGGCAAGATTAACATATTTTTAAGTTTTTTTTTGTTTTGAGTAATTAGTCATACTTCATAATTCATCCAAATATATAATTTTATAGAAATTAAAACATTTCTGTTTATAAAAACATCATATAGAAAAGAGATTTTCTATATTTAATTGAATTAGCGTTAAAATCCATATTCAACAAATTAAATACACATGTAAGTGTGATTTTTACTTAATATTATTAATATAAAGTAAAAAAATATTTATATTATAAAGTAAAAATCACACTTACATGTGTATTTAATTTGTTGAATATGGATTTTTTACTAAGTTAACGCTAATTCAATTAAATATAGAAAATCTTTTTTCTATATGATGTTTTTTATAAACAGAAATGTTTTAATTTCTATAAAATTATATATTTGGAGGAATTATGAATTATGACTAATTACTCAAAACAAAAAAAATAACTTAAAAATGTGTTAATCTTGCCTTAATCTTGTCTTAAACTTGCCTTAATCCTGTCTTAATCGTGATTTTAAAGGGAAAACTGGCGCAATATGGTCTTTAAATTACATAAAATGATTCTATAGTATTTCGATAATATATATATATATATATATATATATATATATATATATATATATATATATATATATTATATATATATACATATATATATATATATATATATATATATATATATATATATATATATATATATATATATATATAATTTTGAAGCAACTGAGGATCTACAACAAAATTCTGTGCCCCAAAAGTAGGTAAAAATGCGGAAAAACGACGAAAAAAAAAAAAAATAAAAAAAAAAACGAAACGCGGTTTTTTCGCGTTTGTAACCATTTTCCCCCACCTCTAAAAATCTGAAAAAATTCACAGGCATAGTTTGACATAAAAATACACAATATATATTTTTTTGGGCCTGAGTAAGTCCTAGTTTTTTTTTTAATTCAATTTTAAAAATTTAAAACGCTCAAAACAATTTGAATTTCGAGCCAAATTTTTTTTTAATGTTGTAGGCAATAAAAAATCCTACAATTTGAAAAAAAAAAGAGGTTTCTACGATGAATAGAACCGAAGATATCGCCAAAAAAAAAAACCGAAAATCACGTTTTATAGATTTTTGGGGTTATGGGAAGGTCTAGACAGGGATGAAAATTTCAGGAAAGTCATATTTTTTTATGTTCTACATGAGAATATTTTTTGTTTTTCAACAGCGCTGGAGGCATTTTTCACCATCTTAAACGCCTAGACCCTTTATTTTTGTTGTATTTATTTGAGCCCACTCAAGTCAGCAGGGAATATGGACTCGAAATAAACAAGACCAAAACCAAAGTTATGCTCATCGACAGACCTATCAATAACCAACCACAGAGGTGAGTCGTAGCTGGGAGCGAAGTCGTCGAGAGCTTCGGATACCTAAGCGCGTTAACTACCAACACTAGAGGATCCTCGAATGAGATCAAGAGGGGGATAACGATGGCCAAGACAGAGACCAAAATATGGACGAAAATCTGGAAGGATCGCATAATAACGAAGGCAACCAAACTAAAACTCGTTAATGCCCTCATATTTCCCATTGCAATGTATGCAGTCGAAACCTGGACACTAAAGCACATTATATAAACAGTATTACTCTTAGCTCACAACTTCGAAGACAATAAATTGTTTGCTTAAATAATTTATTGACTAATATGAATTATGTGTTAATATTGCCAAAACAATAATGACGGTAATTAATTGACTTGACAATATTCCTATCAATATCAATGGAGAACGCGTCACAAAATTCAGATACTTCGGCTTGTCTCTTAAAGAAAAGTGAGATTGCGATCGGGAACAGAAGGAGAGAGAAAAATACTTCATTTTCTTTTTCAGCTCTACAAGTACAGTAGAAAATCAGTTTCTAAGATTTACAAAAGAAAAAGACCTAAGATACTACTTACTGCTAGGTGGTGCTTATTAGGACAATTTGTTTCAATGAAAAATAACATTGTTGTTCGTATCCATGAGGAAAATTGAGAAAATTAGGACAGAAGATATTTAAAAAATATAAATATAATTTACTGACAGAAAAAGAGTCCAAAGTTTCGAGATGTGGATGTATAGATGTCTTTTTCGGATCTCCTGGACAGAACACCGGACTAAAGCGTGAGTTTTAGAGGAGATGAACGTGAAAACTAGGTTACTCAAACATGTAAACCAAGCGTCACATATTTTGGTCACAGTCAGAAGAAGGGAGAAACTGGCAGTCGAAGGAAATGTCAGCGGCAGAAGTTCAAGACGCAGATCTCCTACAAGATGGATGGACCAATTGCAGCCTCTTGTTGGAAAAACTCTACATGAGGCAGGCCAAATGGACCTAGACCGAGAGATCTGGAAGTATCAAGTGCGAAGAACCAGTTCATGAGTAGTCATCACGCCCTGCCAATGGCAATGAGACAGAGGAGGAGGCAGATTTGAGCCTACAGTCATTGGCAGTTTTAGAAATATTAAGCAGATCTTCATTTATCAAGGATACATATTTTTTTAGATCATTTTAATTGACTGGATAGTAAATTTGAGTGTCGTCAGCAGAGGTTCAAAGATCTCCATATCTGATACAGAAAGATGAATAATGGACTAAGAACGATCTTTGAGGAGAAAAACTATTAATCCTAATAGATAACTTGAAATATCGACTACATATTCTTTTAAAATTTAGGTAATTTGATTGCCGTTAAATACATAATTAGCAAACCACTAAGAAATGTTTGACGCTGAAGCCAACATAGTTACTTTAATACCACACTTTACTTAATAATAAAATACCAGCACCAGTTTGCACAATAAAAATGAAAATAATATTTTAGCTTACCTCTGATGATAATTGAATCTTTTCTTATTGGTACCTGAAGATGCGACTCTGCTAAGAAATAAACGTAATAAATTATTATATTAGTTGCTCGAATTTTTTACACTTCAGACATATTAAAAAAATTACTTTACCTTTAATCGACCGCTTTCTCAACATTGTTACCTAATTTGCAAGTCAATAATAAAAAAATAATAACATCATTTTCAGTTACTATACGCTCTAGTAAACAATAGATCAAAATTTATCTTCCTCTTGTTTAAAAACACTCTACACCCTTTATCTTGAAAAACTTACGATCCGGTATCAGTACAAGTAGTTTAATTGTTTAAGGGAATAAAGACGTCATTAAATGTATTTCTGCAAAAAAAATAGGGGATGTGTCCCAAATAACAGACGCCAATTAATAAAAGAGGGTGGAATTCTTTCGATGCTACGCTTGGGAGAATAGTATTCGTTATAAATTTGTCTAAAGCTAAAGTTTTTTTCTCCACTTTAGAAGAAAGAAAAAGAAAAAAAGTGAAGAACTATTAACAGAAGGTGGTCTGCGTTCGGAATGTTACAATTTGCATTTAAATTGGACATCCCAAATACAATAAAAGCCAGAGTCTTCGATCAATATGTACTGCCGGTATTAACATACGGCATTGAAACGTGGGCTTTAAAAAAAAGTAGGGTAAGGTGCCACAAGTGTACGCGGTCCCCAAGAGTACTCTGACTTGATATTTGCGACGATTCAACTTCAGTTGTGTTTTGAGCGTCTCTGTACTAGGCTGCTATTGCAAAAACTCCGCATAAAAATAATTCATTTTGGTAAGATTTTCGATATTTCGATGTTTTGTTAAAATAATATGATCTTTTTCAACTAGTGGTTTGAAAAGTCCGTGCAAAGTCCAAACATTACTTTATGAAAGGCAAAACGCCTCAGGAGACTAAAGAGAAGCTTGATAAACATTATCGTGACTCTGCACCTTCGATTAGAACAGTTTATAAGTGGTTTCAAAATTTTCGGACTGGCCATATGGGCACAAGTGACGCTGAACGTTCTGGACGGCCTGTGGAGGTTACGACTCCAGAAATCATTGATCAAATCCATGATATGGTGATGGATGACAGAAGAGTTAAGGTGTGTGAGATTGCTAGTGCTGTGGGCATCTCGACTGAACGGGTACATAATATTTTGCATAAACATTTGGACATGAGAAAGCTATCCGCAAGATGGGTGCCGCGATTGCTCACGCTTGACCAAAAACGGAATCGTGTGAAGTGTTGCAAGGATGGTTTGCAGCTGTTCCAGAAGAATCTGAAGGACTTTAAGCGTCGTTTCGTCACTGTGGATGAAACATGGATACATTACTATACTCTTGAGACCAAACAACAATCTAAACAATGGGTTACCAAGGGGGAATCTGCACCAAAAAAGGCGAAGACCGTTCCTTCGGCCGGAAAGGTTATGGCGACTGTCTTTTGGGATTCGCAAGGGATAATCCTCATCGACTATCTGGAAAAGGGTAAAACTATTACAGGTGAATATTATTCATCGTTATTGGACCGTTTGAAAACCGAGCTGCAAGAAAAACGCCCGCGATTGGCCCACAAGAAAGTCCTTTTCCATCACGACAACGCACCAGCACACACCTCAGCAGTTGTGGTCGCAAAATTAATGGAAATAGGATTCCACCCCCTATTCTCCAGACTTGGCTCCCTCGGACTACTATTTGTTCCCCAATTTGAAGAAATGGCTGGCGGGACAAAGATTTTATTCAAACGAGGAGGTGATTGCAGACACTAATGGATATTTTGCAGACTTGGACAAATCCTATTATTCAGAAGGGATCAACAAACTAGAACATCGTTGGACGAAGTGTATAAGCCTAAAAGGAGACTATGTCGAAAAATAAAAAAGGTTTACCCCAAACACATAAGTAGTTTTTATTTTTGCACGGACTTTTCAAACTAGTCTTGTATGTATATGTAAACAGGGACCGCGTTTTATGATAATAAATCGTGTAAAACATGTCATAACCGGTAGATTATGTAGTTTTTGTCGCCTTATTTCAATAGATGGCACTAATGTGTCAATTTGTTTCGGACCCAAACTTTTCCACAAGAGTGCCCATAGCAATAGTGCGCAGGTGCACTCTTGTGGATTCTGTACTCTACCATTTGAATTTACTTTATCTTTTTGTTTTCTAGATGGCTTCCAAGTAAAGAAAAACGAACCGAATCAATTGTTCTAAAGATAAATTGGATCTTTCACGGAAAATGCTACTTGAAGAGGGCAAAAGCAAAAGAAAAGTGGCTGAACTCTTAAGAATGCCCGAGTCCAGCCTACGTAAAATATTAAAAAGAGAAGACGTTGCTGCATCTTTAGGCAGGTTTAGACCCGCTTTTACGCTTGATGTGGAAAAATAATTAGTTGATCATATAAAGATTTTAGCTGCTATGTTTTATGGGATTACGCTAAAGCAGTTAAGATCTGTTGGGTATGAATAAGCCGCAAAAAATATTATTGTACATCAATTTAACAAAGAAACCAAGCATTGGGTTAGAGATTTTACGCGCCGAAAGCCGATATAGCAGTTCGCCAACCGACTTCAACCAGCATTGCCCACGCTATGGGCTTTAATAAGCCTCAAGTGGACAGGTCCTACGATCAATTAGAGAACATACAGAAGAAACACAACTTTCAATCTTGTCAAATATATAATACTAGCCGTGGCCGCGGTTCCGCTCGCGTGGTCTTGATTCACTACTATCATCACTGATTATTCCTCGTTATTTAACGTAATAAAATATCTGCCATTATTTCCCCTTATCTCCCATTATTTTTCCTTATCTCCCATTATCTCTTCATAATTTCCATTATCTAGGCTTATCTCTGCTCATCTCCCATTATTTCTTCTTATCTCCCATTATTTCTCCTTATCTCCCATTATCTTACCTTATCTCCCATTATCTAGGCTTATCTCGACTTGTCTCGCAACATTTCTCCTTACCTCCCATTATTTCTCCTTATCTCCTATTATTTATATTTATCTCCCATTACCTCATCTTATCTCCCATTATATAGGATTCTATCGAATTATATACAACGTATGTATAAATTTACAAAAACACGTAAATCGGATCGGTTCTCAAGTGATAAGCTCACTGACGGACAGACAGACAGAGAGACGTTGCATTTTATAATATTATATTCTTTGCAACATGATGTGGTTTCATATTTATTGGTTTAGGCAGTGTATTGCAAGAGAACACGCTAACGGTAACTTTTTTTCCGACTTGATTCACTATTATCGTCACTGCTTATTCTTTATGTTATCTAACGCAATAAAATATCTCCTATAACTTGGCCAGAGAAGTATCTTTTAAAAAAAAGCACGTAACGCACTAACGGACAGACAGATAGATAGACATGCAGAGAGACGTTGCATTTTATATATATATATATATATATATATATATATATATATATATATATATATATATATATATATACATACATATATATATATATAATATATATATATATATATATATATATATATATATATATATATATATATATTATAGATAGATAACCTGGCCAGAGAACATATGTATGTTTTAAAAAAAAGCACGTAAATCGGATAAATGGTTCTCCAGTGATAAGCGCATTAACGGACAGACAGACAGAGAGACGTTGCATTTTATATATATTATAGATTGCAGATTATAGATAACCTGGCCAGAGAGCATATGTATGTTTTTAAAAAAAAGTACGTAAATCGGATAAGTGATTCTCCAGTGATAAGCCCACTAACGGACAGACAGACAGACAGAGATACGTTGCATTTTATATATATATATATATATATATATATATATATATATATATATATATATATATTGTAGATGTAATAAAATATATATCTATAATCTGGTCAGATAACATATGTATGAATTTAAAAAATCACGTAAATCGGATAAGTGGTTCTCGCGTGATAAACGCACTAATGAACAGACAGACAGAGAGACATTGCATTTTATATATATTATAGAATTAAAGATTACAGATATTCTCTGCTACATAATATTGTTCCATATTTAATGGTTTAGGCTGTGTATTGTAAGGGTACGCGCTAACGGCAAACTTTTTTCCGACTTCATTCACTATTATCGTCACTGCTCATTCCTTATGCTACTTATCGTAAAAAAAATATAGCCTATAACCTGGCCAGAGAACATATGTATATTAAAAAAAAAAAAAAGTACGTAAATCGGATAAGTAGTTCTCCAGTGATAAGCGCACTAACGGACAGACACACAGACAGAAAGACGTTGCATTATATATATATTATAGATGGACGAATCTGGCTTTTCTACAGTTCCGAGTAAAGCGCCAAACGTGGTTAGCGTCAAAGGAAAAAGGTGCGTCAATAAAATCACTAGCGCATAGGTCTTGTTACAGAGTCTGGTAGAATGAATACAGATTTATCTATAGCAAATTCTATAGGTCTTGTTACAGAGTCTGGTAGAATGAATACAGATTTATTCTTGGACTGGCTGAATCATTTTAAATACCATGCCAAGCCCACAGAGACTTGTCCGGTGTTATTGGTTTTGGATAATTTTTTGGCGCAGTTTAGCTGCAGTAAACTTTTGTAGAAAAAATTTCATTCACGTCATTACTATTCCGCCTCATAGCACGCAACCGCTAAATCGTTACATTTTTTCACCACTGAAGAAATATTTCGCAAGTGAGTGTGAAAAATGGATGATAAATCATCCTGGATGACCTATTACCATCTGCCAGATAGCCACTTTTTTCAATGCTGCTTATATGAGGATTGTAAATATCTCTAACGCCGTCAAGGGTTTCAAAGTTGAAGGAATATGTCCTTTCAATAGAGGTCTATTTAGTGATGTTGATTTTCTTGCTAGTATAGTAACTGAGAGGCTGGCAGAACATGCAAGTAATATTTCAATTGCTAAGCCGAACGACACAACAGAAGGTGTACTCAACGTTGCAACTAGTCAAGCGATGATTCCACGCACTTCTACTAGTATGCCTTTGCCAGAAGAACAAACACAAAAATACTGCAGTGACAGAAAAAGTGGCGAGTTTTCACAGTCCATCTAGCACACCACTGGGAGAAAAACAGATACATACTGATGAACCAACTTGCTCATTTATGGACATTACTCCACTCCCAAAAGCATCTTTTGCCCGAAATTACAGACTCTCCCTATAAAAGAAAACTAGAGGAGAAAACAGAAACTAGTAAGAAAAAAATACCCAGAATCATATGCAAAACATCATAGAAACTGCCATCAAAACCAAAATAACCACCAAAGAATAAGAAAAAATGGGGAGATGTCCTGGTTGCCAAGAGAATTATAAGGAGCCTATAGTTGAAGACTGGATCCAGTGCAGTTTGTACACTAAATGATAAATGCACATCTTACATCGGCGTTGGAATCTACAAGCGATTTATGTGTGTGAATTAGCTTGCGCACTGTTAAGGTAGCATGCACACTCATTGGAACTATCTTGCGTACTCTTATCGAATTGTAATATCAAGACTGGCTGAATCATCTCCACGATCTCAATTAGATTGTTATTTAACAGAGTATAAGACTAAGTTGATTTTTCATGTAGTATATTAAAGTTGATTTGTTGGTCATTATAATAAACATTTTGTGATTTCATCGTAACCGTTTTTATTTGATTTATGTCATTTTATTCCTAAACCGCGCATACTTGGGGCACCTTACCCTATAATAAATAATCTCCAGGTAATCCAAAGAGCAATGGAGAGGAGAATACTAAATATTAGACTCCAAAATCGCATTTCTAACATCGAGATACTATGAAGATCAAAAGTGACAGATGTAATACAACGAATACGTATATTAAGGTGGAATTGGGTGGGGTATATCGCAAGGATGAATGATAATAGAGGAACACGCTGTGTATTTGAATGGAGGCCTAAAGAACATAAAAGATGCAGAGGTAGACCACAGACAAGCTTGTCGGATGACACGATTGGACACAAAAAGGAAATAGAGTTCATTGGAGACAACTTTAGTTGGCTTACATCCGACTATTGATGAAATAAGCTAATGATGAAAGTTTTTTTAAAAAATTCTTTTTTGTGAAAAAACTTTACCCCTCGGTCATTCATTTTTAAATTGGATATTAGTTTTTAAAGTCCCACTGTATACCAAAGTTTTTTTTGTGAAAAATATTGATCATCGATTTTTAGTTTATCGTGTTAGGAAAGACTTAAGATTTCAGAGTACCAATACAAAAGGTTTTCTTTTTAGAAACTAGATGTCTCTTATTTCTCACTGTACCTACTTATGTTTGTTTCTCTGACTTGTAACGTCAAATAAAGTTGCCAAAATAATGAATTCCATTGAAAAAAACAAAATAACAAATTCTTGGGAGTCAACAATGGCTGCCTTGCTTTATTCTTGTAAATATTTTAGTGTACTTTGAGATCTCATAGTGTATACAATATTAATAATCTGTTAGTGTTACTCATTTTCATTACAGGTTAAGTGTATTTTTATATAAAAATACGAAAAAAGTGTAAATAGCATTCTGAAAAATATATGTAAATACAGTATCTTTATGAAAGTAGAAAAAAATAATATAGTACGGTGAGATATACCATAAACCGTTTTAAAAAGGTAAAAAAGCATAAAGACTTAAATAAGTGTGGTCGAAAACGCATTGCAAATACGAGAGAAGACTGTTGATATATGATTCGTTGAAAAATTGCATAAAGTCGTCTTTTGAGCAATGTGTTGATTTTTATGAAGACATTGGAAAGAAAATTTCTGCTCGATTACCTAGATCAAGTCGCGCGACTTGATCTAGGTAATTCACCAAAACTCGCTGGAAACCCCTATTCTACTTGTTTTCGCCGCGTTGTTAGTTCGAGCAGTATTATTTTCGATGCCGTTGTGTTATGCGGTTCTAATGCATATTTGATCAAAGTAGCAAAGTGAATGTTTAAGTTTTTATTTTTAAAATGAGTACACAAAAACGTAAAGCGTTTACTTCAAAAGACAAACACGATATTATAAGTTTTCTACCATATGGAAGAAGAGTTCAAGAAATCTTATTAACCTATGATAAAAGAAATTTTAGTTGTAAAAAGAAAGAAAATCTACACATGACCAAGTCGCTAAAGAACTCCTTAAATGGTTTAGTCAAAAACGACGTGAACATGTTCCTATTACCAGCTATACTTTACAAGAGAAATTTAGTGAATTGGGAAGGAAAATAGAGAACATCGAGTTTAACTGTTCTAGAAGTTGGATTGAACGATTTAAAAAGGGACATAATATTAGTGGGGCTAAGATAGGAGAAACTGCAGGAGTGAATATGACTGTTGTTGATCAGTGGTTGGCCAATATATGGCCGGAAATTCGAGAAAGTTATGAACATGTGGACATTTTTAATCCTGTTGAAATGGACTTTTTTTACAAGATGACGCTTGATAAGACATTAAAGTTTGTCGGAGAGAATTGTGCTGGTGGAAAATTATTAAAAGTAAGGATTACTGTGTTGCTAACTGCAAATATATCCGGAACAGAGAAAAGAAAATTGTTGGTGATAGGAAAGTCCGCCAATCTTAGGTGTTTTAAAAACAAACATTTACCAGCAAAGTACAAATCAAACAGTGGATGACATAAGAAATTTTTAAAAACGAACTGATCGAATGGGACAAAGAATTAAAATTCACAAACAGAAAAATATTACTTTTGATTGACAATTGTCCAGCGCACCCTGAAGTTGATCTACAGCAAATAAAATTGGTTTTTATGCCTCCAAACACAAGTGCAAAGCTCCAGCCCATGGATCAAGGTGTGATACATTCTTTAAAATGTCATTATAGAAAGCTTTTGTTTGTAAAAATGTTAGAGACGATCAATAAAGGTACTACTCAGTATATATCACCACTATACCAAACACTTTATTTTTGCACTCGACGTGCGTTTCGCTAACCATGTTAGCTTCATCAGGAGCGATGATGATAAGTCAATGCGATTTCATATTCCCAACTTAGATCGACAAAGGTAAAATTTTTTCTGTAACTTTCTTGGACTCTATGAAATTTATCCACACGGCTTGGCAAAGAGTCAGTAGAGAAACCATTGCAAACTGTTTTAAGCATGACGGATTTTTAAGGAAGGAATGTAGATATGACTCGGATGAGCAGCTACCGTTGACTCAGTGGATTGAAAAACATCGAGAAGATCCTACTGATTGTCCAGAATTTGTTTACGATGCTGATATTCAACAAAGTA
The DNA here is from genome assembly GCA_019049505.1 of Pachyrhynchus sulphureomaculatus. NCBI lineage: Eukaryota > Metazoa > Arthropoda > Insecta > Coleoptera > Curculionidae > Pachyrhynchus > Pachyrhynchus sulphureomaculatus. The sequence goes on along the minus strand of CM032455.1, from coordinate 146,925,505 downwards.
TAGTGGAAATCGAGATTAAAAAGATGATTAATCACTTTAATTTTGAAGAATATGTATGTGCTGATAATGTATTATTGACGATAGAAAGATTAACTGAGGATCAAATTGTGACATCCGTGACTTCTGGCAAGATTTTAAGCAATAATGACGACAAAGACGTGCTTGGAGAGGGAGATAATATTTATGTTCCATCCATTTCAGAAATGACTAAGAAAATGACTGAAACTCGCAATTTTTTGGAATCTCGTGAAGTTCCTGAACATATATGAAGTAGTTTTTGTGACCTTGACAATTATATAAACACCATATTTTTTTTCAAGTAAAATTGTACAAACGAAAATTACGGATTTTATTGTATAAACTATGTATTTTAATGTTTTCATTTATATTCGTATATGTACCAATATATATAATAAATAACTTTAGTGTGACTTGTTTTATTTTCCTTTGAACGTTTTCTTTTAATTTAATAATTATTATTATTCATTTTTCTAAGCATTAGCGCCTAATCTAAATAAAAAAGTAGTGATAAAATGATATTAGATTTTCTTTACTGTTTGTAACGAACTTCGGATATAGCGAACCATTTTTAGTGATTTTTTGGAGTTCGTTATAAATGGATTTCACTGTACATATGTACGATATTATTGCCATGTTCCTTCGAATCTCCTCAAACAGATAAAAATCTTGGCGTAATTTTTGATCAATATTTAAATTTTGATGATTACATTGAAACGTATATTTAGGTGTTTTTTTTTTTAGCGGAGTAAAATCTAACATATCCATATCCCTTAAATAAATAGTTCAATTCAGATAGATGAGTCAAATCAAAGTGTCGGCCATCGGAATTTTTTAAAAACGAGATAGAGGACATAATTTTCGATCCACATTTTCTACAAATACATCTTAAATTCAAGTAGAAATTGTTGTATAATGCTGGAGCCTGTCTCGAAGATTATGTTGTACTTTTTGATCAATACTTAAGTTCTGTTAAATACCTAAATAATATTGAAAAAAAACGCATAATTTAATTTTATTTAATTATTTAAATACTCTAACAAAAGTTAAAATTATATATTTTATTATTTTAAGTGGACTATATCACTGGCATAATATTTATCATACAAATACGTATGTAATGATAAACAAAAAATGCAAATTTAAATTGCGTCAGATTTTCGACAGGGATCAAAAAAATACGATCATATGTTACGAATCAACATAACTACATAGATAAAACTAAAGAATATATGGGAAAGCCACATATTGTTTGTGTGCAATTTAATCACACGGTAACGGCCGTAGTACCTTGCTTATGGTGCAGAAAGTGGAGGGTTCAATCCAGCGGGTCGGTATACTTTATTTATTAATTTATTTAAGTATATTTGGTCTGGCCACGTACATAGGTAGTAGTTGTTCGCAGAAATGCAATAACGTCCGTGGCAGCACTACTGCGTTGTGTAAAAGGTGCTGTGAAATACAAAAATGTATGTTTCAGCACTTGGACAATGTTGACGAGTATTACGACATCCTCGTCGATATCCTTACGATATGAAAAAAAGGGTAAAATCCGTACTCAGGCGGGGAGGTGAACGATAAAAAAAAAAAGCACTATTTATTGCGATTCTAGGTGGTATTTAAAAATGCATAAATATGCGCCCACATTTAAATACTTTGAAAAATAACTACAAGAACTACCCACGTGAGGCTGGGTGAGAAGGTTGGTTGGTTGGAAGGGGGTAGACGAATGTGTCTGTTTGTGCACTACAGCCTCTTGGCTTCTTGGTAACATGAGCGTCGCCTCTTTAAGAAAGTTTATTAGCTTCCTTCCAAGCCCTTCATGTGGTAATTTATAGAATGTGCATAGAGGCTTCGTCCTCTTCACCACCTATGCCGTGGGCCACTGTTGATACCCATTTTCTGCGAATGGTTTCTCTGGCTTTTTTCGCATATGCGTCACCCCAGTAGCGCTTTAGAGATATCGCTGCAGCACGTGTGCTGCGACCACAAAAAAACCGGTCAAGTGCAAGTTGGACTAACGAAATTAATGTTCCGTACCCTCCTTAAAAATAATTTTTTTTTTAAGGAGGTATAAAAATGATCAGTGACTTCAAAAAGCACACCCCAAATGAGTTTTCAATAAAATGAGAACTTCCTTCCATGTATATATCTTAAGATCCAGTATATATTTTCACGTTTTTTCTTGCTCACTAATGTATAATAGTTATCGGATCTTAGTTACCTAATAGCTCAATCTAGAATCTAGTAATAAAAGTGTAAAATAAATATTTACTACCTAAATATTTGTTTAATTATAAAGAAATAAAATAAAATTCTTTAGTCTTGGTGACTATCCGTTGCTCATCCTTGTGTATACTGAAAAGTATATTAGAGGAAACCTCCATCATATTGTCAAAGCAACTAGTTCTTTTAAACCAGGTAAATTATCAAAGGTGCCCTCGTGATAATTTTCTCTCAATCTACACTTTATGGAAAATATTCCAAAATTTTTTGACCATTACTTTTCAAAATAGGGAAGAGGACGATTTTTGAACATTTTTTAAAAGTTTGCGCGAGAATATATATTTTTGAACTCGTATTTTTACAAACTTTCATTTGGCACCCCGCTCGATGACCTTAGATTTTTTTTGTCACGTCCCCTTACAAGTTAGCCCCTTAAGTCAAAATTTAACTTTCAAAACTACAAGGTTCTGATTGGACCATCAACTTCTGTATATGTGCCAAATTTTTAACTTTCTATGTCGCATAGGGTCGGAGAAAATCAGGTATGACACATGGACACTGAAGTGATGAAACTTCTCACAAGCAAAGCTAGTGGTAATACTTTCCTGAGTCTATTTATTTACCTAAATAAATATTTTGACTTACCCGTTTTCTCTCCATTCAATTAGAATTAGTTCCTCCAAATTAGTTGGTTTCGAATCTGGCATGATGATCCTATTTAATAGTGCTTCTTCAGTTATATATCTTCCATTTATTTACCCAAACAAACGTTTCGACTTACCTTCTTTCCTTATTTGCATGCTTTCACGATGGAATGAAATAAGCAACTCCTTTTTATTTAGTCTAATAAATATTTCAGCTTAGTTATTTCCAAATTTATCATGACGGTCCGATTTACTATTGCTTCCCCAGTTAATAGTTCTATTTATTTAGTCAAACAAATGTTTGGACTTACCCTTCTTTTGTCCATTTAATTCGATTAGTTCGTCAATTTTAGTTCTTTCCAAATCTGCCATAATGATTTTTTACACAAAACTTAATTCTAATTAAAATAAGATCTAACACTTAGAAATACCTATTTTAAAATGCTGAGAAGTTGTATTTTGATACTAATATACGTTTGCAATTAACAATGCCTTGCTAACTGCCAGAACTTACTGACAAAAATTAAATCAATAATTATTATGTATATATATATATTTTCTTTTAATGGATGACTTTCAAAATATCCTAATTTAAACTTATTGTTATCAGAAGAGTTACGATAACTACTTCTTCATTAAGAAATTTTTCACGCAAACTTCAACATAAAGGATCAGGGTCGGTCAATAAAAAAGATAAGCCAAAATATTTTATAGAAATACGATACATATTTAGGTAAACTTATTTACATCTCGTTTTTACGTAAAATTATTAAATAATAAAATTTTAATATTCCCTACATAAGTCTATTGCTCAAGGTGAAAATAATAAAAAATACTTAATCGCGTTAAGATGTTATTTTTTCCATTTTTGACTATGAAAAATAAGGGAATGACTATTTATGCTCATAAAAGTAAGAAAATAACAAAATGTTTTTATAATAGAGAGATTTTGCAACGCTTAATAGAGAGATTTTGCAACATTAATTTTTCACATTCCGTTATCCTTATCTCAAGCATGCGTAGTATTAACGTGAAGGAATTGCAAGGTTAGATTAGCATTTATCTTTTATAAACTTAAGGGATTTTTTTTCATTCATTTCATGGTTAGTATTTGATCGGTCAACACAAGTGTCTAAATTAAAATTGTGTCTAGCAGGTTTCTATCATTCTCTTCAATATTTCCAAGGTAATATGAATGTGCGAAAAATATAATTTCATTTAGAATCAGCACTATATACACTATAATGCTATTGTGCCAAAGACTGCAAAATACCAACATGATCTGAACACTAATTAACCATTGTCAGTGTTATTTGCAATAAAAGATTATCATTTCAATTTTGCTGTATTTTCTTAGTTGTTTGTACACCTAAATAGGAAAAAAAGGCCCTACCATATTAGCGATAAGAATAACGAAGTTCAAATAACCTCTCTTATAAGTTCTTAAATAACGGAAATCTTTATCCTTAATAAAGCATTCTTTAACTTTGTTTCGATACTGCGCAAGCTTCAAATAACGATAACAGCGGAGTCCTTATTTCTTCTTCCCTTGACTACTGCGCAAGCTCCAAACGGTGGGCGCATGCTTCAAATAAAGATAAAGATATATACCAATATAAGCGTTGCAACATCTCTCTATTTTGTCAGGCCATTGTCTTAATTTTTATTTGAAGCATGCGCTCACCGGTTGGAGCTTGCGCAGTAGTAAAGGGAAGAAATTAAATATAAGGACTCGGCTATTCTTGTTATTTGGAGCATGCGCCCGCCGTGTGGAGCTTGCGCAGTATTGAAATAAAAAAGAGAAACCTTTATTAAAGATAACGATTTTCCTTATTTAGGAATATATAAGAGAGGTTATTTGGAGTTCGTTATTCTTATCGGTATTATGGTAGGGTGTGTTTTTTTCCCTACTTAGGTATATAAACCACTAAGAAAATCCAGTAATATTGAAATTATAATCTTTTATTGCAAATAAGAGACACTTAATTAGTGTTGAGAATATGTTTGGATTTTGCAGTCTTTGGCACAATGGCATTACAGTGTGTGTAATGCTAATTTCCAATGAAATTTTATTTATCACATATTTGTATTAACTTGGAAATATTGAAGGAAGTGATAGAAACCAGCTAGACACAACTTTAGTTTAGAAACTTGTTGACCCATCAAATACTAATAACCGGTTTGCTTACCCATAAAATGAATTTAAAAACTCCCCTAAGTTTATAGAAGAACCTAACCTTGCAATTCCTTTGCGTTAATACTGCGCATGCTTGAGATAACGATAAGGACAAAGGCATGTGAAAAATAAGCGATGCAAAATCTCTTTTGATAAAAACGTATGTTACAATTTGTATTTGTCACTACTACACCAAACATTTTATTTTTGCACTCTATGCGCTGCTGGATTAAAGATAGGAGTAAAAAAGCGGCCAAGTACCAGTCAGAATGTCGCAATTAGTTTTCCGTACAGTGACTGCTTTTAAAATAAAATAACACCCTTACCTACGCTAAGTTAATTAGGTCCTTAAGATGTATATATCTTAAGATCCAATATGTATTTTTACGTTTTTTCTTAGTCAGAAATGTATAATAGTTATAGCGTCTTAGCTTCCTAGTAGCCAATAAATCAATCTAGCTCAATCTAGAATCTAGTAATAAAAGTGTAAAACAAATATTTACTACCTAATTAATACCAATACCAAATAAAATAAAATTATATCTCTCTACAGCAGTCGTCACTCGGTAACAGTAGTGTACTGAAAAGTATATTTTACAAAAACCTTTATAACATCATTAAGCAACATAGTTTTCATAGTTTTTTTTGGCAGATATAAAACATATATAGAATATAAAAAACGTAATGTAATCGTGATAATTGTCACTAATTCTACACTTTATGAAGAATATTCTAGAAATTTTTCAAAATTTTTTGATCAGTACTTTTCGAGATTTTTGGCAATATTTTTAAAATAATACAAAGAAAAGTGTGCGCAAGTATTACATTATATATATTTTTGAAGTCGTGTTTTCACAAGCTTTCATTTGACACCCCACTCGGTTACCTGGTAAAAATGTTTTTTTTCACTTCCGATTTCACCACCCAAAACTAACCCTTTAAGTCAAAATTTAACTTTCAAAACTACGTGGCTCTAATTAGGCCATTAATTCCTACATCTGTGCCAAATTTCAACTTTCTATGTCAAATAGTTTCAGAGAAAATCGGGTGTCACTGACAGACGAACACCGAAGTGATCCCATAAGTATTCCGTACGGAACACTAAAAACTATTCTATATACTGAAATTGTGATTTACTCGAGTGACAAATAAGCCTAAATCTACTTCAATGCCATATAATTCAAAACTTAACACAGGACTTAGTAAGGCATCTAATAATATAGGCCTTTATTTTTCGAGATAAGAACACGGAATGAGCTGGAAGAACTTAATAATTTATACTTTAACGGTCTTCACCAAACCGCGAACCAGTTTTCTACGTCTGATGCCGATCGTAACCCGAGTCCCTAGTACTAAAGTGTTTGTAAATTTCTGGAAAATGGACACAGAAAAAAGAGCCAAAGAGTATAGTCCGGTAATAAATACAAAAAGTTTAAAATACTCAATAGCAGAGTATTTTATTTTTGTCGGAGACTATATTCGATACATGGAAACTTTCATATGCAGACACACAATTTTAATGAAAATAAATATGGCAACGCTGCCAATGCGTATACCGAATGTTCTATAGAATGACGTTTAGATAGGTTATTTATTATACTTTGTGTATGTTTACTCTTTAGACCGTATTACTTATATTTAAAATAAAAAATGCCTTTTGATTATAATCAATTGCGACATAAAGGTAAATTTGTAAAGGAAAAGCTCGGCAATAAATGCAAAAGAAATATATCAGCAATGAATGACGCGAAAAAAGTAAAAACTGAAGAGCCTAATCTGTGTAGTGGTCGACGGATCGTTGAGTTAGTCGAGTTGGGAAAAAATTTAAAGTGTCGTCTGTGTAAAAAAGTCCTTTCAATAGAAAAGATAACTCATGAGAAACGTTTAGGTCGTAATTACAAATTACGTATCGTATAAAGAGTGCGTTATGAAAAAAGTAATATTGCCATCTTTAATGCCTTTAAAAAAAGCTGCATCTGAATGCATAACCTTGGAAGATCTAAAAAGTTCTTATGATAAATTGTGTTTTTTTTTAATTTGTTTTTTGCAATGTTATATCCGCTAAAAAGGTAGAGATCCGGAATCATTTATAAAAAAATACTTATTTTTATTTCTTTAATTTAAAATTGAGTATTAATAATATAAAATAAATTAGTGTTATTTAAAAAAAATGAACATGTTGTCTTCTATGTTTTTTCTTCTGAGCTTGGATTCAAAGGGTTTTGAGACATAAGTGAAATTTCACCGCTCTTTTTAAATGGCATCGGAAAAGTTTTGATCTGAACGACTTCTCACAGTTAAGACGAAAAATGATGGAATAAGAGGGTTTTAAACTCAAACGTCTCATTTAATATTTCTTGGTTACCACGGTAATGATTCGTCAAATCAAATATTTCCGGGTGCAATTTGTTAAATTTGGCAAGCCTACGTTGTTGTGAGAGTAGATTTGATATTTGCTAGTCTAGATTTCGTTTGTTTATATCTAAATACTATACAACATTAACGGTGCACTTAAGAAAAAACTACTGGAAACGATTAGTCCCTAAAGCGCTCCAGGAGCGGCATGTTTTCTACAGGAATAGTGCAATTATTACCTAGTCGAAAAGACAATGGCAAACCTCGTGTAACCAAAGATACGCGAGTATTAAATAAAATAATTAATTACTTTACAAATAGTTCATAATACTTTATTTATTTATCATTAGTATCATTAATTATTTATTCAGTGTTACGGAGAAGATTTATAAAACCGTTTTTAGTGTTGCGTACGGAACACTTATAAGATCACTTCGGTGTCTGTCCGTCTGCCTGTCCGTCTGTCTGTCCGTCTGTCACACCCGATTTTCTCCGAAACTATTTGTCATAGAAAGTTGAAATTTGGTAGTAATATGGGAATTGATGGCCTCATCAGAGCCATGTAGTTTTGAAAATTAAATTTTGACTTAAGGGGTTAGTTTTGGGGGGTGAAATCGGAAGTGAAAAAAAAATTTTTTTTACTAGGTAATCGAGTGTGGTGTCAAATGAAAGCTTGTGAAAACAGGAGTAATATATATATATATATATATATATATATATATATATATATATATATATAAATTGCGCGCACTTTTCTTTGTATTATTTTTAAAAAATCGCGAAAAATCGCTGTCCACCCGCCTTATCTCGGAAAGTACTTATCAAAAAATTTTGAAAAAATTCTGGAATATTCTCCACGGGGTGTAGATTGAACGAAAATTATCACGAGTGCATTACCTGTAATAATTTATCTGGTATATAAAAAACAGAAATTTCAAGGTCATCAATTTTCAGTAAAGATTGGAAATAAACTTTGTTGAAAACTTATTTGGGGTGTGTTTTGTGAAGTCACTGATCATTTTATATCACCGTAACATAAATTTTGACTTAAGGGATTCGTTTTGAGGGGTGAAATCGGAAGTGAAAAAAAAATTTTTTTACTAGGTCATCGAGTGTGGTATCAAATGAAAGCTTGTGAAAACACTAGTAAAATATATATATATATATATATATATATATATATATATATATATATATATATATATATATACTAGTTGGGGAACTCGGCAAAAAGGGCATCAACAGATGTTCATACTATATTCATTTAGCCAATATTTCGGTCCTAGGTTGGGACCTTCATCAGGGCACAAACTGAAAAAGAGATAACGAAGCAACCCATAAAGAAAATTAGGCATGAAAAAATTGGTGTTATTAAGTCAAGTTTTTTAATTTTTAATTATTACTTTCAATTATTAATTTATAATTTGCAATTTTTAATTTCAATCCTACGATTATTAATATGGAACTATTGTAATTTAAAAGTGTTATTATTCTAAACAATCATAAATTATTATTATTATTATTATAAAGAAATGTCAAAAAACAAAATTCAAGTGACTTACATGTAGCATGCAATTTAATCTAACAAGAATGACCATCAATAACAATCACCATAGTAAAGACCAACACTGAAATAAAACAACCACTATTCACTAACATATTAAAATACAATACAAACGTGGCATTTACAGCAGGGATGCCATTGATAACGTTGGATGCTGGAATTTCAGAACTAATTAACCACCTGCCATCTCAAAGAAAAGTGACAATTTTGACAGGGCGCCGAACAAAGGACGACCACCTGACAGATGTAAGGGATCACTCAAAATTAATAAAAGGAAAGGTTGAACAACCAGGAAAGGACCGGTTTAGTACGAATTAAGTACTACGTCATTGGCTAAATGAATATAGTATGAACATCTGTTGATGCCCTTTTTGCCGAGTTCCCCAACTAGTTTCATAACTTAGGATTTTGTTAGATACGACAACTTTTGCTTTCTCTCTCTTTATATATATATATATATATATATATATATATATATATATATATATATATATATATATATATATATATATACATATAATGTAATACTTGCGCACACTTTTCTTCGTATTACTTTTAAAAAATCGTGAAAAATCGCTGTCCCCTATCTTATCTCGAAAAGTACTGATCAAAAAATTTTAAAAAAATCTGGAATATTCTCCACGGGGTATAGATTGAACGAAAATTATCATTACGTTTAATAATTTATCTGGTATATAAAAAAACAAAATTTCAAGGTCACCAGTTTTCAGTAAAGATTGGAAACAAACTTTGTTGAAAACTGTGTGTTTTGTGAAGTCACTGATCATTTTATACCACTCTAACAAAATTTTTTATTTTAAAAACAATCAACGTACGGAACACTAATTGTGCAAGTTCAACTTGCACTTGACCGGTTTTTTTAATATATATTTAATACTGTTATTAATTGAAATGTAACAAGGTTGATGAATAAATATAAGATTAATTTAAAATATTGAAAAATTATTGAACCTACAAACATATTTTTGTTAAATATAAATCTAAAGAAAAAAATTAAATATCAAGATACAAATTCAAATTTTTAATTAATACATGTAATATTTTTATTTGATGAATATAGATTAAGCTGATAAATATATTGTGTTTATTCAATAAGTTATTTAACCTACAAATGAATTTCTGTTTAAAAGTTAACCACCTTAAATTCTGTTTGAATGCTAGCGCGTAAAATATGACGACATACAGCGTTGATAAATTGTGATATTTGTCCCTCATTACCCGGTTATTCTTTTAAACAAATATCAACAACAACAAAATATTTATATCTTTTTAACAAATCGATAAAAAAAAAACATTTCAAAATTTTTCAAATTTTTTTTTAATAAATATTGATTTTTTAAAAAATTCGTAAGTAGTAAAAGTTATTAAGACATACACGAAACTATGTCTCTTTTTATACTTTATTGGCCTGTTACATGTTAATTATGTGCACTTTAATTAGCTTCACGATTGGCCAAATTTTTTTTTTTAATTAAATGAAAAACATTTAGATTAACATCATATTTCAATTTCATCAAATTCTTAAGAAAAGTGGATTTACGAGTGAACTATCTTAATTGTAGTTGATATTGATTTCCTAGTTATGTACACCGTACCAAAATAACACGAAATTTTATAGGTACCTTCAACCTGTAAAGAAATTGCGTCTTTTGGTGATCTCAAGCATTTTCCAGTTTGGCTATTTTGTTTGCTGCACCGGGCATGTTAGGTAAAACTGCAATATCCTGGATCCTTATCCATATTAGTTTATTCGAAAAAATTTTTTGAATGACTGGCAAACATGCGTTTGAAGTATGTGATGGGGCTCCTTCGCGCCGAAAGTAGGTTTTTCAATCCAGACGCCAACATTGTTGCTCAAGCCACCACATTGGAAACATACCTTTTCACTTCCAGTCTGTTGGGTTTACACAATATGCCAAACAGTGGACTAGTTATATTTTACGAATAAAGTAATTTCTTTTCGGCGTACCTGTAACCGCTTACCTGTTTTAATATTGTACTTGCCTCTGTCAATCGATTCCTGCGACTTTATTCGTTTATAACTTACCTTCGATCTTCGTTATTTTTAACTGGTAAGATTACTTACTGTTTTCAATTAAAGGCGATACCGTAGTCACACTCGCTTCTTCGGTTTCTTCAAGGTTTACTATTACATCTTCCATATTTTAAACTAAAATTGATTGTTTAATTTTATTATAGATTTTATATGTAAGTAACTAAATTCATATTATTTTTGAATTCTAAACTTAAAAAATAATTTTAAAGAAAAATAAATTGGAAATAATGAAAAACTAAGAATATTCAAATACATACGGTATATACACAACCACCCTTCTAACTCCCTATCTCATCCCTTTCACCCGACATATCTTTTATTATAAGTAAATTTATGCTAACAATTTATCCAATATCTGACTGAAAACCAGGAAAAATTTTAAAAATACATTTGAAAGTGTCCATTCTTAGACGTCTGGCCCCGATTTATGGAAAACTGTTGGATATTTATTTTTTTTTATGTAGAATGGTATAGTGCATGTCAAGGGGTATACTGACGTATTTGACATTTGTAGTGAACACGACGCCGGACGCCGCCACGCAAAACAACTTTTTTTTCCATCAACATATCTTTTGTAAGCCCTAATTTTTTCAACAACACAACAATTGTTTTTTTTCTAATTTATTTTACAAAAAAGTTAAGCACAAAATCCCTCTGAAATATTATTTTTTTGGTTAAAAGTAAAGGGTGTTTTTTTATAGAGGTATAAAACTTTAAGTTGGCAACACTTTTTTAACTGGCGGCCATTTTGTCAGCTGTCAAGTGATTTATGTTTAGTTTGGTTTGGCATTTCAACATGAATAGACTGACGCCTGAACAACGCTTCCAAATTGTGCAAATTTATTTTGAAAATCATGGTTCTGTTCGAAATACGTATCGCGCATTACGTCCATTTTACGGTCAACATAATCGTCCATCAGAGCAATTAATTCGATTAACTATGGAACGTTTTCGCACCACGTTTACTCTAAATGATAATACGCATCCACAGAGACGTCGTACAGTGCGCACAGAAGAAGTTATTGCTGCTGTAGAGCGTAGCGTAGAGGAAGACCCGAATCAGTCTATCCGCCATCGTGCACAGGAATTGGATATGTGTCCATCCACTTTATGGAAGATTTTGCGGAAAGATCTTGGTTTGCGTGCTTACAAAATCCAACTCGTGCAACAATTGAAGCCACACGATCACCTAGCAAGGCGTAGATTCGGTGAATGGGCCCAAAACAAGATTGCCGTTGATCCCAATTTTCATAAGCGAATTTTGTTTAGCGATGAAGCTCACTTTTGTTTGAATGGATACGTCAATAAACAAAACTGTTTCGGACCCGTGAATTGGCCTCCAAGATCGTGCGATTTAACGCCGCTAGACTATTTTCTGTGGGAATATGTGAAGTCGCTAGTCTACGCCGATAAGCCCGAAACGATTGACTACTTGGAGGACAACATTCGCCGCGTTATTGCCGATATACGGCCACAAATGTTGGAAAAAGTCATCGAAAATTGGATTGGAGATTAGACTACGTCCGAGCCAGCCGTGGCGGTCATATGCCAGAAGTCATATTTAAATTATAATGCCAGAAGATTATCTTTCGAATAAAGTAAATTTCATGTCAATTTAAAAAATTCATCTTTGTTTTATTTCATTTCAAAGTTCTATACCTCTATAAAAAAATACCCTTTATTTAGGGAGAAGCATGAAGAAATTCTCGGGAAGCCGTTAGACTGTACGGAGAACCTCTTAGGTATATCCCGGATTACACTGTTTTGTCGATTTGACGAAATTTGAGGAGCAATATGGATGCATTTTCTGGGCAGAAAGGTATTTCTAAACCAAAAACTATTTTAACAATATTTTCAAAATCAACCATATAATTCAACCTGGCAATCAAGAAGGCAATTGAATGTTTCTTATCGGAATATTCAGAAATCTCTTAAAGCGAACAAATACCATGACTATAAAATGTATAATCTTCAGTTGTTAACACAATTTGATTCGGAACGACGACTGAATTTTGTAGCAGAAATGACGATTAAATATGACGTAGAACGTTATTTTCTGAATCATATATTATGGACATATGAAAGTCATTTTGTCAGCAACGGTAAACCTAACAGAAAAAAATATCATTACTGGGCTGACGAGAAGCTTTACAACGGTAATCAAATTCAGAAACAAGGCCATTATGGCGTTAATGTATGGTGTGGGATAATTGAGAAACATTTGGTTGGACCATATTTTTTTCAGGGAACAATAACTGGAAATAGATACCTTAATTTCTTGGTTAATAATCTACCAGTTTTTACTACCAAATGTCAAATACGTCAGTATGCTCTTTGACATGTATATCCAAGAATTATCCTTAAATCGTGGCCGGGAGTCTAAAAATGATCACCCTGTACTTAATTTAATGATCTTCACCCTTCACATAATGTAAAGTTTCGATTCAGTCATCTTTTTAACTTCCTGTTCCACCCCTTTAGCCCCTGTGTTTTATAACAAATAATTATGCTAAAATTTGTTCATTATTCCCACATAAATTCTCATAATACTATTGACACTATACAATATTTAATGACTCACACCTCTTTCACCCTCTTCGTCTATTAAAATCGGAAGTAATAAAGTAAAAAATAACTTTCCAGATTCGATTCGAAGAACCCTGAAAAGGACATACAGTGCGATATTTATGAAGTAACTCAAACCTTTATATATTTATTTATTTCATATTAACAATATGCTTAAAATTTATTCATTACATCGACTAAAAGACCTGGAAAATTTTCAAAATACTATTGAAACTACGAGGGAGGATCAAATATGAACGAGGCTTTCTGTACTGAGCGCTTAGTTCCGTGGGAAGCAATATTGGTTGGGTTTGTTAGGAGTGGGGAGAACGATCGGTTGGCCTCACTCGCGAGGTGCATTCAGTAGTACAGGTCATGATGTCGGAGCAAGACGTGCACCCTTCGATTCCGCAATGCGTCATTATTAAGTTTCTCACTAAAACCGTCCGAAATTCTGCGGAGATTGACGGCACAGTTCGGAGATTCAACACTGTTAAGGCCTCGTGTGTTTGCCTGGCGTAAGGAGTTCATGGGAGGGCGTGAAGAGGTCGAAAATGAGAACCATGATCGTCGTCCACCGACGAGAATTGGCGAGAAGAATCTTCACACCCTTCGTGACCTTACTGAGGGCGATCGACGTTTGGCCGTTTCTGAAATATCTTCTGAAGTCGGAATAAGTTATGGGAGCACTCAAGCCATAATCACAAAGGACCTAGGATTCCGTAAAGTGTCTGCCCAATGAGCGCCTCGTCTTTTGACTGCAGAACAGAAATTGGCACGTTTGCAGATCTGTGATCACCCTCACTACAGTCCTGACCTATTGCCCTGCGATTTTTATCTCTTTGGACCACTCAAAGAAACGCAGGAAGGTCAACGATTTGATGACGACAACGCGGTGGAGGATTTCGTATGCAATTACTGACACAGCCTCCTTCCTTTTACGACGACGGTATCAAAAAGCTTCCGATACGCTGGGAAAAGTGCATTTCCAAAGCATGCATTTGCATTATGTTGCAAATGATATGTATGTACTTGGTTTATTTGTTATAGTAAATAAAAGAAATTAAAGAAAATAAATCTCGTTTATATTTGATCCGCCATAGTATACAATATTTAGCATACGAGTTTCTGTGAGTTTTTATATGTTAAAAAAAGCTTATATATTTTTCATGTTCGTAGTATCATTTATTTGGGAAAAAGCAGAAACATGGGAATAGATTTATTGACAGCGACGCCTTGTGCTTCAAGGATTATTTTTACACCCTGTTTCACTTAAATTAACTCACTGTATGTTAGAGGTCGATTTTTTTTTAAAAATATCTTTAGGGGTTCCATTTTACAATAAAAGAGAAGCTTTTTATACTAAGCAGAATTTGGCAGGATTAACAATACAGAAAATTAATCCGACTAAATACTGGTTGCTATGCCCGTTCGTAATTAAGAAAAACACGATTTACCACACTTTAAACAAAAGAGCGCAGCGAAGATGTACGCTGTGTTCGTCTGTTAAACTCTGTCCTCTTAATTATAAACGACAAAATTCAGCAGTGAAGCTTGGTAATGAATGATATCCATTATTTGTTTAAATTGAGAAAAAAAAATGTTGGGATGAAAAATATGTTAAAACGAACCTCGAGCGATTCTCCTCTTTTATTTTTTTTAGATCATAATGATTAATTTGTATATTGTTCGACAAAATTTTGCTCTGGTTTTAAGTCGATTTTAATCATGAAACCACCCTCACCAATTTGAAAACATATCGGGTCCAATCATAGAGATATTAGAATAGAAGAGGAGAAAGTATATAGCCCTCTGTAAGCTAAAGCGTATAGTCGTTAAAAAGAGAAGGAAATAATATGAGTTAATTTCTTTTACTCTGTGTTTGAGCGCTAAATTCCGGTGCCGGCGATGTCAAAAAGCATTATGTTCGACGATATATTTCGTTTCGGTTTATTTATTTAAGTAGTTTTTGGATTAATTCCATAAAATATTTACAAAATGGTTAGAATTTGCATTCTATGCAAAAAGGACTCAACTCCTATTTATCCTTTAAGTTTTCATCTGTAAGTATTTATATATTAAATTTATAAGAATATACAAGCTGTATCAAGTTTTCAGATTTTTAGAAATTTATTCGTTTTTTTACTCAATCAGAAAAAACTCTATAAATCTAACTAGATATTTAATTTTTAAATGTTTTAGAATCTTTCACATACTCAGATAAAATAAGTGAGTTTTGGTTGGGATATACATATCGTATGCTTTAATATAATATAATAGTATGCGTTAATATAATTGTATGCATTAATATAAATTTGGTACTTCTATTCGTATGTCAGAGTTTCTATGTTTCATGAGCCAAGTTATACTGTATAAGCAAAGTTTTTTTAAAAAAATGTTATTAATATATCAATTTATATAATTTTAATAATATTAATATATCAATTTATTCATCTTTTAAAATCCTTCCCTACTCATTTCTATTTAAACATTACCCGTGCGAGAATGTTACTCGTATTTCATTCAAGAGCGAGCGAAGAACAAAGGATTTTCCTTGTTCTTCGTTGGCTCCGGACGAAATATGAATACATTCTGGCACGGTTACGCACATTAACTTAGTGTCGTGGGCGAGACAGAATGATTCATATTATTTCTTTCTCTTTCTATGATCACCACGCTTCTCGCGAGAACTTTCCTCCTCTATGTGCTCCTCTCTTCTAATATCTCTATGGTTCAAATGTGGTTAATACCTCTAATCTGAGGTTAATACTGTTCAGTGCCATTGGTGTTAACTATGACGTCACGTACGACGTTAAATGTCCCGGAAGAATACGTTCGTTGTTAGTAGTTCTTGTTCTATTATTCTGTTTTGTAATTAAGCAGAACTACTACTTTACAATAATGTAAACAAAAAAGGCCAGAGAAGGTTTTTACAGCGATATACACAAAATTATTCCTGTGAAATTGAACATGTTTTTTGTGTTCTTTTGTTTACAGTCTCGCGAAAGGATGCCTCCCTAAGTTACCAACGGGAATTGTGTTGTAAACATAGCTCTAGTTTTTGTGAAATTGCAGAATTTATTTTTATATTTTGGCATTCGAAACTATAAAAAACTAAAACCGGTACATTTTACGACTACAGACTATTAATTTTGCCAAATTAAAATTGATTGAAACAAGATCATTGGACGATCCATCCCTGAATAAAAAAAACGATGCTAATTAATCATTACTCGATTATGCAACCCACTACAACAATTTTTGACATCTCACCTCACGTTGTCTTATTTTCTTGTATAACCTTAAAAAATTTGTAATTCTCTTGAATTATTTAGTTAGGATCCACAGAAACGATGCAATGTGCTAGCAGAACAGTCATTAGATCTACATTCAGACAATGGAGAAATCTTCATACAAGGTAAAATGCTTTTTTTTATTAAAAACGAAGAATTAACGAGAGTCTTTTTAGCATTCCGGCATTCCGATCTGCCGAAGCTCAAGCGGCTCCAGTGGAAAAGCTCGAAATACCACCCCCGAGTGGTGTAGACAAACCAGTTTCCCCAAAAATTGACAAATTAGCAATTGAAATCTCACAACTTAACCTAATTGAAGTTTCCGAGTTAACTAGTCTTTTAAAAAAGAGGTTAAACCTCCCAGATGCACCCGTATTTCCAGTAGGGGGCTTCGGGGCAGCTGCAGCTGGTCCACCACCAGAAGAAGAAGAAGCTACTCCACAAAAAGTAAAAACTGTCTTTACGGTAAAACTTATGAAGTTTGACGATAAACAAAAAGTAGCATTAATCAAAGAAATGAAAAACCTTATGGAGGGAATGAATTTAGTGCAAGCAAAGAAGTTTGTTGAGGGGGCACCCACTATTGTTAAGGCTGATGTATCAAAAGATGATGCTGAAAAGTTGAAGGAAGCGATAGAAAAAGTGGGTGGTGTTGTCGAGGTAGAATAAAGTAACTTTTGTTTTTTTTTTTCAACTAGAATTAAGATTTATAGGTATTAATTTCATCATCAATAAAATATTTAGGTTTTTTTAAAACATTTTTTTGTACCAACAAATATTTCCTAACCCAAATGTCCTCTTTTGAACAAATAAATGTTTCTATATTAAGTACTTACAGTTTCTCTTTTGAATATTGGGAATATAAAATATAAAATTATTTCAATTCCTTTAACTTCTCAAATCAGTATTAGGGATTCAGTTTTGCATATTTTACACATTTGACTGTTAGTTTAAAACTTAGGCTTAGATCTGCAAAGTAAAATAATATGAATAATTATTTTATTTCGTTCTAATTTGTTCTTTGTTGTCAGAATCTAATGTATTTTATCTCAGCTGTTGTTTATATAACGTGATAAAAGTAAAATAAAATAGTTTTACTTTGTAAATGTTTGGTGAATGCGCAGGGACACTAAAAATCGAGGACAAGAAATTGGATAGGAATAAATAAATAAAAAAAAGCTAAACACCAACCAAATAATGAGGTAAGTGAAGGTAAGAGATCTATGTCCTAGTTTTTTTGTTTAATATTTGTTTTTTTTTTCTATCTATAGACTGGTCGGTGTACAGAAAAGGGGTATCCACAATGGTCCCATGACATGCCAACTATGTGGAAAAGGAGGAAGAAACCTCTTAAGCAACTTCCTACATAAATGAGCAGTTTAAACTTGAAACAGACACAAACTGCTCGAAGAGTTACATCATGGTAATAAATTATTACATGAGAGATTTGGAAGGAAGCTAAAAAATCTTCTTAAAGGAGAGCACAATAAGGCAAGAGGCTGCAGTGCTAAAGAGGCCTACCCCACCTACAACCATGAATACACTACTATCTTTAATAAAAAGATCTTGGACATATTTTTCAGTTACTGCAAATGATTAAAAGATGGATAAAGGATCAATTGGAAAATAGTTTCCTTTTTTAAAGTATATTGGCAAGTTTCAACTTTGTAACATTTGTGCAAAATAAAGAGCACTATCCTATAAGCAGTAGTGTAGCCAGCAGCAAGAGGAGGGGTGAGTAGGGATACAAAAGCTGTTTCTTTAAGGGAAAAAAAACACAAGTGGCAGATGTGCTTATGAAGAAGCTGGCACCAATGACCAAACAGGGGGGAGATGAAGCCCCTTGATGAAAATGAAACCCCCTCGCATTAGAACTCTAAAAGCTCGAACCCTTCCCAACACAATAACCAAAAATGCACGATCACCTGGAGGTGAAAATTTTGGTAAAATTTCGGTGCCTGTGCTTTTTAGAAAAATGTTTTTTTTTTTTTAAAATATGCCTAAAAAGGCCTAATCTTGAAAGATTTCAAGAACAAATCGGAGGGGAGGCCGTTGTTGCTAACCCGACCTAACTTAAACTAACTTCGATCTCCAGTCACTAATATAGCACGTACATCATTTGTTCATATTAAGGTAGGGCATTTTTTTTTTTTTCACTTAATATATTTTGTAATTACTGATCATTTATAGTTCCGGTTGATTCAAGTTAGCAAAATCGGCCTCCCCCAATTTTTTCTCGTAAGTTTTTCAAAATTTGGCCATTTTAAGCCTGTTTCAAGAAAAAAAAACCTCCCTTTTTCTGAAAAGCCCACGTACCGAAATTTTATCAAAATATTTTACAAAAAACGATTCTTTCGTACGGAACTTTACCAACTTATTACGCCCAATTTAAAAAACAGTATTTACACATTCATTTTGAAAGACCTGGTTCATAGAAGTAAGATAAAATGGATATATGGAATACCTACTATAATACGAGGATAAAATATATATTGTCTAAATTTTAATCACTACTTTACTACCACTTACACAACTTTCTTTCTATTTCTTTTACCCAAATTGTAGGTATTGTTCATTCATATTCAGATAGAAGAAATGCAATAGTTGGCCTAATATTTATTAGACGAAGGCATTTATTCTTATAAATGAAAAATTAAACATCTATTCTGTGAACCGGTAACCTAAAAGTATGGTGTTAATGAGCAGGTAGGCAAACAAGTTTCGTCAAGGTTTACATAAGGGCTTGTTCAGATTGTCGAAGTGTTTCTAATTCCATTGTATATGGCATTACTGGATTGTTGGTAAAGTTGAAGAAATAGAAATATATATTTAATGATGATTAAACAGTCTTCTTGTTGATTCGGTTGATCATTTTGTCATTGTTTAAGTCATATTCTTAGAAACAGGTGCATTATGAGAATAACATATTGTCTAAATTATTACTTTACTACCACTTATAGAACTTTCTTTCAATTTCTTTTACCCAAATTGTTTTGTTCATTCATAATAGACATAACCGGTCAAGTGCAAGTTGAACTTGCGCAATTAGTGTTCCGTACGTTGATTGCTTTTAAAATAAAAAAATTTATTACGGAGGTATAAAAAAATCAGTGACTCCACAAAACACCCCAAATAAGTTTTCAACAAAGGTTGTTTCCATTCCTTACTGAAAACTGATGACCTTGATATTTTAGTTTTTTCATATACCAGATAAATTATCAAAGGTAATGCACTCGTGATAATTTTCATTCAATCTACACCCCGTCGAGAATATTCCAGAATTTTTTCAAAATTTTTTGTACAGTACTTTTCGAGATTTTTTAAAAATAATACAGAGAAAAGTGTGCGCAAGTATTATATTATATATATATACATATATATATATATATATATATATATATATATATATATATATATATATATATATATATATATATATATATTACTCGTGTTTTCACAAGCTTTTACTTGACACCGCACTCGATGACCTATTAAAAATTTTTTTTTCAGTTCCGATTTCACCCCCCAAAACCCCTTAAGTCAAAATTGAACTTTCAAAACTACACGGCTCTGGTGAGGCCATCAATTCCTATATTATATTATATTATTAAAAAAGGCATCTACTCTCATATGTGAAAAATTAAACCATATTCTATGAACAAGTAACCTAAAAAAAAAAAGTTTTAATGAACAGGTGGGCAAACAAGTCTCATCAAGGTTGAAATAAGGGCTTATTCAAATTATCGAAGTATTCGTAATTCCACCATGTTTTAAATGGCGTTATTGGATGGTTGTTAAAGTTGAAGCACATGAAGATGAATATATATAAAAAAAATTGTATTATTTAGTAGAAATATGTAATATATATATATATATATATATATATATATATATATATATATATATATATATATATATATATATATATATATATATATATATATATATATTTTAAACAATTTTTTTTTAACCCTCTTTTTATATTTATATGGTAATGATTTTTTCTTGGCTTTAAGGTTATGTGAATTAAAACTTCAATTTACTTGTATGTGTACGTTTTGATCAACCTAGTGATCTTTTTCAAAACATTTAATTTCATTAATACAACCAGTAACAATGTCCATATGTATGGAGTACCCTAAAAAACCCTACCATGATTACCTATGCAATAACAATGTTATAATTTGGCTTACCTTAGGATGTAGACTTTGAAAGATTTTTATTTTCTTGTTAATAATTAAAACATTTCAAGAGTCATATACACAACACACTTTTTACATTTTAAAACTCTGCACACATTTAAAAATTATTAAAACGGTGTTACTTTATCTTTATACTTCAAAGAACTGAAAAATATATTAGATTTAGATTGTTAATTTCTTTTTTGTCGTTTATGGCATTTTGGTTTTTGTGGATAAGGATGGATTCTAAGATTTCTTTTTTTTTAGTATGATTTTCGGAACTTAAGATTTTTGTGCTTTCGTAATTAAATGTGTGTTTTTTTTCTTTTTATGTTTATTTAATGAAGTTACGTTATTTTTATCGTACTTGTGGCCTTTTATACGGTTTTCCAAATATTGACTAGTTTGTCAAATGTATATTCCACTACAATCATTACATGGGATTTCGTAAACAATGTTACTTTTTTTGTTTTTTTTGGTGTTGGTGCTTTTAATTTTGAAAAGTTGTTACCAAGGAGGTTATAGGCTTTATGAGCGATGTTGAAATTGTATCTTTTGAAAAGTTTTTCAATTTGATGTGAGAATTCATTTAGATATGGTAAAACAATATATTTTTTAGTGTCTTTTTGTTTGTGGATTACTGTTTCGGTAGAATTGTAAAATTTGTGAATGCGCTTTTTAAAAATCTTTTTGATTAGAGATAACGGGTATTTGTTTAAAATTAAAGCGGTTTTGGCTTTGTTTATTGCATCTTCTCGATTTTTAATTAAGTTTTAATTCACATAACCTTAAAGCCAAGAAAAAAATCATTACCATATATATATATATATATATATATATATATATATATATATATATATACATATATATATGTATATATATATATATATATATATATATATATATACACATATATATATATATATATATATATATATATATATATATATATATATATACACATATATATATATATATATATATATATATATATATATATATATATATATATATATATATATATATATATATCTATAATATATATAAAATGCAACGTCTCTCTGTCTATCTGTCTGTCCGTTAGTGCGCTTATCACAAACATATGTAACTCTCTGGCCAGGTTATAGGCTATATTTTATTACGATAGGTAGCATAGGGAATGAGTAGTGACGATAATAGTGAATGAAGTCGGAAAAAAGTTTGCCGTTAGCGCGTTCCCTTGCAGTACACAGCCTAAACCATTAAATTTGGAACAATATTATGTAGCAGAGAATATCTGTAATCTATAATATATATAAAATGCAATGTCTCTCTGTCTGTCTGTCCATTAGTGCGTTTATCAGGCGAGAATCACTTATCCGATTTACGTGTCTTTTTTTAAATTCATACATATATTCTTTGGCCAGGTTATATAGTAATAATAATAATCTATATCTATAATATATGTAAAATGCAACGCCTCTCTGTCTGTCCGTTAGTGCGCTTATCCCTCGAGAACCACTTACGTGATTTTTTAAATTCATACATATGTTCTCTGAAGAGGTTATATAATAATAATAATAATCTATATAATATATATAAAATGCAACGTCTCTCTGTCTGTCTGTCCGTTAGTGTGCTTATCATTCGAGAACCACTCATCGGATTTACGTGATTTTTTTAATTCTTAATTTAATATATGTAAAAAAAAATCTATAATATATATAAAACGTAACATCTCTCTGCCTGTCTGTCTATCCATTACTGCGCTTAGCACTCAAGAACCACTTATCCAATTTACGTGTTTTTTTTTTTTTTATAAAATACAAAGGGAATAAACAGAGACAAAATGCTAATATGTAGGAAAAAAGATGGAAGTTTAGCAGTAAGCTTCGCAGAAAGACTGAATAGATGGGCGGAATACTTTAAAGAAACATTAAATGGAGATGAAAATGAGGAGTTGAATGAGAAATAGGAAGCAAAATTAACTAAAGTGCAGGAGGCGACAAATAAACCCTGCAAAGAAGAAATAAGAGAAATACTCGGAACCCAAAAAAAATAAGGCCCCGGGTGGAAATTGTAGAACTGATAAAAGCTGGAGGAGTAGATCTGGAAAATGAAATATGCCGGTTGGTGTAAGAAATATGGGAAACAGAAAAGATGCCAGTGGGCTGGAGAGAGTCGCTCATTTGTCCAATATACAAAAAAGAAGAAAAAATTTTATGCGCTAATTATAGACCAATAGCCTTACTGGATGTCGTGTACAAAATAGTAGTGTTGACTATCAAAAACAGACTAGCAGAGAAAGCCGAGTCTATTCTGGGGGAGTACCAGTGTGGATTCAGGAAAAATAGATCGGTTACAGAGCAGATATTTTCGATTAAGCAAATCCAAGATAATACCTTAGAACAAAATTTGGCACTACACTTGGTAGCATATGACTCTGTAAATAGAGAAGGACTCTACAAGATAATGGAAGAACTAAAAATTCCAAGTAAATTGATTCGCATGGTGAGAATGCCCCTGAATTACACAGAAAATAGAGTGTTGGTTGAGGTCAAAGTATCAGACAAGTTTAAGGTGAAGAGAGGATTAAGACAGGGGAAACCAGTGTCGACATGTCTATTTAATTTGGTACTAGAGAAGATAATCCGGGAGTCAGAAATAAAAACAAATGGAACGATATACCAACAAACCTGCCAATGCTTGGCCTATGCGGATGATGTAGCAGTGATTGCAAGAGCAAAAGAGAACCTCAAAAAAGCCATAAGTAGGATAGAAGAAAGGAGAAGGATGAGAGGACTAAAGATAAATGAGGAAAAAAACAAAATACATGGAAATTACAAAGAAGAAGGATATTAAAAACAACAAAAGTTTAGATATAATAAACAACTTAGGAAAAAGATATATGTTTGAAAAAGTAGACAAATTTAATTATCTGGGAGTAACAATAACATAGAGTGGACAAGAAAGGACGGAGATACAAGAAAGAATAGCGAAAGGACAGAGATGTTTGGGGGCAATGAATCCAATATTGAAATTAAAGAATGTATCAAGAAAAGCAAAAGAAAGAATATATACGACAGTTGTCAGACCCACGGTGACATATAGATGCGAAACGTGGAAACTGAATGCAAGAGAAAAGGAGACGTTGGAGGTGTGGGAAAGGAATGCTTTGAGAAAAATCTACGGAGGAAGGAAAGAAGAGGGACTGTGGAGAAGAAGAATAAACTACGAATTAAAATGCCTATATACGAAACCCCTTATAAGCCAAATCATAATAAGCCAGCGATTAGGATGGTTGGGACACGTGGCAAGGATGAAGGAAGACAGACAGGCAAAGCAAGCCCTAATAAGAGAGGAGTGGTTGGAAGAAGAGGCAAGGGTAGACCTCGATCTACATGGATTCAGGCAGTAAAGCAAGATCCGGAGTTGATGGGAATCCCGCACTGGGAAAAGCTAAAAGGAGACAAAAAGAAGTGGAGACAAGTATGCAACCAAGCCCCTAAGGCCCCTTGAGCTATATAATAATATAAACATAACGAATAAGCAGTGACGATGAAGGTGAATCAAGTTCACGCGAGCGGAGCCGCGGGCACGGCTAGTATATATATATATATATATATATATATATATATATATATATATATATATATATATATATATATATATATATACATATATAATGGGTGCTTCGGTTAATAATGTCGATTATGCTAAGAGCTGGCGTTATTAATACACTTGTTGGTATTGCCTAGTGAAATCTATGGCGTTTTGCCAGTTCGTTATTAATTGTCATTGTGTGAAAAACATAGTACTTCATACTTTTGAATATGTCGTGTTTTGTACCAGAAAAAAGATGGTTTGCGGAAAAGTTTAACAACCTTCTTTCATTTGAAGAAATCGTTTGCTGACAGTTATCGAACATGCTCCAGGAAGTCCCGGTCCATGTCCTACCGGCCGATTAGCTGAAGTAAAGTTAGGATAGACAATTACTTTCTTATTTTTGGAGTTATATGCAGAAACATCAACTCTGCAAAAATAATAATCATTTGAATGATTTTCTTGCTCTCTCTATACCATGGGTACTGGAATACTTTGTGAGGAGCTCAACATTTTTCTTGATTACCGATTTCCACGCCAAAATATGCAAGGTATATTTTTTTACAAATGCAGTAATGTTTTTTTTGATGTTTTTTAACTACAAATTCACCACATATATAACAAAAAGTGTTGGGAGAGTTTTTACAACCACGATTAGCCATACTTTGAGTGTGAATTAAAGCACATGGGTTAAACACTGCAATGCGAGGTTATGCTGCTGCTGATTAGAATAATGGGCATCGCATTTCTTTGCATTTACCCAGCTCTGAATCCGTCTCGTGCTTAGGCAGAGCACCGGCGACCCTTCGGTGATGCGTTACACATTCTCGAGTTTGGATCCTTTCTACAGGTGGAGAGCAACGTAATCTCGCTCTAGGCGATATTGCTCTCCCAAAAAAAAAAATATTTATTTATCTTTATACCTTAATTTCTTTTGTGGCACTGATAAAGGATCTCCTCGGGAACTGCTACTGGTTTTGGGTATAACCTTTTCTGTCAGACCGCCCGTCTGATTACGTGATTGACACAAAAAACACGGCCACACGTGTTCGCCTACTGCTCAAGTCACCTAACCTCAACCGACGTTATAGGAATCACCCCTCACAGCGCCTAGCAACCCTATGCGATTAGAACCCCTACCAAGCAATTTGTGGACCACCGATCCACACTTCGAAGCCCCAAAACGCCCGAACTTCGCCTTCAGAAGCCCCAACCGGGAAAATGCGTCCGCGCGCCACGAACTGTCGACCGGAAGTGCAATGCGAGGTTATATTAACTGGAATGAAACAAACAGCTGTGACATTTACCGGAACTGCCAACCTAATAACATTTGATTTTACTGCCAACCTTATAAAATTCTGATTTTGTTGCCAACCTAATAACATTCGAATGATAAAAAATAAACTTTTCACATTTTGATTATTAAAATGTGAAAAATTGGTGGGTGATACGACTTTTTTATATTATTTTCGGACTCGGCATAGCAACAAACATAGGAATCACGTAAAATTATTAAAAAAAAAAAAGTTTTTTCATCGTTAGCCTGTGTTATTTTCTCCTTGCTTAAGTCATATTCTTAAAAACAGGTCTTCTGTACCACTGATTATGTTCATACAAAAATAAGTTATTTGCTTTGTACGTCGGTGTTAACGAGTGAAAATATATGCCAGTAGGTCGTACGAAAATGAAAATATTTTAAATTGTTATTTTTGAGCGGTACCTCTTTTATCAATAAAACATTTAAAATCGCAGGTCTGCTGACACGAGACGTTACGAAAATCACTAAAACAACTACGTAACATGTTTGCCAGCCTGAAAATAACTTGTATAATGAAATAACTTCTCAGGCATCGGTCGCCAATGACGTTATAATTGAAATATTTTATTTATACGGGGTGTGACGATATTTCAATTAAATTTCACATTCCTGTCAAGGACGGTTTAATACACCTATAAATCACGAATTACAGTGGCTCTTACACAAGGCATCCTATAAATAATAATAATAATAATATATATATCACCATTAAATACAACAAAGTGTACATTGGTTCGTCAAATATAGTATTAGTAGTAGTAGTAGTAAATATAATAAAAATAAAAATAGTGTAGAATTGCCATAAATCATCCACACCATAAATATCTGGACATACAAAGAAATTGTACAAAGTCGGACAAAACAATGTTAAGCTTAATATTTAAAAGCAGTAAAAATACAAAAATAATTAAAATTGGAATTTAGGTGTACCTTAGTTAAAGACAAGATAATGTAGGTAGGTTCAGGTTCATGACAGCAATACCTAGAAAGAAATCTCATAACCAGCACACTCTTAAAAATCATCTGGCCCCGTAGGAATCCCCTATCGAGTAGAAGACATTTTCCAGTAAGAAGGACTTTAGCCGAGATATAAATCTGGGATCACGCATATTTTGCAGTTCTGCAGGCATTCCATTATGAAGGCTGATGCAACTATAGAGGGGAGAGCCTTTGAAGAAAGTTGATCTATGAATGGGGACCTTTAAGACACTATTACTCCTAGTGTTATATGTATTTGTTGCTCCCAGCAGCATCTCAAAAAGGTGTCTATTATTGTTTACAAGAGTTAAGCATCTTAATATGTAAAGACATGGAAAAGTTAGGATTCGTTGTTTTATGAACGTATCTCTGCAGCTTTCACGAAAATTTGGATTAAAAATCAAACGGATTATTTTCTTTTGGTTCAGAAATATACGTTTACTTTTCACACCTGCAGCACTCCAGGATACAACATTGTTAGACAATGTGACTAAAAGCTAAGGAATAATATACAGCCAAGAGGCCGTCACTATCAAGGGTACTTTTTAAGCTTAAAATTGCAAAGTAAGCTGAGTTTAATTTAGCGCATATGTGATCTATAGTGCCTAAAAGAAAACCTATGATCCACAAACGTACCGATGAACTTGGAAGTTTTATTTTTTAAATTTTTATTTTAAAGAAGAAACAACTTGATAAACATTTGTTTTATATCAAATATCAGTCCTTTTCTTAAAATAATGCCAACTAAATGGAGACAATTACGAGCCATCAGTCTCCACAAAAATCCATCGGTATCAAATCGGAACTTACACGTAGGCTGAAAAGTCTGGCTACTTAAAACACATTTTTTTGCAAAATTCTACTTTAGTCGTCCACATAGTCTCCTTCAAGAGCGATGCAATCAGTGCAACGCTTTTCTAACATTTCTGTACCGGCTGGGGGCCAATTCTGGAGAATACGGTGGATGAGGAAGCAATTCGAACTTCAATTCATGCATTTTTGCCATCGTAACCATTGACTTGTGACACGGTGCATTGTTTTGATGAAAGAACACTTTTTTCGTGTTCATTTGGGGTCGTTTCTTTGCGATTTCTGCCTTCAAACGCACTAATAATTTAAAAAAAAAAAAATTAGTCGCATCCCAAAATAAAGAGGCCAAAACCTTCCCAGTCGACTGTTGTGTCTTTGGTAGCTTCGGGCGGCTTTCACCGGCTGCTGTCCACTCGGTTGACTCCCGATTTGATTCCGGTGTGTAGTGGTGCCTCCATGTTTCATCTATTGTCATATATCTCTTAAAAAATCCTTTTTATGGCGCTTAAATAGGTCCAAACAGCGCTCAGAATCATGAAGACGTTATTGTTTTTGGTCTACTGTGAGCAAATATACCTATTTCTCATGCCAAAATGTTCATGTAAAATATGACCAACATGTTCTTTTGATATCTTTGGTGTGTCAGCTATCTCATACAATTTCACTTTATGGTCATCCAAAAGAATTTTGTGGATTTTATTCGATGTAACCACCTCATTTGTGTATCTAGAGCGTTCAGCATCATTTGTGTCTGTACGACCGCATTTAAATTCAGCATACCAATAAATGATGAGTGATTTTCTAGGGGCAAAGTGCCCGTAACATTTATCAAGTCATTGCTTTGTTTTGAAAATATCAAAAGTAGCGTCACTAAAACCACTGTAACTTGTAACCTAATCGTCGAAATGTCATGAAATTTTGACACTTCTCAGCCTACGTGTTATGTTGTGTTAGACATATGTTACCTTTTTTGAAATTCAGTTTATTGGATGAGTGGCAAAGACGTGTTTGAAGTGTATGATTGCTTAAAGCAGGTTCTCTCGTTATAATCATCAAAAGTAAAAGCAAATGTGAAGAGGTTTTCAATCACGTTCACATATCGCTCTCAAATATCAGTTGTGCTGCTTCTGTCATTCTCAAACATATATGGACCAATTATTCTACGTGCTGTCCACTTTAGAAAAATGGTCGTTGACACTCCGGTCCGTTGCTTTTGCGCAAATTCGAACCTGTTTATGTGAGTTGTTAAAGGACAAAGCTCTAGCTAAACAGTGTATTTCTGCTATAGATTGCTACAGAATCCAGAAACTGAAACTTAGTTTTCTCAGTTAAATTTTAGTTAACTATCTTTACCGATTTTTAGTGTTCCGTCGGGACACTTATAAGATCACTTCGGTGTTTGTCCATTTGTCTGTCCGTCTGTCGGTCACACCTGATTTTCTCCAAAAACTATTTGACACATAAAGTTAAAATTTACCACTAATATAGGAATTGATGGCCTCATCGGAGCCGTATAGTTTTGAAAGTTAAATTTTGACTTAAGAGGTTAGTTTTGGGGGGTGAAATCGGAGGAGAAAAAATAATTACCAGATTATCGAGTGGGGTGTAAAAACACGAGTTCAAAAATATATATAATGTAATGCGCACACTTTTCTTTGTGTTATTTTTAAAAAATTGCGAATAATTGCGCTGTCCCCCCTTATCTCGAAAAGTACTGATCAAAAAATTTTGAAAAAATTCTAGAATATTCTCCGCAGGGTGTAGATTGAATGAAAATTATCACCAGTATCATTACCTTTAATAACACAGGCCAACAAAACTTTTTAAACTAGTACATCTAAGTATTATGTATTTTTGGGTGCTGAAACCACATCTGGTATCAGTTTTTTTGTATCACCCACACAATATGACATCGATTAAATTTCAAAATAGGGAAAATTTGATACATAAAAAATAAAAACTTAAACCGTACTTTTATTTGATTAGGGTACAATTTTTTCTCACGATAACATATTTCACTTCAATGCGAATATTTTAGGTGGTTATATTTTTGTATTTCCTTTCCCTTTTCCGAGTATCAGGCCCAACGAAAACCCCTTCTTTCAGTTTGGCTTCTGATAAATGAGGGAATTTTTACACAAATATTTAAAACATTCACCATCTTTAGGTAAGGCTTTCACAAATTGTTTCATTAAGCCTAACTTGATGTGTAGTGGGTCTACTAAAGTTTTATGCAAAATGTTCTTCTCGCCAGGTGTTAAAGTTTTTCTTACGGGCCATTGTTTTTTGGACCAATGTTGATCCCTTGCTCTGCTGTCCCACTCACATATAAAATATGGAACCTTTGTAAATCCCTTTTGTTGATCAAGCATCATGGAGACAACTTTTAAATCTCCACATAGCATCCAATCGTGAGCTGGATAGTTAATTTTCTGTAAAATCATGTTAAGATTTTCGTAAGTCTCCTTCATATGGACTGAATGAGCTACAGGCAGTGAAGCACAAATATTTCCGTTGTGTAACAGAACACCTTTTAAACTAGTTTTTGATGAGTCTATAAAAAACCTTCAATCTTTCTTCTTGTACTCAATGCCAAATTCGTTCATTAGACTACAAATATCATGGCAGTAAACCAAATCTTCTTCCTACTTGAAAAACTGAGCAAACTGTTAATCTCTTATTCTATAATGGTAAATAGATGTTCCAGATTCCAATAAATGTTTTTCTTTCAGTCCAGAACCAAGCAGTTCTGCTTTTGCCTTAGTCAAACCCAAATCTCTCACTAAATCATTTGACTCAGCTTGTGTAAACAACTGTGGTTTTAAGTTTTCTAGAGAACATTGAGACTCATCATCATTTGGTCGACTTTTATTAAATTCGGGACTGGACTGTAAGACATCATCAATAGACTGAGGTGGCTTAAGGACAGAAAGTCCCGGTCCATGTCCTAGCGGCCGATTAGCTGAAGTAAAGTTAGGATAGACAATTACTTTCTTATTTTTGGAGTTATATCCAGAAACATCAACGTTCCAAAAATAACGATCATTTGAATGATTTTCTTGCTCTCTCCATACCATGGATACTGCAAATCTAAAAGTCTTTTCTTTCTTATATCATTTCCTAAGATCCTTGACACAACAGAACATACTTTATGAGGAGCCCGACATTTTTGTTGATTACCGATTTCTACACCAAAATATGCAAAGTATACTTTTTGTACAAAGTCGGTAATGTTTCTCTGATGTTTTTTAACTACAAACTCTCCACATATATGTCAAAAAGTGTTGGGAGAGTTTTTACAACCACGATTAGCCATACTTTGAGTGTGAATTAAACCACATGGGTTAAACACTGCAATGCGAGATTATATTAACTGGAAGAAAACAAACAGCTGTGACATTTATCGGAACTGCCAACTTAATAACATTTGATTTTACTGCCAACCTTATAAAATTCTGATTTTATTGCCAACCTATTAACATTTGAATGATAAAAAATAAACTTTTCACATTTTGAATATTAAAAAGTGAAAAATTGGTGGGTGATACGACTTTTTTATTATTTTCGGACTCGGCACACCAAAAAACATACGAATCAGGTAAAATTATTAAAAAAGGTTTTTCATCGTTAACCTGTGTAATTTATCTGGTATATAAAAAAACAAAAGTTTCAAGGTCATCAGTTTTCAGTAAAGATCGGTAAAAAAAACTTTCTTGCAAACTCAATTGGGGTGTGTTTTGTGAAGTCATTGATCATTTTATACCTCCGTAACAAAAATGTTTATTTGATTTGCATTTTGCCGGTTTTTTAATATAAAATATCAGGTAGGAAATGCGGATATGTATAACAACAAATTTAAATATAATGATAACTCTACCCTCCACGCCTCTGACAACAATAATTAATTATTTTATCGACCCACATGACATCGCACACATACAAAAGTGAAATTTGTAGGCCGGTAATGGTAAGTATTTGTGCGGTGTACGAAGTTATTAATATTCATTTTTTTAATATATTTTTCAACAGAACTTTTTCCGCAATTATGCGCTATTAATTACTATTTTATGAAGGAATTTTAAAAATTTGTTATTTATATGAAGTACATAAGTTATTCGCAGTACTAGGAAGTTACGGTCGTAATTTCCGATCTTTCTTTTTATGGTATCAGTTACGAAATACATTAACATATTAAATTAAATCATTAACCAAGTAAAAAAATCAGTTAAGTTAATTACAAGCATCGATTCGTATCACTTGAAACCTTTTGGAAGTTGTGTGTATGGGTTATTCGGCGATTGCGAGTTAAGGGTCTCCGCTGTTAATGAGATCATCCACAGTTCCTCCATCCGTAAAGCTCCAGGACATGATAAAATCACAAAACAAAGCTCTTAAGAAACTTCCCAAAAAACAGATCTCAGAAACTACCAGCATCATTAACAGCATACCGAGACTCGGCTACTTCCCACCTTACTGGAAGAAAGCTGAGGTCATTATGATAAAAAAAACCAGGCTCTCCCTCCCATGAGACAAGTAGCTATCGTCCAATCAGCCTACTGCCCGGTCTAGGCAAGATAGCTGAAAAAGTCATCCTCGAAATTATCATAGCAAAGTCCACAGCCCTCCGTGTTATCCCTGACGAACAGTTTGGCTTCCAACCGCTTTATGGCACTACCTACCACACCACTAAACTCGCACAAACCATTTTCAGCAGCTTCAACAGACCCCATAAAGTTGGAGCTGTTTTTCTTGATGTATCCAAGGCCTTCGACCGCGTATGGCACGATATTTCCACTGCCGACATTACTAAGTCTGATCAAACTAATCTTCTCCTTTATGCTCATGATACTGCTTTATCACACAATGTTGTAGAAGTAACGGAATCATTACTAGCAGACTCCAACGCCACCTGGACACAAACTTGATTCCTGGTTTAACCTCTGAAGGATCAAGCTGAACCCCAACAAGATCCAAGCCATCGTTTTCGCCCAAGGCAACGGAACACCCCATGGCCTCCTAAAACTACAGGGCTCCCGCATCCAATTTGCAAACACTATCAAATATCTGGGAATCCAGTACGACAAACAGCTCGTCTGGAAAGACCAGGTGTGCAATGATGCCAGCTCTCAAAGACAAAAAGAGCACAAGTCCAAGCAGTACAGAACAAGGCCTTGAGGATGATCACAGGAGCCCTTTGGTTCATGCGAAATAACCAATTACACAGAGTCCTCGACCTGCCAGCCATAAAGGCACACTTGAGGCAAACTCGAATGACGTTTCTGGTCAAGGCGTCCTAGTATTACAATCCAATCTTCAGGGACGCCTTTCTATCCCTTCACCATGCCCGCAACCAATTCCCGAGACCCTCAGACCCTCCCTCGGACGAAGACGCTGGTCCATGATAGAAGAATGTAAAACTAGGTTAAGTTAGCATAGGCACTAGATTAAGTTAGGTTAGGTCATAATTATGTCAAAAAACACATTTCCTAGGTTAAGTTTAGTTTAGGAACACTACTGTAAATATTTAGGTTAAGTTATGATAAGTATACTTTCTCACCAGAACGACGTTTATTTAAGAGAAGTAAGAGGCTATGCCTCAATAAAGAAACTCAAAATTGAGTTAAGAGGTTACATACACCTGGGCGCTGCTAAAAGTATGTTAAGTGAATAAAGAGTGATTCATTAGTCTTGAGACTAATTTTAGGCCCTTGGGTAAATGCTAAACAATTGACAGATAGCAATGTTGTTTACGCTGAAAGTCTACTCTAATTTCAGAATATGCGCATTTGATTAGTCGCTTTGGAAATGTCATACAAGCTGGATTTACAGAAGTGCGTTGCTTCTTTGTTTGGCAAATTCTCGAAGCATTTGAAGATAAGCCAATATCTCGCGCCACCATATTTCGTGTTTTGCGTGATTGCCGTGAAAGCAAAGAATCAGAAAATAAAAAAAAATCTAGTCGGCCACCTGTTCTTATCAGAAAAACAACGAAAAATCTTTTGTCAAGCGTAAAAGACAGTTGAGCAATCGCAAAGAAAATTGTCGACAAAATACGGTGTTTCGCAATCAACTGTGCATCCAATTTTGAAGACAAATAATGTGCAATTTCGAGAACGTAAAAAGGTACCAAAATGCACCGCAAGACAGTTCAAAAAAATACCAAAATGTTGCCGTTCACTTCATGTTAAAATGAAATTTGAACCGAGTGTTGATGTAGATTGCCATTTCATCGAAAGGTATTTCACCTCCATATTTCTAACCAAGCAGTGCTGTTGCAGTCAATTCTGATGTGTATATCAATCAATAAATGTTTGATTAAATTGAAGCAGTTTATCAAAGAAAATCACGCGCGCGACAAAATAATCTTCTGGCCATGCACGTTGTCATATGCAAAACGAACACAAGAATGGCTCGAAAGTCAAAAAATCGATTTTGTACCGGAAAATGACAATCTAACAAATGTTATACAGGCACTACAAATTGAAAGATTCTGCGCAATATTTTCAAGTAAAGTGGTTGGGAAGCACAGAATCACCGGCACTTGGGTGGCAAAATAAAGAGGAAGTTGAAAGAAATCTACGTTTCGGTCGTCCAACGCCTGATGGGTGGAGTTCCAAGCAAGCTGCGTAAAATCGAAGATGACGGTCCATTCGCTGCAATATAAACGTGCTATTTGATAGATTTTGAATAAATTTATACGATATAAGCAACTGCATTTGAAATATGTTTCCTGGACCATATTTACAAGGAAAAGGTCTCACAAAAACTAGAACTATTAATCCCACACAGAGTTTGTTTCAAGGTGTAATGTCTATTAATCAGAGGCAGACCAGAGCTAAAAAATTAACCACCCAAAGGGTGTAGTTTAAGTTAAAATGAGTAAACCGAATACAGACTATGTATATTAGAACGATGTTAATGAGATTTTTTTTTATTGGTCTAGCACACGTGCTGCAGGGAAGTCCCTAAAGCGTCCAGGAGCGGCATATGTGCGGAAAAAAGCGATTCTCGTTGTTCTTGAAATGGTTGATATACTTCGTTTATTAGTGACATCAACGATAGCTACAGGACATAATAAATAAATTTCGGAGTACTTATTATATTCAAGCAACAGAAAAATGATTGAGGACAAGTCTAGGTCGTCAAGTAACGCAATATCAAATTGCAAGTTTATTTGCAGAAGCTCTCAAAAGAGCTGGCAGCATTAGCATCATTATGAACGGATTTCAAGCGGCTGGAGTTTGGCCCATGAACATAAACATCTTTCCCGAATATTTGTTTAAAGCAGTTGAAAATATATCAAACAAACAAAAAAAACACACAAACTAAAGGTAATGAAAGCACATCGATTTTACAAAACGCTTTTATTATTAATAATATACTAATCATAAAGCCACATTTAAATGGTGAACCGTCTATTTCGGGATTTAACGCGATAGCCTTAAAAAAAATTTGTAAAATCTTTATGTCCAATACTACCAAAAAATACTGTACAAAAAACTATGGAGATTACATTAAGTCCTTACAATAATATGTTGGAATACTAATAAACAAAAGACGTAAATACAAGAGCCTCCCCTACAGCAGAAGCTGTCGGGGATAAACAACTTTTTTGTCGGCGTCTGACAAAAAAATTCTTTCTAGTCTAGAATAAATAAAGGGGAACAATCTATCCCATCATTTATTTTATTTTCTTTTTTACCAGGGAGCAAATAAAATTTTAGTGAATTATCTGTTAAAATGTATACTTCTTAGAATATTGAAATATTTAAACTTTATTATTGAGATCCGCTATTTTTAGTGCACTAATATATGAATTGATGGCCTCATCAGAGCCATGTAGTTTTGAAAGTTAAATTTTGAGTTAAGGGGTTAGTTTTAGGGGTGAAATCGGAATTGAAAAAAAGAAATTACCAGGTCATCGAGTGGTGTGTCAAATGAAAGCTTGTAAAAAGTTCAAAAATATATATAATGTAACACTTGTGCACAATTTTCTTTGTATTATTTTTAAAAAAGTGCGAAAAATCGCAGCCCCCCCTCTTATCTCGAAAAGTACTACTCAAAAAATTTTGAAAAAATTCTGGAATATTCTCTACAGGGTGTAGATTGAAGGAAAATTATCACGAGTGCATTAAGTTTAATAATTTGTCTGGTATATAAAAAAAAAAAAAAAATTCTAGGTCATCAGTTTTCACTAAAGATCGAAAAAAAAACTTTGTTGAAAATTCATTTGGGATGTTTTTGTGAAGTCACTGATCATTTTATACCTCTCGTAACAAAAATTTTTATTTCAAAAGCAATCAACGTACGGAACACTAATTGCGCAAGTCCAACTTGCACTTGATCGGTTATTTTTTTTTAACAGCTGTCTGAGAGCAAAATAAAAACATAATTTCAAATAGATTTTTCCCTGAACCTAAATGGTAAACGATTTATTTATGTATCTTATTGGTTGGTTTGTTATATTTTTGTATAATTAACTTACAAATCATGAAGATTTAGAACGAAAGTTAAAAAATATTAAAATTGAGTAATATTGCAGACAGTGTCTGAAAACAGGGAGCGGTCCCAATCCGAGGCCAGATTATATTTACTGCTATAACTTTCTCATGGAATAGAATTTTCTTAAAAATTTTTTTTAAATATTTTTTTAAATAATAGTATAGAGGATAAAAATCCGTAAAAAAATCGAATTTTTAAAAATTGGAGGTGTATGTAACCCCTTAATAGCAGTAAGATACAAGAAATTGTATCTACGGTTTACAAAAGTTTTAGATTTAAAGGTAACTCTACCCTCCGTTGTGGGCTGTTTAAGGCTACAGACCGACAAAATAATTGTTATTAACAATTATCGTTAGGCAGCTCGATCGTTAGGGTTCTAACCCCGTAATAAAAATCTGTATTATCTACTAAAAAAATACGTATTTCAGCAGTAATCACTATTCTCTGATCTGTTAATCTATTTCGGTACGCGTTTCGTCGTACCACGGGTCATCAACCGTGCTGAATTGACGGCTGAAAGAACAGTGGTCACTGCTAAAATATGGACTTTGTTCATTTTTAGTAGCGAATATAGATCAAAGGTTTTTTGTTTATGACTATCAAAATTTTGTAGAGTCTATTGAAGAAAATCTCAGTCATGTCATCATATCACTTCAAATTAACAGTTGTGTGGCCTGTCTCATCTTTAAGAGTAAAAATGAGTGAATTTTTACAATTTTTTTTTTAAAAAAGAAAAATATATTTAAAATTTCTCAAACTTAAAGGATCATTTACTCATATATCGAAGTACAAAAAAAAAATTATTAAAAAAAGTCTCAAAATTGCTGCTATAGAATACGACCATTGTTTTTGCTTTCGGAGGGACTTGTTTTACGGCGTACAAGGTAGAGCTTGCTACGTTGATCTGAAACACAAAAATATATTTTTTTCTATTTGTTATAAATGTGGCTTTTATATGATATTAAAGAAAATGAAAAAAATTGAAAATGACAGATATTTTAACAAAAAATTTGTTTGAACCCTGAACGTCCGATTGTACCTGGGAGCGTTCCGAAACTGAGCAGCGGGCTATAACTTTATCAGGAATTCGAATTTTGCTTTGAAACTTTAGGAATATGTTCTTGATATGTTCTACAATCATTTTATGAAATAATCCCAAAACGCATTTTTTGAAAGTTATAAAGGCATTTCTCTCCTTTTAAAGAAGTTCATATCGATTATTCCTGCTAACATGGCGGTAAAACCGTTACTTCAGGAGAATGTAACGGATAACATAAAAATGCGTCCCATTTGAAATAAGAAGATACATGTTAAAAAGCGTTCAAACGTTTGCTGATTTGAACGAAGTTTAGCCTCTAAGCGGAGTTAGTTGACTTCAATTCTTGTTCCCGCTATATCTTGTAGGGGGTGCAGGCAAAAAATCTTTACAAATAATGCGTTGTAATGAACTTCTGGGCTTATTTACAACATTTGATTGTATGCGAACTGACATATGCACACTTTTGCATCGCTTCTTAATGTCCTTTGTCACTCTGCTTGAACTTATAAAAAGTCACTTGGCTAGAGTTTGATTGAAAGCCGAACAAATTTCTTAAAAATTCGGCACCCAATTTTTAATCATTTGAACACTTGGAGCTTCATTTACGCTCTGCGCGCTTAGCGTGCCCCGTTGCCTTCGCGCAATAAGTCGAACAAGTCTGAACTTATTGAAGAGAGAGAGAATATATTACGAGAATTATAAAAGTAACTTCCCATTGTGGCACCTTAAAGATTTACCTATAATCTGTATTTTATATTAAAGGTAAGGTATCCTTCGAAGCGTAATTACTCTACCAAATTGAGATTTAACATTTAAACCTAACATATAATAACCAAAATTATTGAGTGACGTAACTTAACAAAAAATGTTTATATTTGCGAGATAACCTTAATCTTTTTAAACTACTTAATATTTGACATTGTGCCATTCTTTTCATTAATTAAAATCCCAAAGATTTTCCATTGAAATTTTTTAATACTATACAGGGTATTGAATAAGTTCGTCTTTTTAAAGTTAAATGATTTTTTAATTTACTGTATAGAGGCTTAATGCAAAAACTCCACCTAGCTATTTTCCAGTCCGACACAAGGCAGAACAAATACAGTTTCCTTAAAATGGCTAAATCTGTGCTCCTATAAGTGAGTCGGTCAATTAAGAAACTTGTAGACGGTAAAAGAAATTCTTTTTTTTTGAGGATATTGTTGGCATCCCTTCAAACAATGCTTTATGGAAAGAGATTTATTTCTAAACTGATTTATGGTTAAATACTACATTACCGAACATCGTGTTGCATACGCTTAAAGACTATGTTCGTATGGAATCATCCAAAAGGTCCGAGACATATGTTAGCAAGTGGGTGTGTCTCTTGGTTAAAAAATGTTGATGATCTACCAGAACGTGGTTTAAGAGGAAAAGTGTCGAACGATCACGAAAAAATGATTATTATACTCTATTTATTTGAAACTGATAGTAATGAAAATGCCAGTGTACGGCGGTCCTATAACAGAGGCGTGCTATCTCATCCCAGGTATTTTTCATGTAACAATGCTCTTTTGAAATGAAGTTTTATTGTTGATTAAATCATTTTATTTACATACCTTCCTGTTGCCCTAACTATAAATATATATATTTAGAGTAGCATGTCCAAGTGTCAAGCCAGTTAGTGACAAACAACAAAATGTCTTCTCCAGTGGCAGCTAACCCATAATGAAAAGCGTAGGGTGAAAAATGTCTTTGACGACGTTAAAAACAATCAAAATTGTGATTTAAATGTGGACGATTGTGTGACAAAATCTTCCTTAATAACCGGAGCTTACAGAATTTTAAGACAAGAAAGGAGAAAGGAGGGGGTATAGATTCTTCAAAAAAAAAAGACCAAGCAGAAAAGAACTTCATCTGACAGAAAGCACAAAACAAGCAGTAAGGCGTATTGT
This sequence comes from Pachyrhynchus sulphureomaculatus, assembly GCA_019049505.1. Lineage (NCBI taxonomy): Eukaryota > Metazoa > Arthropoda > Insecta > Coleoptera > Curculionidae > Pachyrhynchus > Pachyrhynchus sulphureomaculatus. Next base: position 146,886,243 of record CM032455.1, on the reverse strand, counting down.
TCATGACTTTTTTATGGCAAAAAGAATTCCAACTTTGGATATGATCCTGCAGGCTGCGACAAGCGACCCAGAAAAACCGTAAATGAGTAGAGTAAAGCTATGGAGTGTTTTAAAAGGTATGAATTTTTATTGGAAAAAGTGTGAAAGAAAATCTTTATTGATAGAAAGTGGAGAAATTACACTGGAGAAGAGACTATTTAAAGAAAGTTAGATATATTACTTAGATAAAGCGTGGATAAATGAAGGGTACACAGGCCTTAGACCGCCATCTGGTAAGGGACGTAGGTTAATTATTACGCATATTGGTCGCGAAAGTGGTTTTGTATACGGAGGTCCTTTAACATTCGTATCCAAGAAAAGAGGAGATTATCACGAAGCTATGAATTTCGATGTATTTAAAGATGGTTCTGTTACTGTAATGGATAACGTAAGCTATCATTCTAAAATATTAGAATGAGTTCCAACCTTGGGTTGGTTGAAAAAGCTTAAAGTTCTCACAAATAAAGACAAGTTTCATCATCGACGAAATGGCAAAAAAAGTTATATTACTGTTTATCACCTGCCACCATATCATTGTGAGTTCAATCCGATAGAACTTATTGGGGCACAGGTTAAAGGAGAAGTCGCTAGGAACAATATGACCTGTAACAAATTAACAAACGTACAAAACCATTTTCAGAATGCCGTATCTAATGTTTCCACAGAAAAAACTGGTGAAGATGAGTCGAGCATGTTTTGAGGGTGGAAGATAAAAATGTGAACTGTGGACATGGCAGTGGATGCCGTTGTTAAACCTTTAATTACACATGTAAATTCAGATGAGTCGGAAAATGATAGTTTTTCAAGCCTGGCGGAGGTAGAAGATTGTTGTTTGACTTCCTGATTTGTATATTTTTTAATTAATAATATTTCATTATAAAATGTTATTTTTTTCTAATAGATGTTTAAACATAATAAAACTGTTTCATTCATACTATTCGCAAATAATTCGTATTCGCCCAGGCGCACCACCACTGGCCAGAACTATTTCAGACTATTTAGCCCCAAATATATATATTCAAACATAAGAGATTGCGAATATTAGACCAGATAGTATTCCTGCTGCATTACAGGTTAGTTCAGGTCAGTATGTAGGTAAAAATCTGGGGTCCTTTCTACTGCTTGATGCTGATTTGCATAATTCTACATGATTCATTGCTATCATTTTCAAATAAATAGAGTATAACATGTTTTCCAGAAATCCTCAATTAACTTTGCGACAAGTGTGAAACAATTCGCACTCATCTCCGGTGTGAAGTGGTGGAGCACAATCAATAAACCATTGCTGAGCGAAAAACATAGGGAGAAGCGACAACACTGTGCAGAAGAAAGATTTAAACTGAAGAAACGTAATTTTTTTCAATGAATCTTCATTTTGGGGTTATGTTATCACCTCACGAGTCTGGTCAATTTCCGCTAACCGATTGTTCAGCGCACCGTGAAACACCTTATGGAGATCTATGTTTGGAGATGTCTTCCGAAAAAGAGTTTTAGAAGACTCTTTATCTTTACCTGTAATTAGAACGCTGAAAAAACGCTCCAGATTTACAAGAAGGCATTAGTACCAAATCGCCAATAAGAAGTGGATTCCTCAAAATGATAATCGGAGTAAAATGTGTAGCCAGAGGAAAGGGAAATCCGGTATTGTCACACTAGATTGGCCATCCCAGTCGCCTGATGCAAACCCAATCGAGAACGTGTGGTCATATATCAAGCAGAAGCTTCGTAGTAAAAAAGTGTACATAGTGAAGCAGCTCTTGCGGCAAATTCGGGCAATTGGGAAATCTTTGCCCCAAGAATAGACGGAAAATATTGTCGAACGTATGCTCCGAAGATACCAGGCGATTATCGATGCTGATCGGAAATGGATAAATTACTAAATCATTCGCATTTTAATGACAATCCCTTACTATCAAAAGATGTAAAAAGCTTTTAAATACATTTTTTAATGTACTCCACATGTTCTTACTTGACCGACTTCACGTAGTTTTGGTCGTTATCTAGCTCATTATGTCGTGCGACAATTTGTCTTAAGAAATTTAAACTTTCTACAACTTAACTACGTACAAGTTTTTTGATTTTGTAAACTTAAGAATTAATAGCTAATACCGTAATACTTATTTCATGTTATAAAGTGTTTTTATTCACTGTTTTCCCCAGTTTATTAAGCCCTGTTAGGACCCTGCCGAGTATTACTCAAAGTTTTTATTCTAAACTGTAGCACTTAGTGACGAAACTTACATCCTGGATTTATTTATAATATGTCGTTTCGATAATTACCATATAATAAACGTAAACATTTTTTGAGAGGAATATGGTGATTATTGGTTTCGTATAAAAAATTGTTTGTGTTTATTATTTTTCTTAGTGAAGAATTATTTTAAAAACAATAAACTTTAAACGTATGTGTTCTTGTTGTATTAGATGTCTTTTTAAATTGAAAAGCCTAAAATTTTTAAAATTTGTGACAGGGTAAAATACTTTTTGTTTTTAAGCGTGATAATATTTGAATAATCCCAGCTATTGCTCAAATCATAGACAGTTATTATTAGCATGCCTATTTAATGTAACCGTTAGAGCACATGCTGAAAAACCATAAATCTTCGGGGCTAATTTTCTCACCATTTATCATTATTTTCCTTCAATTTTGCCTATGATATAAAGATTTACTGATTTTCTGGAGAAAAAAAAAGAATTACATTTTTATTTTATATCTAGGTTGTTTTATAAGACCTAATATATGTATGTTCTTTATAAATACAATAAATTTCCGACAAAATAAATTATTTTGCTAATTTTCTTCTAAAGGTTGCTTTCTTTCAAAAGCGAAAAAGAATTGCGAATTGCGAAATGCGCATTTTCTGTTCCTTAACCAGATTAAACTTTTTTGAAAACTTGGTTCGATAATAACAAATTTTACTTTTAGTGATTAGCTTTTGGTATCTACGAGTATATATATTTACGTATATATATATATATATATATATATATATATATATATATATATATATATGTATATATATATATATATATATATATATATATATATATATATATATATATATATATATATATATATATATATATATATATATATATATATATATATATATATATATATATATATATATATATATATATATATATATATATATAGTCCCTGGCCAAATTATTAGACGCACTGCAAGATTTCATGTAAAATATTAATTACCGAGTGATATTGTACCGTTTTATTATTTTAAATTGATTTGTTTTTTATTTTTATATTATCTAATCAATTACCTATTTATTTGACATAAATAAAACAGCATTATTTTAGAAAAGCATAAGTTTATTAAGTTTTAAAGAAAAGTGAATGTTAGTAAAAGTCAATATTTAGTTGAGCCACCTTTAGCCGCTATCAAAGCTTTAATTCTGCGCGGCATGCTATCAATGCAAGATTGTACTGTCTCCTGCATTTGAGGATGATGATTCCACACATGAATAATCTTTTCTAGGAGCTGGGTTTTGTTGGTAATCACATCTTTAGCCACTTCTCTTTTCATCAGCTCCCACACATTTTCAATGGGGTTCATATCAGGGCTATTACCTGGCCAATCCAACAGAGGGATATTTTTTTCTGCCAAAAAAGCTTTAACAGACCGAGCAGTGTGGCAGGGAGCTCCATCTTGCATGAAAGTGAATGGTTCCCCATTTGGAAACCATTCTCTGAGCTGCGGAATCAACCGATTTTGTAATACTTCTTTGTACTGATCTTGTCTCATTATTCCTTTGACGACGTATAGACGTCCAGTGCCCTTGCCGCTGATGACTGACCAAATCATCACTTTGGTGGGATGTTTAACCGTCGGGACGACACAATCAGGATGAAACTTTTCTCCATAACGACGACGCACATACTGAGCTTTATTCTGCAAAATTTCAAATGTGCTTTCGTCACTGAAGCAGACCTGTCAAAAATAGGAAAAATATATAAACTTCCATGTTTATTTGCTTTATTTAACTGAAAATGATAATAATGTATCAATTATTGATTAAATTGCTGTATCTTACCGATCTCCAGAAGTCCACATCTTGGTCTTGCCATTGTTTGGCTCACTTCAGGCGCTTTGCTTTTATTGCAGCTGTTAACTTGGGCTTCCTGGCGGGGCGACAGGCCTTAAAATTTAATTCTTTCAATTTTCTTCGAACAGTGCGGTCAGAAGCATTTACGCTAGCATCCTGGAGTTGTGATTTTATTACCTTTGTGGTAGCAAATCTGTTTTCTACACAAAATTTTCTTCAAACATCTCTCTGACCGTGGAGTGAAAAATTGGTTTTATACCGCATCTTTTCTTTCTTTTCGGGCTTAATTCCTTCCCTGACTCAATTTTCTTTTTTATGCGTCGTACACTAGCTTCAGAAACCTCCAATCTTCGTAATATTTCTCGGTTTGTAAATGTTTTCGCAATCACAAGGGCCTTCACTTCAGCTTTTTTACGTGGTGAAAGATCGCCTTTTCTACCCATAATGAAAATAGTCCAATTACTTTTTTAAAACACTGCATACAAAATAAACTAATAACTGAGTAGTATAAAACTGTTAAACAAACAATCACAGTCCATAAAGCCACAGAAACACGTCCGTACCTGACTCGATTCCGATCGCGACTGATACAGGTTTGTACTTGTTTACGTTCATGTATCACTTTGTCAACACAGTGTTGCCATATGTTAAAAATAAATACAAATATGTAGTCTACAACAATTCTTTTAAATAAAAATCAATAATATTGTAGTTTAAATATACCATTATTGCATAAAAACTCTTAAGAAACATAAAATTACTAAAAAAAATACAGTGCGTCTAATAATTTGGCCAGGGACTGTATATACATATATATATATATATATATATATATATATATATATATATATATATATATATATATATATATACAATGAAGCCTGCTTATAACAAACCCGTTTATAGCGAATTTCCGATTAAAACGAACTATTTTATAATGCACAAAAAAAACTTCCAGAAGACCAACGCAAATTTTTATTGGTTATAATGAACCCGGTTATAATGAACTTCCGGATAAAGCGAACTAAATTTGGATGTTTTGTGTCCGTTTATAACGAACTTGCCACTCCTTGTGCTTGATGTCGCGCGACTTGATCTAGGGAATTCACCAAAACTAGCTGGGACCCCTATTCTACTTGTTTCCGCCGCGTCGCTGGTTCGAGCACTATTATTTTCAATTCACTTGTTGTGTTATGCGGTTCTAATGCATATTTGATCAAAGTAGCAAAGTGAATGTTTAAGTTTTTATTTTAAAATGAGTACACGAAAATGTAAAGCGTTTACTTTAAAAGACAAACACGATATTATAAGGAAAATAGAAAATGGAGTTTAACAAAGTGGTGTTTGCAAACAGTTGAATTTAACTAAATCTACGGTTTCTACCACATGGAAGAAGAGGCAAGAAATCTATTATAAAAGAAACCTTAGTTGTAAAAAAGTAAAAAAATCTACACATGACCAAGTCGATAAAGGACTCCTTAAATAGTTAAGTCAAAAACGATATGAACATGTTCCTATTACCGGCTATACTTTACAAGAGAAAGCTAATGAATTGGGAAAGAAAACAGAGAACACCAAGTTTAACTGTTCTAAAAGTTGGATTGAACGATTTAAAAAGCTTCATAATATTAGTGGGGTTAAGATAGTAGGAGAAATTGCATTTTTAATGCTGATGAAACAGGTTTGTTTTACAAGATGTCGTCTGATAAGACATTAAAGTTTGTCGGAAAGAATTGTGCTGGTGGAAAATTATCAAAAGTAAGGATTACTGTGTTGATAACCGAAAATATGTCTTGAATAGAGAAATTATCAATATATATATATATATATATATATATATATATATATATATATATATATATATACATATACATATATACATATATATATATATATATATATATATATATATATATATATATATATATATATATATATATATAAATACAATCTTAATTGGGGAACTCGGCAAATTTGGGCGTGATAGGAGATCACACAATTTTCATTAAGCCGCCAATATTTCGGTCCTGGATTGGGACCTTCTTCAGGGCAGGACTGAAAAGAAGAACAGAGCGTATTCACTGATAGTGTCTGGGACAACTTTAAATTAATGATGTTAACATTAGGTTGTTATAATAAATAAAATTAGTGTGGAACAAGAATAAGATATTAGTCATAATAAGTTAAAAAACTTACATGAGAAGTGCGCAGAAATTCGTTAGCCCGAATGGCCGTAGGTTATACATAAAAAAATTGTTACATACAAAAGTTGGTCAATCCATAAAATATACAAAATACACATTGAAACACTGTAAATAAAATTCTAAAAAACAAATTTAACACATGGATGTAATCGGGAACCTTGGATGTTGAAAAACATAGTTAATTAATTTACTTTTGACCACCACATATGGCCACCGCCATTTAGGAACAGATGACAAGAACGACAGGAGACAGCTACTCGACAGAGATAAGGCCTTTTAGTCAAGAAAACTCAATTAACCAGAATGCGGGGTCGACACCTGGAAGGAACCGATAGAAAAGGAAGTACAGATATTGGACCCCAAGTAAGAGAGAGGTAGCCAATTGAGCGACCAACAACACCCGGTATGTAATACCGGGAAATTCTTTTCAGTCCTGCCCTGAAGAAGGTCCCAATCCAGGACCGAAATATTGGCGGCTTAATGAAAATTGTGTGATCTCCTATCACGCCCAAATTTGCCGAGTTCCCCAATTAAGATTGTATTTTTAATAATTTTGGTAGATACGGCAACATTTTGCTTTTCTTTTTTATTCTCTCTCTCTCTATATATATATATATATATATATATATATATATATATATATATATATACATATACATATACATATACATATATATATATAAATATATATATATATATATATATATATATATATATATATATATATATATATATATATATATATATATATATACATATATATATATATATATATATATATATATATATATATATATATATATATATATATATATGTATGAGGGCAACACACTTACCAAGTATATTAATGACGAAATAAATTTTTAATGAAATCATAGATTTACTGAGATTTTGAATTACCAGTAGAAACACCATATCTGTACTGTCCATAAAAAGTAATACCTTTGTTCATTTTTAAAGCATTGTTAAATAAGAAATCTTTAACATAAAGGCACATGCCTCTTTAAACACTCTGTACATTTTCTTTTTTGGACAACAAACACTCCAGCACATCTCATTTTTAAGACGTTCGTTCACACCTTAAAACCTTAACATTTTAAAACGTCGCCTATTAATTTTGCCGTTTGATATTGTTAAATATTTGAACCCTGCGACCTTGCTTTTTCTTCTTCTTCTTTCAAAGTAACATAGGGAACAACAAAAACATCATTTAATTGAATCGACTGAATGAACTTGCTATATTTTATTGCTGAATATGTTGATTTATTTTTGACAATGATAATGATTAGTATTGTGAACATCTGTCACGATTTAAAATCGCAATAGACAATCAATTTTCTTATAGCTGTTAAACCGAATAGTAACAGAGAAAAATTAAAATATGTATATTGTGTTTGTAAACTTCGAAAAGGCATTTGACAGTGTAGATTGGTTAAGATAGATATGAAAATTGAAGATATGCAGATGCATAGAAAAAAACAGCTCTAAATCCAGTTCGCAGCATTATTAAATTGTAAGTTATATCTCATAAAAGAAGCTCTATTTTTGAAATTAGATATACAGATTGATTCTGTGTCTCTATAGAGCAGTTTAGACCATTATTTGTACAAAAACTAATGTAAGCTTAATCTTTAAATTAAACTCCTTAGCTTTCTCTCATTTTGGTCATGGCCAAGCCAAAGTTGTTTCGTAACGACGCATTTATCGAGGCTTCTCTGGACCTATTTAACTGACTTGAACTGACATGAGCCGGGTAGTATTATACATCGGAATATAATTCAAACGGGTCAAGTATGGAAAATAAGCCACATGAGGGAGAATTTCTTAACCGAAATCTGAGATGGCTTCCAAGTTCTTTTTATTGCGTAGGACTTGGCTTTATATTACAGCCTGTAAATGGTATTTTTTCTTCAGGTGCATCACTAACACGGCTCGGCTCTTACTGCTAGAGTGCCGATGTCATGGACTGGCCAGGTCGATGCACCTCATAGTGGATCACGCCCATGTGATCCCACTAAATGTACCATGCTCAATTTCGCGATGCTCATTCATATCTGGATAACTCTATGATTTTCGCCTCTTAGGATCATCATATGATATCCACTTTTCATCGTAAGTAACAACTTTGTCAAAAAAGTTATTTTTCTTGAACCTGGAGAGCAAGAAGAGCGCAATATCGAAAGATCGGTCCTTATTTTTGAAAATGAGCTCGTCAGAGACCTATCTGGCTCCTTGCAAATCATCTCTAGCATCTGTAAACAATGAGAAATAGCTTGCTCGGTCACTCCGAGTGTCTTTGCAAGTTTCAATTGAGTTTAGCGAGGATTCTCGCTCAAAATTTACACCAACTCTGACTGTCTCCAATGTATCATGTTATACGTCTTCTTCAGGGATCTTCAAAATTATTGTATTCTTTCGAAATTATGGCATTTTTTCATTATTTTCAAATTTAACAGAAATACTATGTAGAGCGAATTGTACAATTTCTCTCTCACCTCTGATCCTGATTGATAACTCATCATATGTGATATTAATTATGTTAGTTATTTACATACCTCCAAACACTTCTCAACAAGGGCTTAGTACATTATTCGAATACGTGGAAGTACTTCACTTTATGTACAATAAAGAGATTTTGCGATGCTTATTTTCAACATGCCTTTATCGTTACCGTTATTAAAAGCATGCGCAATATAAACGCGGAGGAATTGCACATCAAAAAAATTTCAACTCTTAAAATAAGCATTATTAGGTGTGCTGCAGGGAAATCCCTAAAGCGCTACAGGAACAACACGTGTGCGGAAAAAGCGATTCATGTAGGTCTTGAATCGCTGTAGATTGTACTCGGTGGGAAACACAGTCCTGGCCAAATTATTCCAAAGGGATGAAGTTCTCCATATAAAAGACTGCTTGAAAAGATTTGTACGAGGAGTAACAAGCTGAACCTTATACGCGACGTGTATTCCTAGCATGCACCGCTCTGGGAGGAATTAAGCGGGCTACATCCATCGAACACTTTCCATGGAAATACTTGTAGAATAGACTCAAGTCGTCAACCGTTCTTCGACGTTCCAACGAATTAAGGCCGCCGGCCAGTTCCGGGTCTCCAAAATCCAACAAATGCAGTTTATGTTTGGGAGCAGAGTCTCAAACATGGGAGCAGTATTCCACAGTTGGTCGAATTTGAGCTTTGTACAGAATTAACAGTTGTTGTGGAGTGTAAAGCTTTCTGGTTTGAAATAATACTCCCAGCTTTCAAGAAGCTCTCTTTGCTATTCTTGCAACATGTTCATGTCAAGACAGTTGCTCCCCAATTAACGCCCAACAATTTAAATGACGATGTTAGAGGAAGGGAGTGCCCCGGATAACTATGTCGGGTTCAGTAACGTTAACTTTTTTATAAAAAACTGCCGCCTGGTTTTTCGAAGCGTTGAATTCCACTTGGTTACTGTCACCCCAAGATAAAATTTCTTCCAGGTCTTTGTTAAGTTGAACGACTTTCTGCTGTCTGCGGATATTCGTCTGAATAGCCGATGTCCGAGCGTTCAAAGTGAATGAAGAGATAAGCGTACTGTCATCTGTAAAGCTGTAGATTGGATTCCTGGTCTTTTCCAGCAGATCGTTTATGTAAATGAGAAAGAGAGTAGGAGACAGTATGGAACCCTGGGGCACACCGACGTTGATTGTGCCAAACACAGTCGAGGGCCTTAGATGTATCAAGAGCAACCGCTCGAGACTCTCCAAAGTGTTCAGTTACGCTGTTCCAAACATGTGTTACATAAGATCTCCTGTTGATCTATGTTTACGAAAGACATAGTGACGGTATTGTCACGTAAGAAGAAGCGACGACAGAAGGTGGATTAAGAAAATCACAGAGCGGAGTCCAGTTGAAAGAAGGAAGAGGGGAAGACCTAGGCAGTCATGGCGGGATGACGTCGATGATGCAATGGAAAACAGAGCATTACAGGAAGGAGACTGGGAAGATCGAAGAGAATGGAACGCGAGGCTATGAGAAGGGAGGCAGTGTCAGGTGCCCTTAAATATATATATATATATATATATATATATATATATATATATATATATATTTATATATATATATATATATATATATATATATATATATATATATATATATATTTATATATATATATATATATATATATATATATATATATATATATATATATATATATATATAATATATGTATATATATATATATATATATATATATATATATATATATATATATATATATATATATATTCTTCGGATCTACATTATACACAACTAGCCGTGCCCGTGGCTCCGCTCGCGTGGACTTGATTTACCTTTATCGTCACTGCTTATTCGTTATGTTTATATTATTATATAGCTCGAGAGGCCTTAGAGGCCCATGGCTTGGTTGCAAACTCGTCTCCACTTCTTTTTGTCTCCTGTTAGCTTTTCCCAGTACGGGATTCCCATCAACTCCAGATCTTGCTTTACTGCCTGAATCCAAGTAGATAGAGGTCTACCCTTGCCTCTTCTTCCAACCACTCCTCTTATTAGGGCTTACTTTGCCTGTCTTTCTTCCTTCATGCCACGTGTCTCAAACCATCTTAATCGCTGGCTTCTTATGATTTGGCTTATAAAGGGTAACGGATATAGGCATTTTAATTCGTAGTTTGTTCTTTTTCTCCACAGTCCCTCTTTTTTCCTTCCTTCATAGATTCTTCTCAAAGCTTTCCTTTCCCACACCTCCAACGTCTCCTTTTCTCTTGCATTTAGTTTCCACGATTCGTGGGTCTGACAACTGCCGCATGTATGTTTTATTTTGCTTTTCTTGATACATTCTTTGATTTCAATATTGGATTCATTGTCTACTTTTTCAAACATATATCTTTTCCCTAAGTTGTTTATTATATCTAAACTTTTGTTGTTTTTATTATCCTTCTTCTTTGTAATTTCCATGTATTTTGTTTTCCTTCCCCTTTCTTCTATCCTACTTATGGCTTTTTTGAGGTTCTCTTTTGCTCTTGCAATCACTGCTACATCATCCGCATAGGCCAAGCATTGGCAGGTTTGTTGTTATATCGTTCCATTTGTTTTTATTTCTGACTCCCGGATAATCTTCTCTAGTACCAAATTAAATAGACATGTCGACACGGGATCCCCCTGTCTTAATCCTCTCTTCACCTTAAACTTGTCTGATACTTTGTCCTCAACCAACACTCTATTTTCTGTGTCATTCAGGGTCATTCTCATCATGCGAATCAATTTACTTGGAATTTTTAGTTCTTCTATTATCTTGTAGAGTCTTTCTCTATTTACAGAGTCATATGCTTCTCTGAAATTTACAAAGACCAAGTGTGGTGCCAAATTTTGTTCTAAGGTATTACCTTGGTTTTGCTTAATCGAAAATATCTGGTCTGTAACCGAACTATTTTTCCTCAATCCACACTGGTACTCTCCCAGAATAGACTCGGCTTTCTTTTCTAGTCTGTTTTTGATAGTCACCACTACTATCTTGTACACGACATCCAGTAAGGCTATTGGTATATAATTAGCACATATAATTTTTTCTCCTTTTTTGTATATTGGACAAATGAGCGACTCTCTCCAGCTCACTGGCATCTTTTCTGTTTCCCATATTTCTTGCACCAACCAGCATATTTCATTTTCCAGATCTACTCCTCCAGCTTTTATCATTTCTACTGTTATACAATTTCCACCCGGGGCCTTATTTTTTTTTGGGTTCTGAGTATTTCTCTTATTTTTTCCCTCCTGCCCTTCAGTTAATTTTGCTTCCTATTTCTCATTCAACTCCTCATTTTTATCTCCATTTAATGTTTCTTTAAAGTATTCCGCCCATCTATTCAGCCTTTCTGCTAAATTTCCATCTTTTTTCCTACATATTAGCATTTTGTCTCTGTTTATTCACTTTGTATTTTATAAAAAAAAAACATGTAAATCGGATAAGTGGTTCTTATGTGCTAAGCGCACTAATGGTCAGACAGACAGACAGAGAGACGTTACGTTTTATATATATTATATATATATTTTTTTTTATATATATTAGATTAAGAATTAAAAAAAAAAAACACGTAAATCGGATTAGTGGTTCTCGAATGAGAAGCACACTAACGGACAGACAGACAGAGAGACGTTGCGTTTTATATATATTATATAGATCATTATTATTATTATATAACCTGGTCAGGGAACATATGTATGAATTAAAAAAAACACGTAAATCGGATAAGTGGTTCTCGCGTGATAAACGCACTAATGGACAGGCAGGCAGACAGAGAGACATTGCATTTTATATATATTATAGATTATAGATATTCTCTGCTACATAACATTGTTCCATATTTAATGGTTTAGGCTGTGTATTGCAAGGAAACGCGCTAGCGGCAAACTTTTTTCCGACTTCACTTACTATTATCGTCACTGCTCATTCCTTATGCTACCTATCGTAATAAAATATACCCTATAACCTGACCAGAGAACATATGTATGTTTTAAAAAAAAAAGTACGTAAATCGGATAAGTGGTTTTCCAGTGATAAGCGCACTAACGGACAGACAGACAGACAGAGAGACGTTGTATTTTATATATATTATAGATGTATAATGCAGATCCGAAGAAGCTGCATCGACAGCGAAACGCGTCATCACGATTATAAATAAACCAGTGGAAATTGACTAAAAACAGTCTTTTATTATATATTTATAATAAATTTCCATCAAATAGGAGTTACAACCATCCGAAATATATATATATCTATATATATATATATATATATATATATATATATATATATATATATATATATATATATATATATATATATATATATATATAAATATATATAAATATATATATATATATATATATATATATATATATATATATATATATATATATATATATATATATATATAACGAAAAGGCCAAACTAATTAATTTCAACGGACGGTTTCTCCGAAAAGAAATAAAATATCTGAAAATTTCAAAATGTATTTTGAAGGAGAAGAGTAGTACTTTCAGATACCGCACCTAGTTTGGTGGAGAAAAATTAATTCTTGGTGTAATATAATCCAGAATATAGCTAGAAACCATGTTTTTTCATTTTTAGGTTAGGATATCTCCAAAACCTGATGATGGAGCAATTCTGATGTCGGATTTGAATTCAGTGCACCAAAAACCTTCGAAATAGTGTAGTCTAGTTTGAAAAATGTTGGTCTGTGTTATTATTATTATAACGTGCCAATTATAGAAAATATGTAGTGCGCGGACAAAATGAAATGAAAAAGTCAAATTCAGTATACTTCGGTATTGCGTGCTTGGAACGAAAGCACTGGGTAAATTACCTTACCAATTTTTAATATCTGGGTGTCACGAAATGTTAAGATTCGTTAAAATTTCGAAGTCGAATTTTTAACGAATTCAATACTTTCTCTCTAGTTAGATCGACGGAATACATAACATTACTATTAGGTGTCTATTTTGGCAACTGTATCAAACATTGCGATGTATTACGAAAATAACATACGGAAAAAGAAAGTGATGATTAAACTATAGGTAATTTAAACACGTGAAAATAATGTAATAATTTAACTCCAATCGGTGATAATGTTTTTCGTAATGGAATGTTCCTTTTTTAGATATCGTGGAATTTCCTTATTTGTGATTTTTATTAACGATTTAAAGCATGCTTTGTATTATTTATAAAAATGTATTTGCACCTTCTAAAATGGTCTAAATGGGAATTTCTCTGAACATATGCAATGATACCAGCGCGATCTCTTAAGTTACCTACCTAACTACGAGGGAAACATGCAAAGCATAACACTAAAATTAAGGACGCTGAGCCAGCCCTGACGCCGCCGCCCTGGTCCTTCAGATAAGGACCCTCTATAAATAGTAATCCCTGACACAGAACAGATTAGATCTGGGGGCACGTTAGTGTCACTGACACACTCACCGATCATCAAAATTCTAAGGTACTTCTAGCAGACACATAAACTTCAAATTTTGAATTTAGTTAGTGTTTAGCCTATAAAGGAAGGAAAAACTGAAACATCCCGAAATTTCAGTCCCGTTTTCTAAATTGTACAGTCACTTAAGCCAAAAAAGAGGATCAACCTCGGAATAAGAGATAATAAGCTGTAAACTTGTATAAAACTTTATTTTGGCATTCTAAAAGTTGTCTCAAAAGTCTCATAAAATCTCGTGTCCGCGTCTTAAGATATTCAAGGTCAAAGGTCACAAAAATCGGTTTTTCGCAAATATCTCGCTTCCTATGGTTTCAATGATATTTACATTTATTATAAAAATTGTAGAGCATAAAATTCTCTACAAATTTTATTCTAAACATTTTTTTATACGCCTAACCGTTTTTGAGATAGAACGTGGAGAGCGCGCAGCGCTCAGCATAGCATAATGCAAGGTCAATCGTGAGTCCCGGTAAATAATACGTCTTATAGAGTTAATTAATCACTAAAAAATCCATAATTATGAATAATTTGTATTATTTATTAATTAATATATTATATTTAATAATATTTTTCATTTATCAAATATATTCGTTTAATAATACTTACCTACTTCGTGTAATTAAAAAAGTGAAATACTTTAAGTATATTTTAATTATAAAAAAGTATGAAGATGATGCTTCCATGACAGTAGGGCTAGAAGGGAATATAGTTATTAAAATAGGAGTAAAAGTCATGTTAAGACGAAATATTGACGTGAGTCTTGGCTTAGTCAACGGTTCTATCGGTGTAGTACAAGGAGTAAAGGTTGATCCTGAAAATACAAATAAAATAAAAAAAAAAAATACATATTATATTTAATAATGAACATCTTTACGAGCTTGGTCCAGTCAAAACTAAATTTGAAATTATTAATAGAGCCTATGTTCATTGCGAACAGTTTCCGATATGTATAGCCTATGTTATTATCCTACACAACATTCAGGGGTCTAAACAGTGCACTAATGGCCATCGGTTCTTCAGTGTTCACATGCGGTCAAGCATACGTGGCCCTTTCGAGAGTGACAAGTCTGGGCGGATTACATCTAATTAATGTCGACTTCGGTAGTATCAATGCTCAGGAGTCCGCAATCGTTGAATATAATCGACTTAGAAGCACTTATCGCCCAGACTTGTCAAAAATTGTTATACCATAGCCTTTGAGAAAAACTAATAGAGACAGAGAGTGGGCTTTAAGAAAATCCATAGCTGACGTACAAGAAATATTACCCGAGAAGAAAAAAAAAGAGGACTACCTACAAAAAGAAATGAGATCCCATCAAAAACATAAAATGTAAAAAAATGCCAAGTCTCGCAACGCAGTCCTTCCACCACAAAAAGTTGTGAGATCTCATGTAAAACCAAGTCAGTTATTTTAGTTAGTATTTATGGAAGCACCTGTTCAACAACTTTGTCATAAATTGTTATCTAATTAATTACCTACAAACATTTATAGTGACCGTATCAATATTAGACATCTTTATTTCTATAATAAATATAATGACTTGGCAATCGCACGGCAACATAATCACATAAGAATAATCTACTATTTCGATTGCTAAGTAAGTCTAAACAGTGCACATCCCGAAATTTCAGTCCCGTTTTCTAAATTGTACAGTCACTTAAGCCAAAAAAGAGGATCAACCTCAGAATAAGAGATAATAAGCTGTAAACTTGTATAAAACTTTATTTTGGCATTCTAAAAGTTGTCTCAAAAGTCTCATAAAATCTCGTGTCCGCGTCTTAAGATATTCAAGGTCAAAGGTCACAAAAATCGGTTTTTCGCAAATATCTCGCTTCCTATGGTTTCAATGATATTTACATTTATTATAAAAATTGTAGAGCATAAAATTCTCTACAAATTTTATTCTAAACATTTTTTATACGCCTAACCGTTTTTGAGATAGAACGTGGAGAGCGCGCAGCGCTCAGCATAGCATAATGCAAGGTCAATCGTGAGTCCCGGTAAATAATACGTCTTATAAAGTTAATTAATCACTAAAAAATCCATAATTATGAATAATTTGTGTTATTTATTAATTAATATATTATATTTAATAATATTTTTCATTTATCAAATATATTCGTTTAATAATACTTACCTACTTCGTGTAATTAAAAAAGTGAAATACTTTAAGTATATTTTAATTATAAAAAAGTATGAAGATGATGCTTCCATGACAGTAGGGCTAGAAGGGAATATAGTTATTAAAATAGGAGCAAAAGTCATGTTAAGACGAAATATTGACGTGAGTCTTGGCTTAGTCAACGGTTCTATCGGTGTAGTACAAGGAGTAAAGGTTGATCCTGAAAATACAAATAAAATAAAAAAAAAATACATATTATATTTAATAATGAACATCTTTACGAGCTTGGTCCAGTCAAAACTAAATTTGAAATTATTAATAGAGCCTATGTTCATTGCGACCAGTTTCCGATATGTATAGCCTATGTTATTATCCTACACAAAATTCAGAGGTCTAAACAGTGCACTAATGGCCATCGGTTCTTCAGTGTTCACATGCGGTCAAGCATACGTGGCCCTTTCGAGAGTGACAAGTCTGGGCGGATTACATCTAATTAATGTCGACTTCGGTAGTATCAATGCTCAGGAGTCCGCAATCGTTGAATATAATCGACTTAGAAGCACTTATCGTCCAGACTTGTCAAAAATTGTTATACCATAGCCTTTGAGAAAAACTAATAGAGACAGGGAGTGGGCTTTAAGAAAATCCATAGCTGACGTACAAGAAATATTATCTGAGAAGAAAAAAAAAGAGGACTACCTACAAAAAGAAATGAGATCCCATCAAAAACATAAAATGTAAAAAAATGCCAAGTCTCGCAACGCAGTCCTTCCACCACAAAAAGTTGTGAGATCTCATGTAAAACCAAGTCAGTTATTTTAGTTAGTATTTATGGAAGCACCTGTTCAACAACTTTGTCATAAATTGTTATCTAATTAATTACCTACAAACATTTATAGTGACCGTATCAATATTAGACATCTTTATTTCTATAATAAATATAATGACTTGGCAATCGCACGGCAACATAATCACATAAGAATAATCTACTATTTCGATTGCTAAGTAAGTCTAAACAGTGCACTTAAGAATAAAGCATAATCACATAAGAATAATCTACTATTTAAAATACTTTATTCTTAAGTGCACTGTTTAGACTTACTTAGCAATCGAAATAGTAGATTATTTTTATGTGATTATGTTGCCGTGCGATTGCCAAGTCATTATATTTATTATAGAAGTGAAGATGTCTAATATTGATACGGTCACTATAAATGTTGGTAGGTAACTAATTAGATAACAATTTATGACAAAGTTGTTGAACAGGTGCTTCCATAGATACTAACTAAAATAACTGACTTGGTTTTGCATGAGATCTCACAACTTTTTGTGGTGGAAGAACTGCGTTGCGAGACTTGGCATTTTTTTATATTTTATGTTTTTGATGGGATTAAGACTAAATCTACGAAAACAACACAGTGAACATACAAATAGGACATAAAATAGGGAAGAGACTCCAAACATCAAAAGGCCTATTACAAGGATGCTCTACATCCCCAACACTATTCAAAATATACCTCGAACAAACATTAAAAAAATGTAGTGGAATGGGAGTCCCAATACGAAAAGATTACTTATATACTCTAAGTTTCGCAGACGACCAAGTAATCATAGCGCAAGATGAGGAAGACCTCAGTTATATGGTAAGAAAACTGAAAGAAGAATACACTAAAGCAGGATTAGCAATAAACTTTGATAAAACGGAATATCTAACAACAAAGGAGGGAAACGTGGAGAATCTAGAAGTCGATGACGAAACAATAATCAATGGAACCGATAGATTTAAATATTTAGGAATCATCATTTCAAAAAACGCAACATTAGAAGAAGAGATTAAAACTAGATTAGGACAAAAGCGGACATGCATAACACAATTAAATTCGATCCTGTAGGTCAAACACATTACAAAAAGAAACAAAACACGCATATACAAATCAATAATACAAAGCATAATGACCTACGGGTCAGAAACATGGACGATCAACAAAAGAAATAAATCTAAAATTAACGCGGTAGAGATGGAGTATTGGAGAAGATGTTGTAGAATGACACGTATGGAGAGAATAACAAATGAAGAAATAAGAAGCAGAATGAACATCAAAGAGAACGCAGTAAACATCATTGAAGAAAAACGATTAAAATGGTATGGACACATAAGACGGAGCGAAGATAATAGGTGGATAAAGAAAATAACGGAGTGGAGCCCTATAGGGAGAAGAAAAAGAGGAAGATCCAGACGATCGTGGAGAGACGATGTGGACGAGGCTATGGAGGACAGGGGTCTAACAGATGGATACTGGGAAGATAGAAACGGATGGAATCAAAGGCTCAGAGAAGGAAGACAGCGTCAGCTGTAGAAAATCCTTGATATTTATCTAGTATATACTTTATTTTTTTTTTAGTTTTACCGTAATTTAAAAAAAAATATTTAAAATGAAATGCTTTCAGTTGTATTGGGAATTATGCTTCCAACCTTATTTATGATTAAATTAACGTTTCTGTATACCACTAAATGTTTTGAAATTGGCTATTAAGGGGTTTCTTGGGGTGATGATTATGAATCTGATGACAGATTTGAAAAATTTAAAATGGCGGATACAATATGACGGCTAGAGAGTACGTAATTCATTTAATTTCTTCGAGTAATTTAGAATTTTTGTATTTTCAGTAACTGTTTTCTTTGTATCTGGATGTTTAAATGAAATATAAATACTTTATACTTAAAGCTTAGACTTTTATCTTTCATTTCCCACCTTTATTTTATTTTAAGTTTAAGTTTTGTGATTAATAACACAGCCCAACGATGAAAAAACTTTTTTAATAATTTTTACCTGATTCTTATGTTTTTTGGTGTGCCGAGTCCGAAAATAATAATAAAAAAGTCGTATCGCCCACCAATTTTTCACATTTTAATATTTAAAATGTGAAATGTTTATTTTTTATCATTCGAATGTTATCATTTTGGCAATAAAATTAGAATTTTATAAGGTTGGCAGTAAAATCAAATGGTATTAGGTTGGCAGTTTCGATAAATGTCACAGCTGTTTGTTTTCTTCCAGCTAATATAACCTCGCATTCCAGTGTTTAACCCATGTGCTTTAATTGACACTCAAAGTATGGCTAATCGTGGTTGTAAAAACTCTCCCAACATTTTTTGTGATATATGTGGCGAGTTTGTAGTTAAAAAACATCAAAGAAACATTAATAAGTTTGTAAAAGAAATATACTGTAGAAATCCGTAATCAAGAAAAATGTTGAGCTCCTCACAAAGTATGTTATATTTGTGTCGAGGATCTTGGGAAATGGTATAAGAAAGAAAAGAAAGGTTTTATATTTGCAGTACCCATGGTATGGAGAGAGCAAGAAAATCATTCAAATGATTGATATTTTTGCAGCATTGATGTTTCTGGATATAACTCCAAAAATAAGAAAGTAATTGTCCATCCTAACTTTACTTCAGCTAATCGGCCTCAGTCTATTGATGACGTTTTACAGTCCAGTTCCGAATTTAATGAAAATCGATGAATTTCAATGTTCACTAGAAAATTTAAAACCACAGTTGTTTACACAAGCTGAGTTAAATGATTTAGTAAGAGATTTGGGTTTGAGTAAGGTTCTAGGCTGAAAGAAAAACATTTATTGGAATCTGGAACATCTATTGGCCATTATAGAACAAGAGATCAAAATTGTAGCCTAATCGAATAAAAGTACGGTTTAAGTTTTTATTGAAATTTAATCGATGTCATATTGTGAGAGAACTGTGGGTGATACAAAAAAACTGTTACCAGATACGGTTTTAGCACCCAAAAATACATAACACTTAGATGTATTGGTTTAAAAAGTTTTTACAAATATTTTTTTTTGTTGGCCTGTGTAATAAGCAAAAAATACGTTTATCATCAACACTTTTTTAAGAGCAAAATTACAAAAAAAGAGAAAGCTTTTTTAAGTTTTTAAAGATTTTCTAATATCAAGTATACTTTTAACTGTAACTGAAAAAAAAAAAATGTCCGACTTTTTTGACCATTTCGTACTACTTTGAAAGTAAAAATGCCAGCGGCGCACTACAGAAGGCAAATTTTCATATTTTAAAACTCAATTTTTAAATAACACAGACAATGTAGGTATTTTTAGTTATTCTTACAATGAAACTTAGGGTATAATAATGATATATGCACAAGGATTTTTGTCTTAATGCTGTATTTTATTAAATATTTGGAATTTACTGTATGTCCGTTAAAATCATGCAAACAAAAATTTTGTTTTAAGTTTTACAAATTATAAAGCAACAAAAATAGAAACTATTAGTATCATTGGAAAGCTGAAAGTCTCCTCTTCAAAATCTTCTTCTTTTAATTTTTTTTTACACTCTGAAAACAAGGAATATCGATTAACCTTCGAGTGGTGCGCGTAGACTTTCAAATTAACCTGTTTAGGGCGCTACATTTTTTGAAGCACCTATCCGAATTTTTAATAAATTCTCAATTTTGTTTATAAAATTTTCCACTCTTTCATGTGGTGCTATTAGTTTTTCGGTATCTTTTTTATTTTTCGAGATAATATCGAAAAACCGAATTTTTGGTTTTATTTTGGATTTTGTGGGCTTAGTGTACATCAAACTTTGGCAAACTTTTTTTTACGTATTCTACGTCCAAAAAATTACACCTGTATGTCAAAATGCAGCTTGTTAACAACATTTAATGTTCAGGCTCACTGCTGTGCGATAGAGGAGATCATTCAAGAGTATCCCAGCGATAATATATGTGTCCTAGGTGACTATAACTTGCCTCATGTAGAATGGACTAGTGACAGTTTTGGAAGTTCAGCCATTGGCCATGGTGGGGACGTTGTGAGGCTACTTAGTGAGTGTTTCTCTTATAATCAGTTATTTCAAGTGAACGAAATTAGTAATGCGAATGGTGTGAAATTAGATCTGGTGGTAACACGAGACAGTAGAACATCTGTTCGTGTGGCACTAGAGACTCTGCTGCCCTGCAACCGGCACCATCCTTCCCTTATGGTTGATGTGCTGCTTAATGACCATCCTGAGCGTTTGCACTATGATTTCAGTTTCTATGACTTTAAGCGTGCGGACTATAATATGTTAAATAATTATTATCACTCAGTGGACTGGGAATATGTCTTGGGTGGCATTGCAGATATAAATGCTGCAAAGTCTGTCTTCGATGAAGTTTTGTATGCTGGTATTAGTCTGTATATCCCTGTGGTTCGTTCCAAAAATCCGAAGTTCCCGAAGTGGTTTTTTGATGAACTTAAAGATCTTATCTTAAAAAAGAAGTTGTGTCACAAATAATACAAAAAAAAACCCGTCGGTGGGAAACTTATCAGAAGTTTTCGGAGTTAAAAACCCAATCCAATATCTTAAAGAGCAACTGCTACTTGCAGTATATTAAAAATATTGAGACAAATTTAAAGCATATCACCAAACAATTTTGGAATTTCATTAACAGTAAAAAGGGGGGCAAGTCCACCCCTACCTTAATAAATCTAGACGAGCTAACAGGGGCGGATGGACAGACTATTGTGGAAATTTTTAAGTCTCATTTTCAGGGTGTGTATAGGACCGATACTGACGGTGGTGAGCCTGGGCTTGAGGATGGTGGGGATAGTGGTGGATCATTCTCCTCTGTTGAGATCTCCCTGGGGGAGGTGTTTAAATAAATGTCCAAACTTGACATAAATAAGGGACCGGGTTCTGATGGTATATCTCCCAGATTTTTGGTTGACTGTGTCTATGCTTTGGCGAAACCGCTCCATATGCTTTTTAAAATGTCCCTAGAGAGCGGTGTTTTTCCTGACCAATGAAAATATAGTTTCATTACTCCAGTATTTAAGTCCGGCGACAAATCAGACGCTAAAAATTATCGACCTATTTCCATTCTAAGTTCTATTCCAAAAGTATTCGAAAAAAATTGTTTGCGACAAATTAAAACCATTCATAAAACCTTTTTTGGTTCTGGAACAGCACGGTTTCGTTGGTGGCAGATTAACGGCTACAAACTTAATCTTGTTGGTTCAAAGTACTATTTATGCAATGGAGGCGGGTGGTCAGGTTGACGTGGTTTATACTGATTTCAGCAAGGCCTTCGACACAGTCAACCACGATATCCTGATAGGGAAGTTAAGAGATTATGGGTTTTGTGGATCACTACTGAATTGGTTGACCTGCTACCTTACATACAGGAAACAGTTTGTTAAAGTAAAGGGCTTTGTGTCGAGTGAGGTATCTGTTGCATCGGGTGTGCCGCAGGGTAGCCACCTGGGCCCGTTGCTGTTTAATATATTTATTAACGACCTGATGATTCTATTTTCAAGGCCCTTGTTTTTTGCAGATGACTTGAAATTGTCTATGGCAATTCATTCTGTTGACGATGCTATGAGACTGCAGGGAGACTTGGATATGGTGAGTGAGTGGTGCAGGAGAAAACAAAATGAAACTAAATATTAAAAAATGTAAGATTATGTCGTTCTTTCGTATGACTTCTCGAAAGAGTCTCCTCATTGTGTGACTTGGGTATTTATTTGGACACTAAGCTAGATTTTCATATTCATTATGACTTTATTACTAACAAATGTATTAAACTCCTCGGCTTTGTCTGTAGAAATACTAGGGATTTCCAGACCGTAGATAGCGTGAATATTCTGTACAAGGCCTTGGTGAGATCTTCTTTGGAGTATCTGTCATGTGTGTGGTCGCGATCGTATGCTGTGCATATTGAGGGTGTTGAAAGGGTACAGAGGAAGTATGCTAGATATGTCTCTTGCAAATTTAAGTGGAACATTACTGCCTATGGGGACCAGCTACGAAGACTTCAGCTGCAATCACTTTCAAGACGTAGGAAAGTTGCTGATATATGTTTCTTATTTCGACTTGTAAATGGTCATATAGACTGCTCTGATCTCTTGAGTCTGATAAATTTTCATGTTCCACCAAGATCAACAAGAGACCACGTACTCTTTGCCCTGAGGTACCACAGATGTAACTATGGCCTATTCTCGCCGATCACTAGAATCACTAATGGTGTCAGCGGATCTTGATTTTTTTAATCTCTCTTTAAAACGTTTAAAAGAAAAACTGTTGACAGTTCACTGAGTTTTTGAAATGGTAATTACTGGTGTTGTTATTGTATTGTTATAACTTTACTATATTATTGAAATTTTTCTGTAAATACTTTGTACAAAATGGGTCTGCACGTAAATAAATAAATAAAAATAAATAAATAAAAAAACCCCTGGAGACTGGGCAATAAACACAAAAAATAATTGTTTTTAAATAACACCTTATAATTAAAAATAGCTTCAAAAAATAAAAATAAATATTTTTATGCTAAAAATAAACAATAACGAAGAGTTTAAAATCCTATTGTTGTTGTTGGAATTGCTATTCTAGTCATTTCTCACGTACTACATCAGTAATATTAAATACAAATATTCGCTCATCTTTTATCCACTGGAATTTTCGCATTTTGCAAGTCCTTCAATTAAAAAAATAAAATTCCCAATTACGCGTCTACTCATCTTAAATAAAATTAACAGAATTAGACTTAATTATAATTAACATATTTTAATGATACTTATTTCCAAATAACAAAAAATACTTTTAAGAATTGATTCTCTTTTTTTTTGCTTTTTACGCGTCATTCATAAATACGAGTAATTCATATATCCTTGACATGCTGGAATCAGGATGCATTTGACGTTGATCAATTTTACTAATAATCCGAAATACCCATAGGCAGTTTGCAAGTAATAACTTTTTTTGCCTTTATTCATGTTTTTTTATGATAATTATTTTAAAATTAACCTTTTTTTTGGGACACATTGTAGTATTGTAATTATCTGAAGCATCTTCTACTCTTCATATATTTCGAATCTCAATTTCTTTAATTATTGTAAACATTTTTCACGGTGGCAACAATAACAACTACTGATTTTATCTCATTTCCTGCGAAGCTACTTTTCCGGAGATACACTATTCTTTGAGGCATTTTATTAAATTTTAAAAAAAAGTATTTTACTGGTTAGTACACTTTCCATCAAAGAATGAACATTAGTTGCTATATTTGCAGAAAAATATACAAGATAACATTAACCTATGTGGGTATCAGAAATAGTAAGAAGCAACAGCGTAGATATTTTTTAGGATATCTGTAATTTTTGAAAAAATAATAATTGAAATATTTAAACGCACATCCTATATTTATAAACATCTAGATCCTTGCCTATCCTTATGTGTAATTGCTTTTTAAGCGATCTTCACTCACTTGTCTGCCAGTAAAGTCGCCCTGAGGACCCCAGTGGGGTCAAACGAATATCCCTCTGTCTATAATAATAATTCAGAGAGATATATTCGACATGTATTATCAGGGCATTATTCTTCTTTGTTGTTAAGTATTTATTAATATTTGTCCGCCTGACCATCACCATTATCTCTTAACAATAAATCAAAATATCCCGTACTGGCTTAAGCATTTTAACGCTATTTTTTTTAATCATACAAACAAATGTATTACGTGTGGTACCTACTACACCTCTTACGTTACAACATCCACGCAAAATACGCACCTCGGGGCAGAACCACACGAGCACCCGGCGTCTACACCGATAACTTTCTCCGCTGATGGGATTCTTCACGTGGTTCTCGCCTCCGGTACCAACGAGGAGACTTGTGCTGGGAACCCAGACGGTCTTGGTCGACGGTTGTGATCGCTTCTGCCTGTGCAGCATCCGATAAGCTGCCGCAAGGAGTAGCGCGTCGTGGGTGCTTAAGTGATTATCAGCTGTTTTGTTTTTGCGGTGAGGCATCGCTGCATACTAGAGTCAAAAGAAGAAAAATGGAGACTCCAGCAATTTTACGGTAAGTTTTTTTTTTTAATTCAACAATAATCTTTTGAAAATGGTATAAATATATATATATATATATATATATATATATATATATATATATATATATATATATACTTACATATAAGTTAGTTGGTATAATTAATTTTATGCTATTTTTATTAAATTTTTTAGCATATATATGCAGCTTCCATTGTTAAATTAAATGCATGTGTTTTCTTGAAAATGCGACATTAATTCTCTCAGTAAGCGAAGCGTCGTATTCGTCCAAAAATTACCTCCCAAGACTTTTCAGTTTCTTTGCCTTTGACGGTGTCTAAACCACAAACAACAGTTTACAATTTTTGTTTGTCGGTGTGTCTTTTTGTTGGCGCTATAACCCTCGAACAAAATGATCTATTGATTTCCAATTTGGTACACATATAATACTTAAAGTGGGAAAGGAACCTATAGATTTTGAGCAATATTTCTTTAGGGAAAGGGGAGTGAAAGAGGTGGGGTCCATAAGTTTTTTCAAGGTTTAATGATATTATGAGACGGAAAAAATCTTTACTCCTGGTCCTTAATTCCCAGTTTATTGTATTGGAACGGGTCTAAGCGTTTCGAATTCCACTGCACAAGGGTCTTTTTTATCAAGGGTTTTGCCACCCGGTTGTCCTTGGTCACCTCATTGTGTATCGATTGAAGCTCGCCCTCTATAATCAGCCCCGTCATTAGTGTTATTTTTTTTCCTTGAAAAAATATCCATTGTATCTATATGTCCCCCTCCACTTGAGCCTGGCTACACCACTGGTAATTCCTTATGTTTAAATATTTTATTAAGAACAGAAAACAGAAGATAAGGAAATGGAGATTTTTATAAATAATTACGTAGAATTGTATAGAATAGTAGTAAGATGTTTCAATAAGAAGATAAGTAGAATATATATATATATATATATATATATATATATATATATATATATATATATATATATATATATATATTATATATATATATATATATATATATATATATATATATATATATATATATATATATATATATATATATATGGGTCATTCTTCGTCAACCGGACCCCCCCTATTAGTCCATTAATTGACGCAATTTATGAGGACACAATCCGGTTCAGATTAAAGCTTATGATATGTAGTTTTGAATTTGGAGTGGCATATTAGGAAATTGTGCTGATTTGGGCCCAATTCCGACCCAAATCTAAAAATGGATTGCAAAAAATTTCAGAAAAACTAAAGTAAAAATGTAATTTCCTAATATAACCAAAAATTTTCTATGATAATCTTATTCTACCCCAAAAAACCCAAAACTTTTGTAGGAAAAGTTTTTTTTATGGCATCAATTTTCGGAGATATTTATCACAGCGTATCTGCCATATTTTGTATATTTAACAAAATACTAACAAAAACAAGTATTTTTTTGTCTTTTACATAATTTCTCTAAAAGTTTTAGTTTTCGAGTAAAAATTGTTGAATATCCAAAATATTGCAAATACGCTGTGATAAATATCTCCGAAAATTGAGTATATAAAAAACTTTTCCTACAAAAGTTGTAAGTCTTTTGAAGTAGAATTAGATTATCAGAGAAAACTTTTGATTATATTAGGAAATTACATTTTTACTTTAGTTTTTTCTGAAATTTTTTGAAATCCATTTTAGCATTTGGGTCGGTATTGAACCCAAATCAGCACGATTTCTTAATATGCCACTCAAAATTCAAAACTACATATCTTAATCTGGACCAGATTGTGTTCTCATAAATCGTGTCTATTTATGGACTGATAGGGGGGTACGGTTGACGAAGAATGACCCTAATATATATATATATATATATATATATATATATATATTATATATATATATATATATATATATATATGTATATATATATATATATATATATATATATATATATATATATATATATATATATATATATATATATATATATATATCTATATAGAAGAAGGGTAGTCTTGACCGACTAGTTAAACAGCAGTATTACGTTCTTGGGGTAAGCGGTCTTTGGAAAAGAACTAAAAAGTTTTCCTCTCATACCACTAATGTAAAAATAAACATGAAACTGGGCTTGAAGTCAAGAATAGAGAGAATCCCTCATCTCTCTCTCAGACTGAAAAATCTAAATAAACTACGAGACACTCTAGGCACCAACTCCTATCCAATCCAATTAATAAATAAATTATTATTTAACTCAACCACACCCCCTGTACAACAAAACAACAATGTTACACCGGATATTAGTGCTTTCCTCTCTGAAAACCGAATCAAATCTTATTTTTCATTTCCATACATAAAATAAATCTCCACAAAAACAACTCAAATTTTCAACCAATTACCTAATTTAAAAATTGCTTTTAAACACAAAAAAACTATCAACAATATTTTTACTTGTCTAAAAGACAAAGATGAAATCACAAAAGTTTCAGAAGTAGTTTACAGCATCCCTTGCTCTCAGTGTGAAAAAATCTATATAGGACAAACATCTAGAGTCCTAAAAGACAGAATCACCTCCCACAAAAGTGATTGCAGATTAAAGAAAAACTCTTGGGAGCTTGCCCAATATAGTAGCCAATTTTCACATGAATTTAATTTTTCTGAAACTAAAATCCTATGTAAAGAGAGAAATCTCGGCAGGAGAATCTTTAGGGAGATGGTGGAAAATCCACCTTCAACCAAACTCGATCAATAAAAAAAAAAAAACTGACTTTGAAGATCTGAGTCTTATTTTCTCCAATTTATTACAAATAGGCACTCAAAATGAAAACTCTTACAATATATCTGACATATCTCTTTGATAATAATCCCACTGATTTTCACTAACTTCTCAACTTTAAAATGATCAAACAAAATGTCAACGTCATTCTATTTTCAAAATATAAATTAACCACAACTTAACTAAGAGATAGAAACACACTGCCCTTATGCCCAAAATGACAAGAAAATATAACAAAAAAATCCTTTATAAATTAAAATCACTTTACAACCACACAATTCTTTGTACTATTCTAACAAAATGAAGTAAAAATTTGTTATATTTCCCAGAGAAGAGTATGTCGAGTTTTCTTGTGTTTTTTCCTGTTTTTTTTTCTGATGACTAAGTGTAATAAAGTGCCCCCACAAACAACAAATTTTTAACACACCACTTAGCAGCTAAGTACTTTAATGTTGCATATAAAATAGGGTTGTTCTTTACTTTTTAATCTTAAAAATGCTGATAATCTACTGTAATTGTAGCCCTGATGAAGAAAATGAAATATTTTCCAAAGCTTGGCGTAGCTAAAAAGGTGTCCAAGCCTTTTTAGTTCTTTTCCAAAGACCGCTTACCCCAAGAACATAATACTGCTATATATATATATATATATATATATATATATATATATATATATATATATATATATATAGATGTATATATATATATATATATATATATATATATATATATAGATGTATATATATATATATATATATATATATATATATATATATATATATATATATATATATATATACATATATATATATATATATATATATATATATATATATATATATATATATATATATATATATTTTAATACTGTAAAAATATTTAGAAGTAGAAAGCCGAAGAAACAAGCAAAAATGTTTCAGTTTTAATACGTTTAGTACACAAAGGAATTAAAGCATAATATTTTTCATGATTTCCAACCTTAAGAAAAAATGTATGTAGATTGCACTGGGAGAGTAACCTAAAAAATATTCCTTATACAGATTGCATTTACGGAAGAAATATTGGATAAAGTTTTCATCATTTCTTTACCACCATTCCCCCATTTTTATATGAAAGAAAACCAACTACCGAGTGAAATACATCACAGTCGTCGACAAATTTAAATACCAATCATTCACGATTATTTAAGGAAATTTATTCATGAATGTGTTTTTTTTTAAATTACGAATAAACAACAAAATAAGTAGAATCCATAAATGATGATAAATTTTAATTCACATAAAAAAATTTAAATCTTGAACAAGGATGTTATTTAGATGTGTCAAAACAACTGCTTAAAATATGTAATTATTATTTTTTTAATATTTCTTTTATAAATAGTGATCAATCGATAGCATCAATCAATTTAGTAACACATGAAAAACGTGTAAAATATTTGTTCATCTTGAACATAAAACACGGGTTAATGAATTCTCGACAGCATATAAAAAGCTTGATATGGGAAATTATAGTAGAATATACAGGGTGTTAATAAAGCCTAGAACAATCAAAATATCTTCGAAAAGCGTAATTTATATCCATAAAACTTTGGATAAGTTAAATTTATTTTATTTTAGTTTGCATTTAAAAATGTATTTACGAAAAATAATTGTTGAGTTAACTTTATTTTTAATTTCAATGAAATCGCACTGAAAACACCGAAAATATACAGGGTATTGAAAAAAGTTAAATTGATCCGCTTTAAGTTCTGTTACATTACCTTAAATCAAGTAGGACATTTCTACAATATTGTAAAAAAAATAAAATTGACATATTTGAGACATTTGCATTTTATTTCAATATTTTTTTGCTATTCCCCAATTTGACAACTGTCAATTTTTCCTTTATTTTAAGGATATTGGCTTGTTTTAAAAAAAAAATATTTTAGAATCAACATCATTATTAGAGACCGGATTATATGCAACATAAAAATCTTGAAATATGCATGAAAAATGCTTAAAATATGCATGAAAAGGGTAAAAATATGCAATATTAAATAATAATAAAAGTAGTAATTTTTAGTTTTTTATTTCAAAATCAGCATAAAATTAACAAGTTATCGACGATGTTTAAATTTAATTAACAATTATTTAACATTTTTTAAAATTATTTAACATTTGTATTCTTGTACACGTAAACAATAAGGTATTGCTTCAAATGTTGGGTAGTAAGATTGTGTCTTCGATCACTTAAAATATTTTTGTAAGTGGAAAAAGACCGTTCCACATACACTGAGGTAACTGGGCAGTATTTGAATTTAGGTGCTATGTTAGCACTTATTGTTTCTGGCAAAAGTTCAAACTATCAATTTGACACAAAGGTTCAAAGCCTGGGTTATTGCACAAAATGTTTTCAAACTTTTTTTTAACTCTTCGCGGGAATACATCTGGCAATGTGGAGTTTATTTGATGGATTTTATTTATTAACTGAATTGATTCGGTCAACGCCAAACCTCGAGTTTCAAGCTTTTTAATACCCGCAAGTATGTGGGAAAAGTGAGTGCTAATCAAAGCTATGTTTTTTTTTTAATATCAGAATCGTTAAATGCTTCCTTGGATTGACGAACTGCCATAGCCTCTGCACTATCGAAGTCATTTACTACACCTTTAATGGCCTCGAAATGTTCATTGTAAAATAGTACAGTTTCAATCCATGTTCCCCATCGAGTTACCACTGGTTCAGGAGTTAAAGGCACATTTGGCAGTTTTTCTTTATAGGCGTTATTGCGAGCAGGTGCCTTAAGAAACACTTTCTTTGCTGATGAAATCAGTTTATTTACATTTCCAAACGTGGATCGTACTTCTTCAGCGAGTCGATGGACTCCGTGAGCAAAGCACGTCACATGAATTAAATTTGTATAAAATACTTGGAGGACTTTGGCTGCCTTGATCATATATGGAGCAGCATCTGAGAGAAATATAAACACTCTTTCATCTGCAGAAGATTCAGGAAATACTTTTTTAATACCCCCATTCACAAATCTGGCGATCGTAGAATGATTTGTCTTGTCAAGTTCTTTGCAGGCCACCAAATAGGAAGAAGAAGGCTCTAATCTTAATGCACCCACAGTTAAATTCGCAATATAGCGACCACAACTGTCGGTAGTTTCATCAGCTGAAATCCAAATAATGTCATCCTTAAGTTCATTACGTATTTCTTCCAGAATTCTTCCAATATTTTCGCAGAAAATCTTTGAATGTAGGATTTGTAAGTTTGTGGAGAGGAATATTACTTGCAAGCAATGCTTCACATAATTCCATGCTAAAGTGGTTTTTTTGTTTGCCTATAGAAGTGGAATCACTGCTACTTGCTGCTGTTATAAGTTGTTGTCGTGGGCCTTTTTTTTGCATTCCTGCGATATGACGACTTGTCTTGACACGCTGGTCAATTTGAAACTTTTTTGTGCACGAAACATTTTTCTCGCAAACTCGACAATATAAAACATTTCAGTCGTATGTAAATGTTCCAGGATAATCAGCTACCCACGAAGAGACACTTTTTTTTGCGGGTGGCATGGTACACGTTAAACTTTAACACAACATGTTAAAAATTGCAAAAAGACTACACTGATGCAAGCGCGTCAACAATAATGTTAAAACTGATATCTTGTTTTAAAATAAAAATTCGTCTTCGAGAAAATTGTTTATTTGATCCACGCTCAAACAAATATTCTTCGAAACTAACTACTTACCACTTAATATCCCGACTAAGAAACAAAGGAATAAAATACCGTCGTAATTTTGGGTATTCCCTTGGCACTAAAACCTAATCGATGTTTAGACTATTGCATGTAATATCCCGGCGGTTCCAAGCGGCGACATTAACAATACCCTGAGCATTTTAATTGCCTAGTAATACCGAGAAATATTATAAATATAGGGAAAATATGCGTCATTACTAGATTTTGGGTATAATATGCAATAATCGGTAAGAATGGTCTAAATATGCAAATGCATTTGAAAATATGCAAATGCATATAATCCGGTCTCTAATCATTATTAACCGATTCCATCCATAGTCAGATGTAAGCCTCCCAAGGTTGTCTTCAGTGAGCTCTGTTGCTTGCTTTTTGCATCCAATCATGTCCCGCTAATCTTTTTATGTCGTCCGTCCATCTTGTCCGTGGTCTACCTCTGCATCTTTTTATGTCCTCTAGGCCTCCATTCAACCATATGACGTGTCCATCTGTTATCATTCATCCTTGCGATATGTCCCCCAATTTCACCTTAACATACGTATTCGTTGTATTACATTTGTTATTTTTGATTTTCTTTGTATTTCGATGTTAGGAATACGATCTTGGACTCTAATCTTTAGCATTCTCCTCTCCATTCCTCTATGGGTTACCTGTAGTTTATTTATTATACTTTTCTTGGAAGCCCAAGTTTCAGTGCCATATGATAATACCGGCGGGACAAATTGATCGACCATTCTGGCTTTTATTGTATTTGGGATGTCCAATTTACATGTAGATTGTAACCTTCTAAACGCAGACCAAGCTAACGAGACTCTTCTATCCAAGTTAGTCTTTAAATTTTTTTTTAGGATACTTTTCCGAAATTACCTTGAGGATTCTGTCAGCTGAACGATTGAAACGGTAACTTTTTGTTAAAAAATCAATCTTCTAATTAATCGATTTATATCGAACATTTTTAAATAAGATAATTTTAATTCTTAAGAGAAAAACTGGCTCGCAAATATCAAGAAAAATCTTCGATAATCAAGTATTTTCCAAAAATATAAAGAAAACCCTACGCAGGATTGTTTTGCTAGTATTCTTTTTTTGCGACTTTACTCTCTCATGTGGTAATTCGCCAGTTCAATTCCAGTCAGTTCTGAGTTCATTTCAGGCCCATTAGTAGTGCTCTATATCTTATTTTTGTGTTTTTTTTTCCTTTTTTTTTTTTTTCATTCTGGCCCTTGCCAAACATGAACAAGGGACGTTTGAAATATCTCTGTGAATTATTTTTGTATATTATTGGACAACAATTCCATTACGTTGGGTTTTTTGAATTTTATTTTTGCAGTAATTGCCAGATTACCCAAAATTTACCATTTAAATCATCAAAAATGCCGACTGTTTAAGCAATTGAGACGCTTTAAAATCTATTCATATTTTAAAAATATTGATTGTTCTCAGGGATCTCCACACTCCACTAATAATAATATACAAGTATATATTTGATTTTTATAAGTATAGATTATCGTAAAACTTTTCAAGGGATCTTGTTTGCGCGAGAAAAAAATTCTCAGTAAAAACAAGAACCAAGGTGAAAATAATTTGTCAGTGAACAAATATAATATAATATTTATATTATGATATTTTTATCTCCTCAAGAATATTTAGCTTTAGTGTCGAAAATTCCTAGAGAATTATTTGGTCCATATTGTATACATTTAGAAGTGTCTAAAGTTCGCATATCATAATTCACGTAATAAGCAAAAGCATTAATAATGTAATTTTAACGATTTTTGAAAAGTTTTAAGATTGATGTATTTTAATGAGCCTTATAAATTATTATATTCAGTCACGAAAAGTTATGATAATGGTAATTTCGAGAGTATTAGTACTTTTTGATTTTAAGTGTGAATAAAGAAAAAAATCATCATTAGCTTATTTCATTCATAGTCCGATTAAGCCTCCCCAAGTTGTCTCCAATGAGCTCTGCTGTTTGCTTTTGGCATCTAATCGTGTCCCGCTAATCTTTTTATGTCGTCCGTCTATTTTGTCTGTGGTCTAGCTCCGCATCTTTTGTGTTCGCTAGGCCTACATTCAACTGTACGGCGTGTCTATTATCATTCCTCCTTGCTATATGCTTCGCCTTATATACACCTCACCACACCACCCCAAAATGAAAAATACGTGAGTATAATTCACGCCTGAGAATAAAAAGATGATTTCATCTCGTTTTTTTCATATGAAATGGCAAGATAAGTTGATTCATATTAAAATCGTTAGTTGAAACCAAATAGAAAATATAAGCGTGAGTAATTTTTTAGGAAATCGTTATTCTCTGAACAATTGGAAAATTAATTTTACTAGACTAGTTTGAAAACATTTTCTCTAATGCGTTTACGAAATATCCAACGGAAAACAAATTTATATAAACCTTGAAATCACGAGGATTATGACAGTTTCTCTTACGATCAATCACCTGTTCCAGATCCATAGAGTAATCCTTTTTGTTCAAAAAAATCATGCAGAGGTGATAATTCTATGTATCACTGCCTTTATTGAAAATCAAGATAGGCCGTGCCTCTTTCTCACAATTTTGAAAGTATAAAAAATTTTCATATCATGAATTTACTTATTCTATCTTAACCTAAGCTCTTATAATAGGAATCCTATACTAACTTAACCTAGGAAATGTTTTTAGTATATACATGAGTTTCTTAATGCTAGGACTTAGAACTAAGACTAAAACTACCTTAGACTAAGACTTGCGCTAACTTAAACTAAGACGTAATAATGACTTGAATTAGGACTAATTTAAACTTAACCTAGAATGACATTCTTCTTATCACGGCGGGCGAGGGGGGTCATCGTCTTCGTCCGAGAGCAGCAGCGGGTCCGACGGTCTCGGGAACTAGCGGCTGGCTTGAGGTGAGAGGTTCCCTATGTTGCGAGGTCGGACGAGCACCGCTCCGACTAAATGAGCGCGCCAGATGCTGCCTCCTTTATTAATATTGCGAATCGAGCGAAATGGTTTTGCAGAAATATTCTCTATACCCAATAGTTTCAAAATATGCAAATTGAACCCGCTAGTCCAGAGTACCCCTTAAGTAACTAGGATTGTCTATTTCCTTTTTTGGTGTAAACCATTTAATTTTACTTTATACTTGTACCAGTGTTTTTGTCTTTTAGAGTTTCTTGATAGATTCGAAAATATTTTACAAATTTCTTGTTTTCTTTCACTATACTTGGATTTCTTGTGAAAACATGTCTCTTCAGACGATGCGTCGCGACGCTTAGATTGCCAGGTACTAGAAGATAGCACCAGAAGACCGATGAAAAACGAAACTTCTTTAGGTTTAGCTCTCCAGAGTTGTTAATCTCTCTTTCTTTTACCTGTTACGAAGAAATTTCCAATTGAATTTCTTAGTATTGTTCAAATTTAAATTAATAATTGTGTGTGCACAATTAATAAATAAATAATGTCTATTAAATTAATTAAATAATAATCTTAAATTAAATGATTGACTACCCTATATATACATGTTAGCCAACACTGAAAATAGCCTTATTTTTTATTTTTTTATTCTTGTAGGTAAAATGCCCTAACCTTTTTTAATGGTTCAGCTTTAGTTTGAAAAATAAATAATACAGGTCAGTCAATAAGTTTTGAAAGCGACACCTATGGAGCATCACTTGAATGAAATATTGAACACCATTTTGTAGCTTCATCTGTCATATGAACGCACCCTAAATTTCAAGTCGATCTGTCATGTCATTCATTTTTTATCAGCAGTAGATATTTTAAAAAATGAAAATGGAACAAATCGAATATCGTGCAGTATTAAAATTCTTTATCGTGGAAGGTTTATGGGTAACTGGAATCCATGGAAAGCTATTCAAAGTGTTAAAGGAGTCTGCTCCTTCATTTCCAATTGTTCATAGATGGACTCTAGAGTTTAAAACGCAGTCGTACAAGCGTCAATGATGATCCACGTTCAGGACGTCCAAAAACTGCCACTGAAGAAACTGTAGTGCAAGTATAAGATATGGTAATGGAAGACCATCAGTTAACCGTGGATGATTTAGCTGAGGCTAAAGGTATGTTATATGGATCAGTACATGAGAGAGTTTTGGGTATAAGAAAGTTATTCACAAGATGGGTGCCGCATTTGCTAATATCGGAACAAAAACGTACCCGAGAGAAATTTTCTATACAACATTTGGCTCGTTTTACAAAGAATAAAACTGATTTTGTGCGTCGATTTGTAACTGTGGATAAGACTTGGGTTTATCTGTATGATCCTAAACTGCGACAATAAATCGCACAATGGATTGAGTCCGGTTGTTCAGTTCCAAAGCAGCCAAAGTGGTCAAAGTCAACCAAAAAAAATTATGGCATCAGTTTTCTTGGAAGCAAAAGGAATTTTGTTAATTGGTTACCTTCAAACTGATAAAACAATTACAGTAGAGTATTATTGCAACCTTCTATATGAGTTGGATGAGAAAATTCGTGAAAAAAAGGCCCGGTGTGCAGAAGAAAAAAATCCTTTTTTATCATGACAATGCACCTGCTCACAGAGGTGCTTTGCCAATACTAAAACTGGTCCTCGGATTAAAGTACAACTTTCATCTGTTTCCAAACCTCAAAAGATTTCTACGTGGGAAGCGTTTTTTCAAGAAATGATGAGGTAATAGCATTAGAGATAGTGTAAATGAATTGGAAAATCGCTGGAAGAAATGTATTGAGCTTAAAGGAGATTATACTGAAGAATAAATGTATTTCGACTCATTATTTCATCTTGTTTCATTTCCGCTTTCAAAACTTATTGACTTCATTTAAGTGATGGTAATTTTATAAAAGCCTGCCAACTTAACATTAAAAAAAGTCTGATGTTGTAACTAAAAGTAAGTATTTTTTTAAGTATGTAAACTATCTAGGTCCGTCTACTTTAACCACAATTAGTATTTTAAGCGTGTGTGTACTTTTACTATCTATAGACCGGGTCTTTCACTTACAGCTGGTTTTTAATAATTACTATTAAACATATTATTTAATGTCAATTAATTGTCTGAAGAGCATTAGAAGGTTTGTGGTCAATGGTTTTGATTTAAATTTTAACATTCAATGATTCATGTATTTAAGTAATAGATACCGACGTAATTCTGTTTCAAATTTAATTTTATATCAGTGTTGTGTGTGCGTCGAATTTAGAGTTTTTTGAAATCGAGACATCAGAAAATTAAGTTTTTTTTGTTACTCCTTTTTTTGTTCCCCGTGCGAAAAAAAAAAAGCGATTCATGTCGATCTTGAATCGCTCTAAATTGCACTCAACTGGAAACACAGTCCTGGGCAAATCATTTAAAAAGAATAAGACTCTCCATATAAAAGACTGCTTGAAAATGTTTGTACGAGGAGTGACAGGCTGATCATTATACGGATGTGAAGTATTGGTGCGATGGGTCTTCCTAGCATGCACCGCTCTGGGAGGAATTAAGCGGGCCATATTCATCGAACACTTTTCGTAAAAATACTTGCAGAATAGATTCAAGTCGCCAACCATTCTTCGATGTTCCAAGGAATTTCTAATTTTAACAGAAATGGATTGTAGGTAAAAAAGTGAGTTTTCAGTTGTGTGTGATTCTGAAACCCTTCCTTTAAAAATATCGAGTTTTCATGCTTGGATTAATTTATTTTGTGGTATGAGAAAGTTAAATTCAGGATGTATTTAACAGTGTACTTGTGACTCACGTGCTGGGTAAATAACTTTTTTTGCAAAAAAAAACCAAATGAATGAATAATCCAATTTCTATCTTGCCTTGACTTTTTTAATTCGGTCAGTGGAGAATTGAATTTGTTTTTATAGAATAACCATTTAGTTAGAATACAAAAATAATATTGTATTAGTACCCTTGCCGCCTGAATGTCATCTTTTCCCAAAGATCTTCGTTAATCTCTCATTTAAAATTAGGGGTTACGGTACTGTTATAATTTGCGTGTGTGTTAATCTCTTCTTTTTCCTTCCCTTGCTAAACGAAAGTATTGTATTCGTGAAAAAATCAAATTCCGAGATTTTTGCTATTCTTCACGAAAATCATCAGTTTTAAAACTATATATATATATATATATATATATATATATATATATATATATATATATATATATATATATATAATATATATATATATATAATTTTAAAATGGCGTAATTTCTTCGAACTGACAGTTCAAAAACATGTTTATTGCCAACGTCATCATATGGTCCGTATAATACCCTATAATGTTCATTTAAATATTTTTTGATACGCTGGTTAATAAATGCTGTGGAATCATTATTCCATACATATAGGGCACCCTGTATATATATATATATATATATATATATACATATATATATATATATATATATATATATATATATATATATATATATATATATATATATAATATATATATGTATAATACCGATTGAGGAGATGAAGCCTATATTTTCTTAGGGATATCGTTTAAGGTAAAAAACAGTTAAAGAGGTAGAGGTTCCTAAATTTTGCATGGGTTTTAATAAAAATGTGATAATTTTTCCTGATTTTTTGTTGAGATAATAGACAAATATTTTCTATTAATATTTACAGTAAAACATCAAAGGGGTAAAAGGGGAGGAGGAGGAGATTAGAGGGGATGTTTTGTATATATATATATATATATATATATATATATATATAATGTCCTTTTCAAGGTGTCTGGAGTCGAGGAATTCAAATGTCAGGTTATTTTGTCATTATATTCCCCCACGAGGGAATGAAACTAATGGGAGTGGTTAAACATTGTATAGACTCAATAGTATTTATCAATAATTATCCATTATTAATTATTGTATTTACTTACTCTGCTGACAGGAAGTGTTGTACTAGTGAAATTTATTTTTTGCGTCTTAGAGGTTTTAGATGACGAAAAAGATTTCTTTAACTTCCAGTTTCATAATAAATATTAATTTAGTCACAGATCACAAAAAGGGTTTATTTTTATTTACATATTTTGAAATTTTTTGGCATACCAGACAATTTTTTATCTATATCATCCATATTTGAATATTATTCTTTAACTAGGCGATGCAAAAACTATGAATATTTAAAAAAATATTTCAAAACTTAAGTAAATAATATAAAGGATTGGCGATTATATCTTTTATTGTACTTTAAATTATAAGAAAAAAATATTTTTTAAATGCGTTTTAAATGTTAAGATTATTTTTTATCGGGTTAAATCGATCACTAATGAAAACTATGGTGTCTCCTTGTCTGCAGGATAGCTTCACAAAAAAATAATTCAATCTAATAAAAACTCAATTAAAATAATGTAGAAGTTAAAAAACTGTCCAAGGGTTTTTTTTTTTCTAAAATAAAAAAATTACGGTATTTCAAACTCTAGTATGCAATTTTCGAGCGAAAAATTTATTTTAATTATTTATAAAAAATTCTCTATTAGAAAAATTTAAAAAACCCGCTCGACATTTTGTGGAAAAGTACTTATTAAGATTTTTTAAAAAGTTAAGAAATATTAAAAATTTGCTGCATAATATTGCAGATAGTGTCTGAAAATAGCTAGCGGTCCCAATCTGACGCGAGGTCACATTTAATTCTATAACTTTGTAATGGAATGAAATTTTCTTCAATTTTTTTTTTTGAATATTTCTTAGAAGTATAAAGAATAATAATTTGTAAAAAAATCGAATTTTTACCCCGGTGTACGGTATGTTGGCAGAGAGCACGTAGTTTGTTCTATGTAATTTAAGAAAAAAAGGATTGCAGTTTTTTAATCACTAAATACTTTTTTTAATTATATATTCAAGGTAAATTTCTAAGCTTTTTATCAACATTTTACCATAAAGTGGACTGTATTCTTTAGTGTGAGATAGTTAAATTTAGTGTTTATTTTAGTACTGTATGTTTGTAAAGAAAACTAAATCATTTTACCAATTTTTTTTTTATTAGTGAACAGGAGCGTTTGATAATTTTCTATATCATCACTACTTTCCGTAATACAAATATATAATTGCTTTTCGATAAGAACGAACTTATTTTTACATTAATAGTAATAATAAACGTACATATTATTTGCAGTTTCGGTTTTTAAATATCTCTGTTCACTAAACTGTGCTAAATTTTGTTAATTAAGTAGAAGAATCAGCAAAAACTTTCTGTTAGTTTACATGTGTTTACGAATTGCTTAAGTTTTAATTTAAAAACAGTGTTTCAGTTTAATATCTCCACAGAAAACATTAAATTGAATATATAATTTATGGCTAGATTTAAATTTTAATTAGAGTAAAGCAGGTTTTAATTTATTGATAAATACAAGGTGCATTACACCGAGCTTCTATTATAACTTCATTAATATTGCTATCCACCAAACGAATATATACGTAGAACTGAAATCGCTACTCAACATGAATTAAAAACGCCTAGAAAGCATAAAAATTCAATAGCCCCTTTTTATTAGCCCAACTTCTGACGAATTCTGCATGTTATTGAAATATGGAGTACAGCCTCATGTTCTCGCCAATGAAGCTCTTTATTTTCGTTTATTTAATTTCTTACAATCTATACGGATCAATCAAATTTTATAAAAAATAATTATTTTATCTATGGTTCTGACTAACGGATAACTAAGTAAAATAGCACAATATATATATATATATATATATATATATATATATATATATATATATATATATATATATATATATATATATTAATATATATATATATATATATATATAACAATCCCTCTAACACTTTTTCTCACCCTTTCAACCCCGTTTATTTTATTACACATCATTATGCTTGAGATTCGTTTATTAGTCCATCCAAAACTCAAGAAAAATTCTCTTAGTGATATTTGAAGATTATAAAACGTATCGCCCACCCTTCTTATACCCTTTTTCTATCGCTCAAGATCTGTAGGTTCCATTCTTGCTTAAAGTATTATATTTGTACCAAATTTGAAGCCGATATTTTATTTCGTCCGAGTGTTGTACTAATAGATAGACCGATTGATCAACAAAAATGAAGGAACATGTTTTCGCGAGATCCAACGTAACTATTTTAAAATAAAACTACTTCCTGGGAAACTATTTATCCCTGAAAAAAATTAAACTAATTTAATTAGATATTATTTCGCAAAATTTTTAAACAACAGCATCCGAATCATTATTTATTTTACTCATTTTGCAATGCCTAATAATTTTAACGCAATTTAAGTGTGCATTGAATATGAAAATAGTATTATTTACTTTATAACTTTAAATCTAAATAATTTGCAATAATTCTTTTGTCAATCTTTATTTGCCACAGCCCATAATTATCAAATATTCTTATGTAAAGGTGAGACTAAAATCAATTTTCGCAATCAGTTCATTTTTAAAAACCTTGTAGTCTTATTTAGGAAATAGGTTACTATATTAGTGGAAAGAAGGACAATGTCGACCTTTATTTATTATCAATTAAATACTGTATCGCAGTCAAACTTTTTTGGCTATAAGGAGCAATATTCGAAATAGAATTTTTTTTATCTTCATTTCAGAACTTTTGTGGTTTGTAAAATTTTTTAGGATATTACGGGGTATATACTGTTGTAAAAATAATGTAGACTCTGTTATCTATTTATGCTTTTGCAATTATGCTATATATATATATATATATATATATATATATATATATATATATATATATATATATATATATATATATATATGATTCTGCGCTTTTTTCATTTCTTAGGATTTTGGTTCTACTTATTAAAACAACTTATTTTATTTTATTTAGTCTTTACTGACATATTTCGCCCATTTTTTGTGGGCTTTCTTAAAGTATCTAATAAACTCAGTATTTGTCATACACAGGTCGTTATTGATCGAAATATTGGATGTTTACTCATATATAGATCGAGAAGGTTCAAGAAAAAAAGAAATTTTATAGAATATATATATATATATATATATATTTATATATATATATATATATATATATATATATATATGTATATATATATATATATATATATATATATATATATATATATATACCAGTGTTATGGACTTCAGTGCATATATTGGAACTGGTGGATCCTTGTGGCAACATCGATTGCAGAAAATTCACCTTAAATAGCGGATCCCAATAACAAACGGAAAAAAATCGGCAGTAAAAAATAATGTCATGAATATTTTTTTTCGCCCCCACTGACGAACGCTGAATTCTACAATATCGAAATACGTGAATCAGACAGAAGGTCGTTTTCTTCGATCCGGTCAGTCGGCTTTTCTCAAATAAATTTGATAAAAAAATTAAAATATTTTTCTATCCTAAAACCGAAAGATTTGCGGCTCCATTGTTATTCGCATTCCAGAGATTAAAGTATTTTCTTTTCAGTAAATGTTTACCGATTGCGAGGGTAAGGTGTCGTAAAGGTCAATGTTTTTTTAATGATAGATAGGCTGACATAGTGATTTGGAAAAAAAACTATAATATGGCGGCAAGTGAGATAGATTGTGTCATTAGTGCAGTTCATTAAATATTAAAATTATCACGGACACCTAAGGTTATTTTATATGGAGATCCATGGCACATTTAAGGTACATTTATTTATTTCATATAAATGTACATTTCATACAGCAAAATTGAAGTTAAATAAAATTACCCAAATGAATTACACAAAAATATAACCAACCAATAAGGTACCAATTTAAGGTACATAAAAAATGATTTATTATTTAGGTATTTATCTTAAAAAAGTTCAGAGAAAATCTAGTTGAAATTCTGTTTTTATTTTGCCCCCAAACAACTGTTAAATAAAAAATAGCGGATCTCAGCAATAAAAAAATCGATATTTCTATATATATATATATATATATATATATATATATATATATATATATATATATATATATATTCCTTTACCCATTCTCTGTTCTTTGGATATAGGCTTTTACGGGTTTCCACATGTTTCTAACATACCAATTGGCCCCCGCTGATTTGTTAATATCGTCCTACTAACGTTGTTGGGGTGTAGCAGTACTTCTTTTTTCTCTCCCCTGTTCTCCATCGGGTCGGTTTTTCTGCTCCTGTTATCAATCTTTCTGGACACATGCCAGCCCAGTTTTATTTGAGCGAAGATATTCTTTTAATTATATCTTGGGTGCAGGCGCAATAAATAGTACATGGAAAGTGTAGGTTCCAGTTACGAATATTTATTTTGTTCTCTAATTTTTCGTT
>CM032455.1:146520733-146838233 GCA_019049505.1 Pachyrhynchus sulphureomaculatus | reverse complement strand
TATAAATAATCAACACTTGGATCTTACAAAATATAAACCCAGGCATGAACGCCTTCAAAAATCTGTTTGTTAAATAGATAAATATGAACCAAATTAACACATATTTTAACCAGTTCACCTCCACTTATTAGGAATATTTTATTCTTTTATTTAAAAATATGTAGGCGCTAAAGATATATTAGCAGCACAATAATCTGAAAATTATCTGCAAGATATTTGCATAAAAGATATAAGCTTTTTAAGTAAGTAGCAAATTGTGTTGAAAATAATATCGATTTTGTAATCGAATTACAAGACATATTGTACTGAAAGTAGGTAAAAGAAATACAATAAATAAAATAACTATTTAAACTTGTATCTTGGCAACTTTAAATGGTGTGCAATAAGAAAAAATAAGATAAATAGGCGCTAAGATAAATTTTAAGCCTTATCTGCGCCAACGTAATTAGTTTTAAATATTTACGTAGAATAAATAATTTTTATTTTATATCGATTATAAATCATAAATAAACACTTGTATTTTCTGCGTGCAGTTGTGTACCCTAATGCCCAAAAGTTTAAAAGTTTGTATGGTTGCTTATTTACAATGGATAAATTTAACAAATAACATCATATTTAGTAAGATTGTAATAGGTGTAGTCAAACACTCAAAGGATAGAATTGCTATTTTTGAATTTATTGTGCTCAAGGTGCTTCTGCGAATCTGAAATTTGAAAAACCCATTCCAAAAAGTTGCTGAATGTTCCCCAAATTACCGCTGTATTAAACGTGTTGAACTACTATCGACTACCACTATTAACAGGTGATTGTTGCCTGCAAGCTTAAGATGATGTGTAGCTGCCCCAACATCGAGACTAATAATCACACACAGGTCGTTGGGACGGATAAATGGCAATTCCGAA
Organism: Pachyrhynchus sulphureomaculatus; assembly: GCA_019049505.1. NCBI lineage: Eukaryota > Metazoa > Arthropoda > Insecta > Coleoptera > Curculionidae > Pachyrhynchus > Pachyrhynchus sulphureomaculatus. The sequence continues at coordinate 146,837,331 of CM032455.1, read as the reverse complement.
TTTTTAGATCTAAAAAACATTTTGCACCGCTCAACTAACTTCGAACGTTTGCTTTGTATCAATTATTGGGCTCAAAGGTGGGGAAAAGCTGGACACCAAGCAGGATAACTTCACAAAAAATAATCCAATTTGCAAAAATAACAATGAATCTTGTAAACGTAGTAGCTGAAAATTGTAGAAGTGTTTTTTTTTTTCAATATATAATAATAAATTTACGGTATTTGAAACTTCAGTATGCAATTTTCGACCAAAAAATTTATATTTAATTACACAGGCCAGGCCAATGATGAAAAAACTTTTTAATCATTTTACCTGATTCCTATGTTTTTTGGTGTACTGAGTCCGAAAATAATAATAAAGAATTCGTTTTCACCTACCAATTTTTCACATTTTAATATTCAAAATGTAAAAGTTTATTTTTTATCATTCGAATGTTATTAGGTTGGTAATAAAATCAGAATTTTATAAGGTTGGCAGTAAAATCAAATGTTATTAGGTTGGCAGTTGCTATAAATGTCACAGCTGTTTGTTTTCTTCCAGTTAATATAACCTCGCATTGCAATGTTTAACCCATGTGCATTAATTCACACTCAAAGTATGGCTAATTGTGGTTGTAAAAACTCTCCCAACACTTTTTGTTAAATATATGTGGTGAGTTTGTAGTTAAAAAACATGAAAGAAACCTTACTGACTTTGTATAAAAAGTATATGCTTTGCATATTTTGGTGTAGAAATCGGTAATCAAGAAAAATGTTGGGCTCCTCACAAAGTATGTTATGTTTGTGTCGAGGATCTTAGGAAATGCTATAAGAAAGAAAAGAAAGCTTTTAGATTTGCAGTACCCATGTTATGGAGAGAGCAAGCAAATCATTCAAATGATTGTTATTTTTGCAGCGTTGATGTTTCTGGATATAACACTAAAATTAAGAAAGTAATTGTCTATCCTAACTTTACTTCAGCTAATCGGCCGGTCCCTGAGCCACCTCAGTCTATTGATGACGTTTTACAGTCCAATTCCGAATTTAATGAAAGTCGACCGGATGATGATGAGTTTCAATGTTCTCTAGAAAATTTAAAACCACAATTGTTTACACAAGCGAGTTAAATGATTTAGTGAGAGATTTGGGTTTGACTAAGGAAAAAGCAGAATTGCTTGGTTCTAGGCTGAAAGGAAAACGTTTATAGGAATCTGGAACATCTATTTACCATTATAGAACAAGAGATCAAAATTCTAGCTAATCAAATAAAAGTACGGTTTAAGTTTTTATTTTTTTATGTATCAAATTTTCCATATTTTGAAATTTAATCGACGTCATATTGTGAGAGAACTGTGGGTGATACAAAAAAATTGATACCCAGATACGGTTTCAGCACCCAAAAATGCATAACACTTAGATGTATTGGTTTAAAAAGTTTTTACAAATATATTTTTTGTTGGCCTGTGTTAATTATAAAAAATTTTCCATTAGAAAAATTAAAAAAACCTCTCGACATTTTGTAGAAAAAGTAATTATTAAGATTTAAAAAAAAAAGTTAAAAAATATTAAATATTGCAGACAATGTCTGAAAATAGGCAGCGTTCCCAATTCGACGCCAAGTCACGTTGAATGCTATAACTTTGTAACGAAATGAAATTTTCTTAAAATTTTTTTCTTGAATAATTCTTAGAAGTTAGAGAATAAAGATCCGTAAAAAAAATCGAATTTTTGAAAACTTAATGTGTATGAAACGCTTTAATAAATTAAGAAATAAAATGCCTAATAATTGTAAAGCAATAATTAAAAGTAAATGTAATCATTTTGGCTCAAGTAAGATTTGAGGTAAATTTTCGGTGGGTACATTTATGACTAAATTTTTTGACATCTTGTTGTAGTAGTTTAGTGGTACTAGACTTTTATTTTACGATAATAATATCTTTTTTCATTTTTTATTCGTTATTTTACTTAAAAACTCTTTAGTGCTTTATAACTTTTTGAGCAGCCAGAAATTTCTTCAATATAAGTAGCATTAAAACATACTTAAATTAAAGTCGTGGCTGGTTATATTGGTGATTTTTGGTGATTTTTAAAATAATAACTTTTATGGAATTATGATTTATAGTCGCTTCTCGATGAAACTGAATGTGCCAAAATGTTCTTATTTTGTCTGTGTACTAGTGTATCTAGAAAAAAAAGGTATCACTTCATTGAGATGTTTATAATCATGTGTTACATAACATATCAACCCAACATTGAAATGTTGGAAGTTTCACGAGCGCCCATACAAGTTTTAATAACAGTGTTACCCTATAGTCTAACTTAACAAGACTAGTTATTTTCAATCAGTTAAGTGTACTTTTCTTAATATTATATATTATATTTTCGACATTTCCATCAATTTCAAATGGTTCTCTTGTTAGCTTCCATTCTATCGCTCCCTAATAGGACCGGAAATTGATTATTATCAACCTTATCACAGACTTTACTTGCCTATACATTTTGTTGATAGCAAGCTTAAAACTCTAAAAAATTAAGTATCAAAATATTTATATCCTATTCAACAAAAATTATAAAAATACGTTCAAACAGAGTGATACTTAACGAATCAATTAATTATGCAAAATAATTGCCTGTCTTAGTATTAAGTAATTAGTAGTACAATCAAACAATTAACAATGTTTCACTAATACAATATGGGGATGAGCAACAGGCATCCTGTTTGCTCAATTAATTCTCTTAAAAAATCTCGATAAAAAGATAATTTAAATAGTTTACTTTGAACTCTGAATTCTTTAATTAGGTTTTTTCTTTGTTAAAAAAGTTAATTATATCCGGGTTCATGATGTGATTTTATAAAAAATACATAGTGTCGGTTTGCAAAATTTAAACAACAGCTTAAAGATAAGCGAGCTGCAGGTTCAAAAGTAATACAAAACACTAATTAAATGTATTTGAAAAAATGGTGCAAAAATAAATATTGAAATGGTACTCCTATATTTGGTACTCCTATAGAGGTGTATCAATATCGTCTATATGGAAGAAACTATAGACATCTAATTAATATATAAAAATGCCACTTCACAAATAATGCTTGAAGAAGAAACAGATAAAATCAAAATTAAAAGAGGAATTAGACAAGGAGACTCGATATCCCCAAAGCTGCTCGCGTTGACTCTAGAAGACATGTTCAAATCGTTAAGGTGCGAAAATAAAGGAATTCTAATGGACGGTGGAAGATTAAATCACTTAAGGTTCGCAGATGATGTCAGTCTGATCGCCAACACAAAAGAAGAATTACAAAATGCTGATGGAACTTAATAATAAGTCTCGAGAAATAGGTCTAAAAATAAACTTCACCAAAGTCAAATATTTGAAAAGTAAATATAACACTAGAAGGTGAAAAATAAAATCGTGGGCTTTAAATAAAAGTATAAAAAATAAACGCCAGGTAACCAAAAGATCAATGGAGAGGAGAACGCTAAATATTAGACTCCAAGACCGTATTCCTAACATCGATCGAAATTCAAAGACGATCATAAGTGGCAGATGGAACACAACGAATATGTATATTAAGGTGGAATTGGGCAGGGTATATCGCAAGATGGACACACCGTGTAGATGAGTGGAGGCCTAGAGAACATAAAAGATGCAAAAGTAGGCCACAGACAAGATGGACGGACGACATAAAAAGATTAACAGGACACGATTGGATGCAAAAACAAACAACTAAGCTTACCGGAGACAACTTGGGGAGGCTACATCGGACTAGGAATGGCATAAGCTTATGATGATGATGATAATAGACATTTAATGAAGATGGAATATCAAGAGCAAAAAGAATAATTCGAGTTCTGAACTTTACGGGAATGCCATACAAATAACATCTTTATTCATAACAGCTGATTGAAAAAAGATCAAACAGGAAGCAAGACGTTGACTTTACGTTTATAGATCTTTATAAAGCCTATGACATTGTTGATGTCAATTAAATGTGACAAGTTACGTAGGAAACAAATATTAGCTAAACCTTAATAAATGCTGTTAAAAATTTTTATGACGGAACAACATCAAAAATTAAAACATACAACAGAAAAATCACGTGATTCTCTAGCAAATGAGGGTTAAGATCGTGATGTTGTAAACTACTTCACATAAATATAACTTGGATCATCGGAGATAGATTTGTTTAGACGATTATTGGGAATATCTAGAAAGGACAGATTTTGAAAGGAAGATGTGCTATAATAAATGGAAGTGAGTGGTTCTGGTAAATTGCTGAAATATGGACTTAGTCTATTTTCAGTGGTTTTACAATAAGCTTTAACTGTGTCAACCACTCTGTCGGCTCGAAAGCTGCTGTGTCAGCTTTCGATGGAGTAATAGGTATGCGTATTTAGTACCATTCGTTGTATCCTACCATCATACTCCGTAACTTCTGGGATTAGTACCAGTAAATTTTGTTCTCTTGTTTGTCAATCCTAGCCTAAGTGACTGGATTTGATGAACAAGAGAACAGCTGGTAAACTGCTGAAATATGGACTTCGGCTATTTTCAGTTGTTTTACAATCACTAGACAAAGACAGACCTGGAAAGGGGAAATCTCCAGAGAAATAAGCTCAGAGGAAAAGAAGGCCAATGAAATGACAGAAGGACCTGAAAGTTAGCTGTCAAGTATCAGTTAACGTCGAAAAATACCATGAAACCGATATAATTTACTCACTGCCGAGCAAAACAGGCTAAGTCAAAATTATTAGTACTTATGATGTATTAACAGATGTTAAAAATGCAAAAAAATTAAATTTGTTTTAATGTGTTTTGCTTGTAAACTGGGTATATTTTTATATAAATTTGAGATTAAAAATGAATTAAACATCATAGTTGCGTGATTGTGGACAAGAATTATATGTAAATTTTTTTTTTTGAATTGGGAATTCATAACGTGTTTTTCATCTTGGGAAGGAGTTCGTCATTAGTAAGTGTATCCTGAACATATGTTCAATGTTTTTGAAGCGACTTATTACCATACAATTATGACGTATAAAAATAGTTGTTACGGGGAATCATACAAGTCATACCTTATAATATATGTAAGCATATGCAAGTTTGGAGGAACTGAAAAAAAAGGTTGAAAACACATGATTTGTCATTTTCAATTTATTAGAATAAATTAGAGAATAGGAAGGAGTTAATTTTTAGTTTAGGCTAATAATAAAAAGTATTGTTTTTATGACGATAGTTTGTTACGTTGCCCAGCAAATTCTGAATTTCAAACTAGGTGATCCTAAATATCTTATGCCTTTGGAAGTAAACGATAACGCGAAAAAAATAACTGCGAGGGTACAAGTGGCTACAAAGAACATTTGTTCAAAGGTAAAGAGAAGCTTGGAAAAAATCAGCTTAAGAACAAAAAGCCTAATTGAGGAAAGAAAACAATTGGATCTAAACACTGAAACATACAGAGAAGTAAACAACGAAATTAATAGAAATATCCGAAAGGATGTACGAGAATTATCACAGCACTCATAAGGAATACCATATAAGACAACAAGAACATGAAGGTATTACGATCCAAGAGGTAGAACAAAAATTACCAAAATAACGAATGAACAGGGTATCACAGTCAATAGCCGCGATGACTGTGACCGTGCAGGAGTTCTACAAAACACTGTACAGTTATGATCCAACAGAGATCAGTACAATAAAAGAACGATTCAAAACACAGGATCAGAAGAAATACTTGAAATAAGCCTGAAAGAACTGAAAGCTGCGCTGCAACAAATAAAGAACTGTAGATGCCCGGGCGAAGATCGGATTAGCAATGATTAAGACAGGAGGTGAATTGCTGCTCAAAAGTGTACGAATTTTACTTGATAAGTGCATAATACAAGTAAGAATCTCAGATAGCGGGCAGAAGGCAGAACTTATCTTATGGTACAAAAAAGAGGATTAAGATAACATAGAAAACTATCGACCCATCAGTTTGCTGTCCCATTTATATAAGCTACTGACTAAAATAATAACAAATTGACTATCAAACAGTTTAGATCAATATCAGCCCTTCGAACAAGCGGGATTCAAGAAGGGTTATAATACTCGTCGACTATGGTCAGACACTTCATACTCTCATCGAGAAGTGTACAGAATACAATATATCTCTATTCGTGGCTTTCGTTGACTACGGTAAGGTTTTTGATTTGACGGAAACCTGGATAATCCTGAAAGCTATGGATAATGCAAGGATAGACTCTAGATACTCAAACCTAATTAAATATATATATATATATATATATATATATATATATATATATATATATATATATATATATATTATATATATATGATCATGCATCGCTGCAAATAAATATTGATCAGAACACAAGGAGCGATAATATCCATACCGAAAGGGGAATACGGCAAGGGGACACAATTTCGCTCAAACTGTTCACCTTAGCGCTGTAGTACTTAAAAACCTGAATTGACATGACAAAGGATTTAACATAGATGGCGTACGACTCAACCACTTAAGGTTCGCAGATGACATCGTCATTATTAGCGAGACAGGAGAGGAACTTCGAATCATGTTGCAAGAACTCCATGAGGCTTCCTTAAAGGTTGGACTAGAAATTAATACAAATAAAACCAAAATAATGAGTCCTCGAGACATAGATGTAAGTGTTGCCAACCATTTGTTTGAAAACATACGCTCGTACATAGAAAATCTAATTGAGAAAACAGAACCAGGATGCGGAAATTGGATGGACAGCATTCGGTAAACTGGGGCATATGACGAAGTCACAAGTTATCCCAATAAATCTTAAAAGGAAAGTCTTTAATAGTTGTATAATGCCTGTTCTCACTTATGGTCTAGAAACTATGGCATTAACTCACAGGTCGGCTAACAAGCTCCAAACCACTCAAAGAGCAGTGGAAAGACCCTTGCTCGGAATAAGCCTTAGATCAGAAACTAAGATATCCGAGAAAGAACAAAAGTACCGGATATATTGCCAAAAAAAGAGCATGGCTAAAGTGGTAATGAGCGGGCCACATTGCGAGACAAGATCCGAATAGACGGACTAATAAATTGTTAACATGGAGACCAAGGAAGACCAAGCGAAATGTGGGAAGACCACAAAAGCGATGGCGAGACGACACCCAAAGGATGGATAGAAGAGTATGGAAGGTTTTGGAAGAGGCCTACATTCAGAAGTGGATGAACACAGGCTGCGGAAGAAAAAGAAGAAGTTTGTTACGGATGCAAAAGTACTGGTATTTAAATCAGTTAATGAAGATAAAGAATACGCCTTTACCAGGATAGACAGTGCATAACAATGTAAACAATCAGAAAAAGTCCTGTCTATATAGTGCAAAACAGTTTGATACACCCTCTGTTCTAAAAGAACTAGAAGTTTGAAAGAGGATAGATTAAAGGAAACATGTGGAAATCATTTATTCGTGCTACTATTTTTTCTATTTTTAAAAGTTTGATTTTTTTTGAGACTAGTACCTTTAGTACCCTGTAGCTGCAAAAAGATAAAAATTCACACACCACAAGAGTACGCACCAGAAAAATGATACAAGAACAATGCTCTAGCAGGTTCAAGTAAACGAGAGTAACCTTTAGCGTGTGTTAATATCTGAAGTTCTTAAATGTGAATTATCTTCAAGATTATATTGAAAAATGGGTGTTTTATTTCCTTCACACTTTCACGAATAAAATCAGACGCGCACAGCTGATTTATGTCAATGTCGTGCCGTTGAGATTAACACAACAATAACCACTAAAGTCTTTCACAATGTGCAGTATCGGACACTTAAAAATTAAATGTCCGTAATAAATAATAAATAATGCAATCTACGTAGGATTAAGTTTAGATAGTTTTTATTATTCAAAGTAGATTACTGCAACAGGTACGATGATGGTATCATAATCTAAACAAAAATCTAGAAATATTAAGATTTCGACAAACTATGTAGATAAAAGTCAAGGTAAAATAAATACCTGGCCAAGTGCAAGTCGGACTTGCGCAATTAATGTTCTGCACGGTGATTGCTTTTAAAATAAAAATTTTTTCTTATGGAGGTATAAAAATGATTAATGACTTCGCAAAACACACCCCAAATGCGTTTTCAACAAAGTTTTCTTCCAATCTTTACTGAAAACTGATGGCCTTGAACTTTTTTTTTATATACCAGTTAAATTATTAAAGGTAAAGTACTCGTGATAATTTTCGTTCAATCCACACCCTATAGAGAACATTTCAGACATTTTTCAAAATTTTTTGATGAGTATTTTTTCGAGATAAGGGAGGGGGACAGCGATTTTGCGCAATTTTTTAAAAATAATACAAAGAAAAATGTGCGCAAGTATTACATTTTACATATATTTTTGCACTTGTGTTTTTACAAGCTTTCATTTGATACCCCACTCGATGTCCTGGTAAATTTTTTTTTCACTTCCGATTTTACCCTCCAAAACTAAGCCCTTAAGTCAAAATTTAACTTTCAAAACTACACGGCTCTGATGAGGCCAACAATTCCTATATTAGTGCCGAATTTCAACTTTCTATAGCAGATAGTTTTGGAGAAAATCGGGTGTGGCAGACGGACAGAAAGACACCGAAGTGATCTTATAAGTGTTCCGTACGAAACAGTAAAAATAAATGTAAATTATTTTGAGTATTTTGTTATAAACCAGATACGGTCACAATTGTTTTGTTTTAGAAATAATTATTTACATGGTAAGTTGGGACAGTATAATTTTACAGAAAAATTAAGCAAGTTTCAGGATGTCAGGAGTTGTTACTGTATCTAGTGAGGGAGATACTACTTCGGTTGTCAAGAATGAAACTTTTTTATCGAGGCGAAGCCGAGTCAAGAATCATTAGAGAGCAAACAATATGTTTTTTACGTCAATTCATTATAAAACAGAGCAGGAAGTTGCTCAGCTTGACAAGGACCTGGAAAAAAGTCTATTTAGGGGTGACAGTAACTAAGTAGAATTTAACGCTACAAAACCCAGGCGGCAGTTTTTTTTCTAAAAAAAGTTAACATTGCGAAACTTGACATAGTTATGTTGGGACACTTCATTTCTCTAGCATCGCCCCTTACGTTGCTGGGCGTTAATCTTGGGGCAAATATATCTTGGCTTGAATATATATATATATATATATATATATATATATATATATATATATATATATATATATATATATATATTATATATATATATGTATATGTATATATATATATATATATATATATATATATATATATATATATATATATATATATATATATATATATATATAGGGTGCCCCATATGTATGGAATAATGATTCCATAGCATTTATTAATCAGTATATTAAAAAAATGTTTAAATGAAAGTAATAGGGTGTTAAATTTTTTTGAATAGAAATCCCTGTATATTATTTTATTTTTGAGTCCTACTGAAAACGTTTATTGCTACATTTTGTGAAACTGAAATTTGAGCGTAATATCATAATGGTACATTTAACAGAAACTGAAAGAATCACTTTGTTAATGACGGTTGGTTACAGAGACCGTAGCAGAACACAACAGGAGATGCGTGTTCTTTTTAACGTAGAATATCCGAATCGAGAACCTATTACCCATTCCGTTGTTAGTAAAGCATTAAAACGATTTAGACAATCAGATCATTCTAAATTTAGACCTCCAAAAGTTAAAACAAGCGATGATAAAAGATGTTTTATTGTACCGTCTTTGGCAAATTATTTCTTTGACAGGCTGCGGCAGTTGTCTAGGCGGCGAGGACTATTACGGCAAACTGTAAATCTGTGATATCTCCACAAGAAAAAATCTCTCCGCTTCAAATCAGGGCTACGTGCAGACCAACCAACTTCTTTGGAAATTAATTTATTTGGGAACAACCTGTTTATGACTAGCGAAGGTACCTTTCAAGTCTGTTATATAGCTACACCGTACTAAAACCAGGTCCTTCAAAAATTTGTAAAGCGTGTGTAACAAAGAGCTCAACCAACTTTACATAACGCTCTGAATTAACAGTTGTTGTGCAGCCACTCACAAAGGTCAAAGAAGCACGAGCTCATTATCCGACGTGCCGAAGTGTCGGCCCAAAAATGGCAGTTTAGGGCTATGTAAAGGCTTTTGATGCTTTTTGTGTTGGATTTATTAGACTTTAATAATGGCAATTCTATTTATTGACTTAGCCTTTAAGATGTGCATTAACTGAGAATAAGACGTTATAATACTGAATGGGGTTTAAACATTTGGTTTATGATGTTGAACCTATCAACTGATATTATTTTATTTTTAAATTAGTTTAATAAATAAATACTTTTTTAAAACTTATTTTTTCACTTTAGTGTTAAAATACCTTAGATTTGTAAAAATAAATTCGTTTACCATTTCGTGATTAATCGTGGAAATGTTATTAGAGGAACCTTTCTAAAATTCTGTTTTTATTTTGCCCAAACAAGTAAGGTTAATTGAAACGTCAACGTTAGCTGTTAAGTGGCGATGACCCAGAGTATAAATACACTTGCTGCTCTTTTGAAATAATATATATAAAATCTCCTTAATTATGGTTAATTATTATTTTCACTAGGCGGGCGGTATATTATCTATTATTACTTTGACTTGTTATGAAATTAGTTGTACCTAAAATTTTCAAAATCTACGATTGGTGAAGAAAATGGTATGGTAGGTAACGCAGCAACAATGCACCTGCGCCTGAGCTATCTCATAAGATGGCAGGGGTTGGTGTGGCGGCAACATTCAGTTTTGCCTTTTTTTTTAATTGTTCCAATTTCAAAAAAAGAATTGAAAGAGTCAGTCATTTCAATATATTAATTGATTTCCATAACTTCAATTTTCACTACATTTATCCAAATATCTATCTATGGTGGTGTTTAGACAGAGGAGTGTGTAAAGTTTGTGTAACTTTAAGGGTTTATTCAAAAAATAAATATACTGTCTGGTTTACTTTTAGTGTTGTCTTTAATAGTGTTTATTTTTATCGTAAGCACACAATCTCGGCTAATGGAATATCATGAAAAAATCATGAATTTTTGCCAGAATTTTACTCATGACTCAAATTTTAAACCTTTTTTTTTAAAAAAAAAATCGTAATTTTAATTTTCAAAACAGAGAAAATCAACCAGAAAATCCAGACCTGTTCTAAAGTAACAAGGTAAATTATAATATAATTAAATAGAAGTTATCACTTTTGCAGAAAAATGGCAGTTTGAAAAAATTTCCTCTTTTTGAAATACTTTCTTCAGGTTCAACTTCCTCAAATCCTTAATTGCGAATAACATTATTTCGGAATGGATGTACTACTGTGATCAAAAAATAGTAAGACTTTTGAAATAAAACGCAACGGGTTATTTATTTTTCCAAATTTATTTCGCCCCCTTCAAAGTAATCCCCCCTGGAAGCAATGCATTTATGCCAACGTTTTTTCCAGTCTTCGAAACAGTTGTTGAATTCGATTTCTGGAATGGCCTTTAAAGCCTTCTTCGTTTCAGTTTTAATCTCCTAAATAAACTCAAAACGATGTCCTCGAAGCGGTTTTTTGAGTTTAGGGAATAGTCAGAAGTCCTACAGAGCTAAATCAGGCGAATAGGGTGATTGCGGAATGATATGAGTTGAATTTTTGATGAAAAAGTTGCGAAGAAACAATGCTGTGTGAAAAGGGGCATTATCGTGATGAAAAAACCAAGAGTTATCGGCCCATAATTTCGCTTCACGCAAACGACGCATAACACTCAAATAATATTCCTTGTTGACAGTTTGGCCTGGCGGAAGGAATTCATAATGAACAACACCACGATAATCGAAGAAAACTGTTAACATCGAATTGATTTTCGACTTTGGCTTTGGCGTGGTTTCTTCGGTCACCAAATGACTTTTTGATCATTTCGAACTTTTGGGAAGCCGAAAAATTATTTTTAAAACAAAATTTAATGCAACTTCTTTGCTGAATTTTTTCACATATGTTAAAAATCGAAAAACGCACTTTCGTTGTTGAACGAATGCAAGTGAATCTTATTAACTACTGACGCTATGGTCTTAAAATTTGACACAAATGACTGTTAAGATCCTACCAACCTAACGAAAAAAAATTAATCCGATTTGAAAATGTCCGGGCGATTTAAATTTGAAAGTCTTACTATTTTTTGATCACAATATTATTTAAATTATTTTAAAATTTACAAATTGACTGAATATTAATGTGAGCCAGTTGGATTGTTTGTTTACCAGTTTATTTTGACATTAAAATAAATCATATACTGGTTTTAATTATTTAGATTATTAATTTTTTACTACTGTACATTTTCCCGCTATTTTTATTCAAGGTTCTTTTTATTAAAATCTCTACTAAAGAATATAAAATATCACGTAAAATTTCAAGAATAACGCTCACTTTTGACTAATGGCTATTCGTGTCACACGTGTTGAAGGTATATACTTTATAAGTAATAACTTAACACTTCATCGTATTTGGATTTTGTACCCAACCTTACTCTCTAGTATAAAGACTAATCTCTACGGCTAAGAATTTTTCTTACGTATAAAGTAAGGACTATAATGTTATTTAAGTGGTTGATTAACATAAAAAATTGAATATACAGCTTACTTCTTATTAAAAGTACCAAAATGGGTCTCTTTCTAATGGTTTTTTAACCGGAGTAATAAAAGGAATACGCAGGGACTACGGTCAGCTAATCTAGGTGCTAGGGAACCACACAGAAATTTTTTTACTAAAAATTTAATGGTGGAAACTGCCCAGTGACATCGGGCGCTGTTGCAGTGATGCATCGATGTGCGTGCAACGCTTAGTTGCACAAAAACCACCCACTTTCTGAATATTTTATGCACCTTTCAATAGAAAGTTTATTAGACAATTTGTTTCAGAAGCACAAATGCCTTGTGCATAATCTCTCGACTGTCAAAGAAAAGACGTGATAATTGCTTTGATTTTCGATTCGCTCATTCTTGTCTTTCCGCCTCATCTCAGGTTGATGATATTTAAATCTTATGGTTAATAAACCGGGTCCAATTTAACTGAGTACTGACGATACTCGTCCAGTCGACGATCTGTCATCACAAGAATCCTCACTCTTTCCACATTGTTATAATGTTCCGTAACATTTGGTAGCACAATCTTGTTCAAAATTTTGCCAGTTTTGTAATGTACCTCAGAAACATATCCTCACGTCAGACAATGTTAACGATCGTGTAATAACTGTAGCAAGTTTAAACTTCTACTGAGTATACAGCAGAAATTTACCTAACTTTCATGTAAAGCAAGAGGTAGCAGTATTGTCGGTTTGTGCACCGCTCTGCCAATCTCATTACTAGAGACCGGATTATATGCAACATAAAAATCTTGAAACATGCATGCAAATATGCCTGAAAAATGCTTAAAATATGCATGAAAAGGGTCAAAATATGCAATATTAAATAATAAAAGTAACAAGTTATCGACGATGTTTAAATTTAATTAACAATTATGGGTGGCATGGTACACGTTAAACTTTAACAAAACACGTTAAAAATTGCAAAAAGACTACACTGATGCAAGCGCGTCAACAATAATGTTAAAACTGATATCTTGTTTTAAAATAAAAATTTGTCTTCGAGAAAATTGTTTATTTGATCCACGCTCAAACAAATATTCTTAGAAACTAACTACTTATCACTTAATATCCCGACCAAGAAACAAAAGAATAAAATACCATCGTAATTTTGGGTATTCCCTTGGCACTATAACCTAATCGATGTTTAGACTATTGCAGGTAATGTCCCGGCGATAAGATCGGTTCCAGACGGCGATATTAACAATACCCTGGGAAATTTAGTTGCCTAGTAATACCAAGAAATATTGTAAATATAGGGAAAATGTTCATCATTACTAGATTTTGGGTAAAATATGCAATAATCGGTGAGAATGGTCTAAATATGCAAATGCTTATGAAAATATGCAAATGCATATAATCCGGTCTCTACTCATTACATTTGTGCCACACCATGCATTATTACTTTAATATTAATACATATTAAAGCCTGGAATACAGCCTATACCTCAATATCAAGAAAACGAAATATATGTCAATACGCAAGACATATTCTTGACAGTAAACAACCAACGTATCGAGAAAGTAGCTACATATCAATATCTGGGATGTATGCTTAATGACAGCTGGAATCATTTCAGGGGAATAAAAATCAGAATTGAGAGAGTCAGAGCTACAGTTGTAAAGATGAGACATCTCCTATGCTCCTACGACCTTAGTCTAAGACTCAAGAGACGAATGTTAGAGTCGTATGTGTTCTCAGATCTCCTATACAGTGTAAAAACTTGGACTCTTACTGCTGCAATGTAAAAAAGGATCAAGGTATTCGAAATGTGGTTGTATGGATGGATACTCCGAATATCATGGATCGACCATGTCACTAACGAAGAGGTCATCCGCAGAATGGGTTCTCAGCCAGATCTCCTTTATATTATCAAGAGAAACCCTGCGAAATATTGATTACTACAAATAAGTATCCAGGGCAAGGTTGACATTAAGACAGGTCCCGGCAGAAGAAGGATTTCCTGGCTGGATAACCTAAGAAAATGGTTTGGAGGCAATTCTACAAAGCTTTTAAAACAGCAGCAAATAAAGGCCGTATTGCCATGATGATAGCCGACATGAGTACCGGACAAGGCAGAGAAGAAAAAGAAGATTAAATAAAAGAACCACCGATTAGTATTTTTTTAAAATTATTTATTATGAAACAATGTGCTTTTAGAAGTAAAACTTGTATACATTAATCCCGCAGTAAATCAAAATGTGTTCGCTGGTGAAAATAATGTAAAGTCCTTAACCTTAATATCTGCAGTCGACATTTAGAAGAAATAAACACCTTAATAATGATATTTACAGATATTAAAGAAAAACTTTCTACTTTTAATGTCCTCAAATTCGTTGATCAGGGTTATTTTAATCGTCAATTTCTAAGGATGATCTCATACCTGGTTTAATATAGTCGGTCAATTGTATTAAGAATTTCTTTAAAATGTAGTTTATACATTTTATAGGTTACAATTATTTGAGCGGAAATTGGCGATTGATAGAAATTTTTTTAGGTGGCGCTAGTAGAATCGAGCATCAAACGGTAGTTTTCAAAAAGGACTTAAATGTTTGATACTTTCTAGCGTTAGTATCAAATAGTTATCTAGATTGTCTAAGTTATCTATCCAATCATAAACGGTTGTCAAATTAAAAATAAAATTTATGGAGTTTGCGGTCGGTTCTAGGTGTAACATCTTAATATTTACACTTTTGAAATAAAATACAGTATGTAGGGCATGTCGAAACTTCACAAAGAAAACATATCAATGAGACCAGTTGTATCGTATATAAATAAACTTACCAACTATGTAAGCAACTCACTACCGGTCTACTTAATATCGTACACTACGTTTCACTTATTCAGTAAAACATTCGTTGGAATTAGTCAGAAAACTAAACACGATCAATTTACCCACGAACTGTAAGTTTATGCCTTTTCACATCAATTCCCATAACGAGGAAAACTGATACTAAAGTCTCTTATAAATAATAGTGATCTCACTAATTTTAACAAAATTAATTTAATAAAAATTCTAGAGACTAGAGCCCCCCCTTCTAGTGGAAGCATTCATGGCTAACTTTGAAAAAAACCTGTTCTGAAATGAAAACTATAGAAATGTAACTAGACATGTCCACTTTTTGGCAAGATATGTTGACGATATTCTCTGTATTTGGAAAGGACCCGATAGATAATTGTCACATTTCTTATTAACTTTAAATAAAACCAATCATAACATCCAATTCACAATAGAAATTGCCGTAGACAAATCATTTAGTTTTTTAGAATTAAAAATTTCAAATGTAGAGAACAAAATAAAGTTTGATATTTTCCGTAAACCAACTACAACAGACACCATTATACATGCTAAATCAAATCAATTTTGGCAGATCAAAATGTCAACCTTCTACAGCCTCATACACAGATTAACTAACATTTCACTAAATAGGTACAATTATCTAAAAGAACTAAACATAATCAAAAGAATAGTGAAAAACAATGGATATAATTCAATTATTATAGATATACTGGAAAAAAACAAAAAACATAAACATATACATAAACAATTTTACGCACCAGACGTAAAACACGAAAGGAGAATATGCTTTGCTATCAACTGTGTCGATGGTATTAGTAACAAAATCAACAATAGCTTTAATAATTTAAAGATAAACATATATGTGTTAATAAAAACAATATAGCTCAATATTTAGTTAATAACAAAGAAAGATCTAATAAGTATGGAAAATCGGGTATATATACACTTAACTGTGATGACTATGACGCTATCTATGTGGGATAAACGGGACGAAGCCTACAACAAAGATTAAAAGAACACAGGCATAAATAAACAAAAATTGACATGCTTTGCTGAACGCTGCATAGATAATAATTACATTTTTAATAACGAGAGGGTTAAGTTGCTATACAGTGCTCAAAAAGGAAAACATGGATTATTGAGAAAATCTTAACATAAAATAAGCCATCAAAAATAATATAAAAATAACGAACACCCAAATAGAATTTGGAAATATCCCCATATTAGACGCCGTGATAAGATATATTACCCGTGATTAACCCAATTTTATTACCTCTTAATTTAAATTTAGTACTAATTACCCATCCAAATGTGATATTTTTTAGAACTTAAGTTTAATCTTATAGGTCACCTGAGGTAAGAACTGAGGACACCCTTAGTTCTGTTGAGGATTTACTGTTGTCAGATCGAGGAATAACGTTCCCATTGCTTGCCAAAAAGCTGAAATATTCGAGATTGTACACAAAGATTTATGATTGAAAAATGTTTCTGTACAATGGAACCTCAAATTTCTTCTACCAGACCTAAAACTGGCTAGGTAAGAGATTCCTGAAAAATATTTGCTTCAGAGACGGATGAAAGGTATTTTTTACAGAGAATTCGACTTGGGTGTTCTGTTGCGATCCTCCTACGAAGCAGCACTAAATGCAGTGAATTTATAAGGAGTTTCTTCCATCTTAGAAAGTTGGTAGCTACTGCGAAAAAACTTTGCTTATTAGCTTATTAAACGTATGGAAAAAGGGTCCACAATTAATGAAGCGATCTACGAACGAACGATTCATAATTTGAAGCAAGCCCATAGAGGAAACGTCTGAATTTATAGAGAAGCAAAATTTTGCTGTTACATGACAACGACAGGGTCTACAATGCTCGCACGTTTCCAAAAAACAACTCGTGAAAAGCTAGGTTAAATGTATTAGCATAGACGGTGGTTATATGCGAACATACTTTTTTAATCTGTTAGGTTTTCTTCATAGCTAAGGAGATAACTTAAAAACAGCTTCATAAATAATATATCACGGAAAAACGTCAGGGGGTGGGAAACAAACTTCGCACACACTTTCTTTTGGTTCAAAACATTCCGGACAATGTCTTGAACACTCTGCATGAAAGATGATGGTCGCTTTGCAGAAAACGACGAATTTTCACAACGTTTGCGTCGGCCGATTTTGTGCTGGAATAGCTCGACCTTGCATCATCCGCGAGGGACTCCCGTCCTTCCTTAAAGCGTTTACACTACTCAAACACTTGTGAACCTGATAAACAATCATCATTGTAAGCTTTGATACAACGACTACGACACATACAGTTCGTACGTCTAGTACTCAGCAATGACTGATTATAACTGGATGGCGCTGCATAAAGACCGGGAAAAAATCAGTCCGGGAAATTTTTGGACAGAGGGTGTATTACTTAGATAAACTATTGTGGCTGTGTTGAACACTTAAAAATCATCAACAGTTTTTATTCGCACAACCAACCTACATCGTATTTTAATATGTAAAACTATTGTATTTAAATTAATTGTTATGATCCACTTTTAAATTATGTACTTACATACGCTATCAATTTTAAAGTGGAATTAATTTATATTTAATATCCAAGCGCAAATCAAATATATAGTCATCTACTTTCGTATATTTTCATTATGGAGTTTTTTTTTTCAAAATGTTGGCCTTACAAACTTAATATATTAGTCACTGAATTATGGTGGGTCTATTGTATGTAATGGCTAAGAATAACTAATAGTCACTACATGTTAGTTAAAAAAAACATTACTTAAATTTTATTTTAGTTTTATTAACGACACAGTGTAGAACGATATAAAATATACCTGTTATCACTGCAGTAAAAAATGGCCGTTCTAATAAATATCACGTTTTCGTGCAACATGTACATGATTTTCTAGCAATTCGCATGCTCGTACTGCTGAACCGTTGCTATTCTCATACTGCATTATGCTCTGCGCGCGATAATCCATACGTTGCTCCTAGTTTAAAGCTATACAACCATAATTTCGTTATGTCTGCTGGTTATTGACTCCATCTGTGTATATTTTAAATATACCATCGTGTTTTCTATAACTAGAGCCGATAAAATATGTCTTATTTCATTTGATGTGTCTTCAGTATGGTGTTTCGGTTTTAGTAACGACGGGAGGTTTGATACATTCGAGTGCTCTGACAAGCAACGTATTTTTTTTTTGGTTCAAAATGTGAAGTATTTGGTGTTGTGAAATTGAAATGCCGTTTGTGTTAATAACATATTATTCTATGCTTTAATTGGATAAGGTTTTTTATTGGCAAAAGTATAAACTTAAATTTTATTTACCTTTTCTAAGAGAAATATACAGGGTGTCCCATATGAATGGAATAATGATTCCACAGCATTTATTAATCAGTGTATCAAAATAATCTTTAAATAAAAGTTGTAGGGTGTTATACGGCGCACATGCTGATGTTGATAATAAAATACGAACTATCGGTTCGAAGAAATTACGTCATTTTAAATTTTTTTAAACGGGAAGCCCTGTATATTACTTTATTTTCCTATTAAAATTCTAGATATTATTTGTCTAACATACTATATGTCTAAATTGAACTGTTTTGGAATTATTGATATTTGAAATTAGGGAGATCATATTAAAAAAAAAAATAAGCTGGCTTGTGTCAAACATTTACTGTCAGGTAACGACTTTACGCGTCAAAAAATGATTTATTGACGAAAACGTTTATTGTTGCATTTTGTAAAACTGCAATTTGAGCGTAATATCATAATTGTACATTTAACAGAAACTGAAAGAATCACTTTGTTAATGATGGTTGGTTACGGAGATCGTAGGAGAACACAATATGAGGTGTGTGATCTTTTTAAAGCAGAATATCCGAATCGAGAATCTATTACCCAATCCGTAGTTAGCAAAACATTAAAACGATTTAGATAATCAGGTCATGTTAAGGGTCGTTCTAAATCTGGACCTCCAAAAGTTAAAACAAGCGACGATAAAAAGTTATATGTTTTATTGGAAATTACAGAAAATCTCCATACAGCCAGTCGTCAGCTTTGCCTAGACCACAACATAAGTGAGGGTCTGAGGGTCTCGGAAATTGGTTGCGGGCATGGGAGAGGGTTAGGAAGGCGTCCCTGATGATTGGATTGTGATGCTGGAACGCCTTGGCCAGGAACTTTATTTGAGTTTGCCTCATGTATGCCTTTATGGTTAGCATGTCGAGGTCTCTGTACAATTGGTTATTTCACATGACCCAAGAAGCTTGTGTGATCATCCTCGAGGCCTTGTTCTGCACTACCCGGACTTGTGCTCTCCTTGTTTTTGAGAGCTAGCACCATGTGGGGGGATGTGTAAGTAAGGCCTGCCTTCACAATTGTGTTATAGACCATGAGCTTGGTTTAGGTGGACAACTTGCTGGAGAGATCTATAATTGAGTATAATTTTCCCAGCAGTTGCTTAGCTTTCTTGGTGGCAGTGCAGATCTGGTCTTTCCAGACGAGCTGTTTGTCATACTGGATTTGATAGTGTTTGCCCAGAAAACATGCAGGAATATTATCCATAAAGCAAAAATTATCACGAGTGTATTACGCCTGATAAATTATCAATTAATGCATTCGTGATAATTTATTTGGTATATAAAAAAATAAGTTACCGACAAAATGGTGAAGGTGAATACAGGAACAAAGAGCTACTGCTTTAAGCATTTAGCGACCAACGAATAGGTACCGAGATAAAATAACGCATCGCTCCTGTACCGAGACATAATTTTATTTTATTTATTTATAATTAAACAAATATTTAGATAGTAAAAATTTGTTTTCCACTTTTATTATTAAATTCTAGCTTGAGCTAGAATTTAATAATAATTTATTGGCTACCAGGTAGCTAAAATGGTATAACTATTATACATTATTGACTAAGAAAAAAAAACGAGAAAATACATATTGGATTTTAAGATGTCAGAGCTTAATTAACTTAGCCTCATTAAGAATTATATTTTACTTTAAAAGCAATTAAGGTACAGAACACTAATTGCGCAAGTTTAACTTACACTTGACCGTTTTTCTTGTTTATTTCGCAAGTAGTCCGAAAATTTTTAATTTTTGTGTTAACCTTAGAAAACAGCAATTTTTGTTCAGAACTTGTAACGCAGTATTTTCAAGTAAAAAATTGATATCTTTAATAATTGCATTATTGAATTGTTCGGCACGGTACAGTCCTACTGACCTGATGAGATCGTTAGATGGTCGAAACCATCAACAGACGGAGAGTTATGGATATGTGTAGGATTCATAAAGAATGATGCCTAACGCAAGAAAACTGTCGGAAAAGGATTATGCAATTTAGTCACCAGGTACTTTAGAAATATTCATTAATATGCATTGTTGCTGCAAATTGTAAATAAAAACAAAACACTCATATACATACTAATTGATTTCCCTCCACTGATTACCTATCATTGTAACAATTTTATAATGGTGTCAGGTCAAGTTAGTTGCATGTCATAATAATGTATGGACGATTAAATAAAATATTATGTAGATTCAATGCTATAAACAACCAGCTGCTTTAGGTTTTACCCATATGACTAATTCGTTAAATGTTGAATATTAAAGAATAATAAATCAATAATTTTTTACAGTATTTTCCGTTCCTTTAAGGATTTCCTAGATTTTCAATAATGATAATAAAAAAGTTAACTTCATCTGACCTTTGCAACTCAATTTTAAATAAACACGCTGCTACTCGATAGACATAGAGAATGGACTGACAATTAGCCTCACAAAATTGACCACTCTCTAGAAAGAGACAATGCCACTGTGCGGCCAATACCTGTCTCTTTTCTGTAGGTCTTTAATAACTAAGGCCCAGTACCCCTAGATGGAATTCAAGGCGAGAAAGAGACAGCTACTGGCCGCACATTCGCTTTGTCTCTCACACTTTTGCATCCGTATTTACTCACAGCGGGATAAGGATCGATAAGTCCATTCTCTTCTATGCTTTTACTAGAGGCTAGAATATAAACTTAAAACTTTAAGATGCTCAAAATTAGACGGAAATTCGGCAGTTAAAATTTCGATTTGCTAATATATTAATCCATTCCAAATAACAACCTATATTTGGTTTACAGACTATTTTAAAGGTTTCGACTGCATACGAGTACAATGGAACAAACTCTGGTCGATTCTAATCAGCATGGGAATACCTATACATCTTGTAAACCTTATCCGATTCCTGTATGAGAACACAATGGAAATAAACTGACGTATTCTGTCAGCCTTACTTTTTAACAACTATAATATAATGAGGTCTGTTTTGGATGGCCGAAGTGGGGGTGTAACAATGTGGAAAAAAGCTAAGTAACCTTATATATGCGGATGATACTGTTATACTTGCAACGTCAATATAAGACCTAGAATCATTTATGGAGCGCCTTGAAATCACTAGCAAAAATCAAAGTAATGATTGTTAGTTGTAATGAAGATCTATCACAGATAAATGCTGGTTTCACTGTTGTAGACCATTTCAGCTAGTTGAGATCCCACAGAATGAACAATGGGGGCTGTGAAGCGGAAGTAAGAAGACGTTCGGCTGTGGCTGGAAACTCGACGATTAAACTCACTAAGGTCTGGAAAGATCCAGCTGTCACAAAAAACACAAAGTTAAGATTGCTATCCAACCTTATATTCCCTATAGCAACTTAAGCATCGGAAACATGGACCATTAAACAAACTGACAAAAGACGAATCGAAGCGTTTAAGATGTGGGCATATCGAAGAATCCTCAGAGTATCATCCACCGAACACCGCACTAATGTATCTATTCTTGAAGATTTTAGTATAAATGATCGACTTTAAAATGTAATTCATAGACAGTAAAGTAAATCCCAACATATAAGATCCTACCTTTTTGCTTTTCCAATGGGGCAATAAACGACCCTATTAAGATTTTGTGCATAGATGCCCGGTATTACGATAAACGTTTTTTTTTTTACCTGCTTTGTATACCGTTCTCACTTGCACCTTCAATCATATTGCATCTGTTTTTATCTATATATTTACTACCTGGCAACCCGGTTTGGAGCCCTTTAAGTGTTTGATAATATAGGCCTAATGACCACAGGTTCCCATTAAGATTCGAAAAATACCTTTTATTATTTTTAGTTTTAGTTTTTCTTACAACTTACAACGTAACGGTTCTGTTTTAATTATGTGGCGTCCGTGGGAAAATTGGCTATCGCAAGAGAAAACATTTATCACTTGACGCTAAACAAATAGTAAAAATGTTTACGACAGTTTGGTAAAAAAAAAATTGAACAAACAAAGTGCTTTGCAAGAAACTAGTGAACTAATAAAAACCACAATTTCTACGATTAAGGGTATTGTAGGAAAACTATCACTCAGGAACTGGAAAAAACGGAAAGATTTTCAAATGCATCATGTAGATGATTGTGAAAAAGACGTCATCAGGAGAAAAATATATTCTATATATGAAGAGCAGTTGGTGCCGACACTAGACAAAATAAAATTAAGACTGGTGCAGGACGGAACGAATATACATTGTGGCCGATCAACCCTTCACCGAATTCTCTTAAGAATGGGATTCACATTCCGAAAAATCAAGAAAAGGCAAGTAGTGATGGAGTCACAAAGATTACGAATCTTGCGACATACTTATTTACAAGAAATCGATCAGAGAATTAGCCAATAATTTACCTTCAAGAAACATGGTTCGATACCCATGACACTGTGCACACTGTGCAAAAAGTGTGAGTTGACAGCAATACAACGCACCTTCAAATAAAGATAAACGAAAAACTATTTTGCATGCTGCATCTGAAAGGGCTGGGTTTCAAATTGTCTACTATTATCTGCAAAAAACATAAAAGATTCTAGTTTGGACTATCACTAAGACATGACCGCAAAACTTTTTGAAAATTGGTTTCAAAATTCCCTTTTGCCAAATGTTCCCGAACAGAGTGTTATAGTTACGGACAATGCAAGTTACCATAGTCGCTTACTAAATAAGGTTCCTAATGCAGCCAACACCAAATCGGAAATACAAAAATGTTAGAAAATGACATTTATTTTGACTTTAGTTATAAAAAAGTGATCTTTTGGAAGTTTTGAAAGACTATAAATTGAAAAAAAAAAAATGTTTGTGATAGTATGGCTGAGAAAATGGGACACACTGTTTTCCGGCTTCTTCCGTATTATTGTGTGTTTAATCCAATTGAACATATTTGGCATCAAGTTAAATCAAAAATAAGGGCACAAATGTTTCTCCTACTTTAAGCGTGTCAGTGATTGAATTAGTAAAAAAAGTTATAAATAATGTACCTGGATAAGCTGGAAGAATTCCATTCAGCAGGTTGTTAAAGTTGAAGATTCATATATATAAATAATATAAAACCACTTATAATGATAGTGAACCCGAATTAAGCTGAAGTTAAAATATATTTTTATTTATACAATATGTAAACCCCATTCATTCAAACTGCATATTTGTACTTCTTATCCATTTGTTTTGACATGCATCTATATATAATAAACATAACCAAAAACAGGTATAATTTTATTTATTTGCATTAATGAATAAAATTCTCCATCTCTGCAACCTACCATAAACGAAAGGCCAGAATTTTTATATTGCCCACTTAAAACGGCAAAAATCAGTATCTTATATTTTGGGGAAGGCTATACCTGAAATATTTTGGCTACGTTATGAGGAAAGAGGAAGCCATGGAAAAGCTTGTAGTAACGGGGAAGGTAGAAGGTAAAAGATCAATGGGACGGTCTCCAACAAGATGGTCCGACCAAGTGAGATGTCCTCTTGGTACGAGTTAAGTCAGATCGCACAGAATTGAGACGCCTGGAGAATGATTGTTGAGGCACCATAGTGTCACCGATACTCCTATTGGTGTGAAAGGATTGACAGAGAGAGAGAGTATAGTAATAGTAGTCTTACTCTGATGGTCGGGGACTGAAACTAGCTTAAACTGTTTTCTCCTTGTTAACTCCACCAGAGTATCTCTACACTCTTAAATAAGTATTGAGTTTGTCAGAGCTTAGCAATTGACTTAAATGCCGCTTAGAAGTCGTCAAGGTGGCAAAAATTTCTATTAGAAAACCGTAGTGCTGGTTAACAGAAAAAGTCTTAGGCATCTTCAACTCTCTACCTATCTATAGCTACAGAATCAATAGACATCCAATTAGAAACCAAGATGATAGAAAGATTAAGAGAATAATAACATACGCAAGACAAACAATTAGCAGAAAAGCTTGAAAAGTAACGAAAATAAAATTTCTCTGAAACGTTTATCAAAAATAATCTGTTACGTGATGCAGAGATATGGAGGATAAATGAAAACAACCGACGCGTCAACGGAAACGGATGTGTTTGTACGATAAGAAATAGAAGTAAATTGTTCTCTTACGATGAATATTAAAATAAAGCAATTACGATATCACGTCATGTACAGAAAGTGAAGGAAACAATATTGCTTAAAAAAGTTGTGAAATATATACCCTCATATATATATATATATATATATATATATATATATATATATATATATATATATATATATAATATATATATATATAATGATAAGCCAAAGGTGGAAATCATCTATACTGGACACGAGAATTTACCCAGGAGCAGACTGTAATTCCAACCATCAACTTCTAGTTACAGTTCTTCGTATTAAATTCAAAGCTTCTCAAAAAAATATAAAGGTGCAACGAATGAAGATATATCCTGCAGAAAAACAACAATTTACGGAACTAGTAAATAAAAATATCCGAAATATTCAATATAATGAAGATCCTGGAAATAATGAAGAGATGTGGAACAAAGTGAAAACATCGATAAAAGATGCCCACGAAGAAATAGCATCCCGAAGAGTAAGAAAAGGTATTAAAAAATCTTGGATGTCTGCAGAAACATGGCAACTTATAGAGCATAGGAAAAACGTAAAGAAAACTGGACTAAACGATGATCAGCAGATAAAAGAGTACCAAGATTTAAATCGACTTATACAGAAGAACTGTAGACAAGATAAGAATACATATCTCAATAACCAATGTAAAGAAGTACAAGCATATGCAGAGAAAAATCAAGTTAAAGATCTTTTTAAAAAAATTAAAGAGATAGAGAGGATTTCAAACCTCAAACTTGGGCAATCGAGGATAAAAATGGAACACTGCTTACAGAGAAAGAAAGAATAATAGACAGATGGAGAGAATATTGTGAAGATCTTTATTATGATGCACAAGAACAAGACATACACCAACAGATCAATACCACGCAGCAAGAACCTGAAATAATGAGGAGTGATAAGAAACTGATAAGCAATAAGGCACCTGGCTACGATGACATCACGGGAGATATTCTTAAGGAACTAGATCATGACACAGTGGGGATGATCTATAAAATATGTAATAACATCTGGAAAACTGGAATATGGCCGAAAGATTGGACGACCTCTATAATAATACCACTACATAAGAAAGGCTCTACTCGTAAATGTAGTAATTATCGTACATTATCTCTATTATCACATCCAAGTAAGGTAATGCTACATATCATAAATAATCGTTTAAGATATTATGTTGACCAACAAATCTCTAGAGAACAAGCGGGATTCGTTAAAGGACGAGGCACAAGAAATCAGATTGTTAACATAAGACAATTGATAGAGAAATGTAGAGAGTATAATGTGTCTATGGTAATGTGCTTCATAGACTATAATAAGGCTTTTGATTTTGTCAACTGGAAAAAGCTTTGGGAGGTACTAGAGCAAATGGGTGTTCCTTATCATCTGATTAAACTGATTAAAAACCTCTACTTGGACAGCACTGCAGTGGTGAGAATAGACAATACAATATCCGATCAGTTTCATCCTCGCCGAGGTGTAAGACAGGGCTGTGTTCTGTCTCCTACATTATTTAATGTGTATGGTGAATTTATAATGAGAAATGCGCTGAATGAATGAGATGGTGGAATCCTAATAGGAGGTGAGCGAATAAACAACTTGCGTTACGCTGATGATACCACCATATTTGCAACGGCCGAGGAAGAGATGGCTACACTTTTAAATCGAATAGAGCAAGAAAGTGAGAAACTAGGTCTGACCATAAATAAGGACAAAACGAAGCTGATGATAGTCGATAAGTCTGACCAAATAGTAAGATCCGACTTACTCAATGGCATTGAGAGAGTAACAACCTTTGTATATCTAGGATCATCCGTAAGTAGTATGGGAGGATGCGAGAATGAAATAAAAAGAAGAATATCTCTAGCAAGAAATGCTATGACGAGACTTACTAAGATATGGAAAAGTCCATACATAACTAAAGGAATGAAATTAAATCTCGTACAGACCTTAGTATTTCCAATATTTTCGTATGGTGTAGAATCCTGGACACTTAGAGTAAAGGAACGTAAATCTATTGATTCCTTTGAAATGTGGTGTTATAGGAGGATGTTGAGAATATCCTGGACCGCCAGAAGAACTAATCAATCTATACTGAATGAATTAAATGTAACTGTAAGGTTATCATCACTATGCATGAAAACAATTCTTCAGTATTTTGGACATGTAGCTAGAAGGCCAGGCAATAATGTAGACCGGCTAATAATAATGGGAGAGGTCCAGGGTAAAAGGAGGAGAGGCCGTTCGCCAACAAGATGGTGAGATCAAATAAAACAAGTTATGGATCAACCACTCCATGTATCGTTGCACTTGGCAGAAGATCGAGAGAAATGGAGAGAAATAGTGAACAGAACAGTGAAGTCATTCCATAGAGATCACGACACTCAAGACTGAGGAAACGAATAGAGAGATATACCCTCAAACTTTAGAAACTTGAAAGACCAAAAAAGTCCTGGCAAAAGGGAATCTCTAGAGCAATAAGTTCACGGAAACTACGTGAAAGTTCGGCAACGCCCTACGAGGAAGGACGTCGTGAACTCAATATCATACATCGCGTCAAAAACAATTCTCGATCCATCAGACACAGAGTATCTTGAATGAAAATAAATTCTTAGCACATTATTATAACAAAGTAGAAACCCAAAATGCAATTATAGGCAGTTGAACGAAATCTATTATAGGCAGTTGAACGAAAATAATAAACAAGTTTTTATTATAATTGAATAATAATTAAGTAACAATTGAGTAATGGAATAAAAAAGTAAAGAATCTGGATCAAATCGGTGAAAGTGTTGCTGCAGAGTCGCATAACTTAAGAGATTACGGTGTTACGGTAACAGTTTATTTACAATTTTTTGCGGATGTAGCTTTTATAATGACGAAGATGTTAAATGTAAGAATAAATAATATTTTAATGATTTTTTTTCGGGTTTCTAATTTAGTAATTTGGCTCCATATAATTGTACGAGGATGGATTGGAAAGTTTTGTAAAAAAACAAGGTAAATAACTTTTTTCTGCAACAACAAAAATGTGTTTCTCAACATAATTCCCATTTAGCTTAATACATTTGGTCCGACAAGATTTCAATTTTTTTTATTTGTAACTTTTTCAAATACCATTTTGAAAAATCCTTCCTCGTGCGTTTTTGATCTGGAGGCACCCGTTGCACGTTTAGCTTTCTCATTTTTAGAACTTTATGCAGAATATTATGTACCCGTTCTTATGAGGTTCCTATCATCTCACGATGCTTAATGCGACTATCCTCCATCACGATACCATCAATTTTATCGACCATTTCTTTAGAAGAAACCCCAATTGGCAGCAGCATGCAGCTTCTTCGGTGTTCGTACGGCCATGTTTTTAAGAAAAGGTGTTTGATCACTGCACGATACACGACTCTAGCCCTTTCTACGAAACGGGTAACACCGATTACTTACGATAGCTACTAACAAACAATTGCTTGTTTCGTCTGCTTAAAACTTTGAACATAACTGTTACAAGAATCACGCTTATCAATAGTTGCACCACCTAACAAAATTTTCCACCATTTCGTAAAAATTTACCAGACTTATCAACCTACCCTCGTATTTTATAATTACTCGTATCTTGTTACTGTTATTAATAAAATTTTGTTATTGTCGGCCCACCCATCTATTTGTAGGCAACGAATAAGTAATTTTTTTGATTTTTAATTAAACCTTATAAAATTGTCAATTTCAATCACGTGATTTTGTTAGGTAAAATTTTATATATATATATATATATATATATATATATATATATATATATATATATATATATATATATATATATACATTGGCTGTAAGATTATTATCTTTAAATACACCATTTTTAATTTATCGCCCCTTCTGACTAAAGAGTGGCTAAAATCTGACCATAACTTGCAAACGATAACGTAATATCAACAAGGTACATACAAATGTGAAGTCAGCAGGTTAAAGAACCTGGAGAAAAGTGTACCTGGACGTTAATTTGACTAAAAAATATAAAATTGGAAAAAAATGGACAAAAATGGCCATTATGTAAAAGAGGAAAAACGTTATTAGGATTCACGATGAATAATTTCAATAAATTGCATGGATAAACTTATAATACAGTACATTATATATTGATTTTTGAGGCTTTTTCAGGCAATTTAGCCAGTTTTTCCATTTTTTCTGCAAAAATATGCATATGGGGCTGTAAAAAAAAGGTTCTTAAAAAAGTCATGTTCACCTGTGAATAATTGTTTCTAGAAGTTCAAGGAACAATTTAAATCGAATCTAATGAGTGTCACTTTCAAAAAAAATTTCCCTCTTTTTTGGACCGCTAACATACCAACAATTTTTTACGGAATATATATATATATATATATATATATATATATATATATATATATATATATATATATATATAATATATCAAATGCAACGTCTCTCTGTATGTCCGTCTGTCTGTCTGTCCGTTAGTGCGCTTATCACTGGAGAACCACTTTTCTGATTTACGTACTGTTTTTTTTAAAACAGACATATGTTCTCTGGCCAGGTTATAGGCTATATTTTATTACGATAGGTAGCATAAGAAATGAGTAGTGACGATAATAGTGAATGAAGTCGGAAAAAAGTTTGCCGCTAGAGCATTCCCTTGCAATACACAGCCTAATCCATTAAATATAGAACAATATTATGTAGCAGAGAATATCTATAATCTATAATCTATAATATATTTATAAAATGCAATGTCTGTCTGTCTGTCTGTCTGCCAATTAGTGCTTTTATCACGCGAGGACCACTTACCCGATTTACGTGTTTTTTTTAAATTCAGAATATATGTATTCTTTGGCCAGTTTATATAATAATAATAATAATATAAAATGCAACGTCTCTCTGTCTGTCTGTCTGTCTGTCTGTCTGTCCGTTAGTGCGCTTACCCCTCGAGAACCACTTATTCGATTTACGTGATTTTTTAAATTTATACATATGTTCTCTCACCAGGTTATAGATATATATTTTATTACATCTATATTATATATATATATATATATATATATATATATATATATATATATATATATATATATAATGCAACGTATTTCTGTCTGTCTGTCTATCTATCCGTTAATGCGCTTATCACTGCAGAACCACTTATCCGATTTACGTACTTTTTTTTTAAAACATACGTATGTTCTCTGGCCAGGTTATAGGATATATTTTATTGCGTTAGGTAACATAAAGAATAAGCAGTGACGATAATAGTGAATCAAGTCGGAAAAAAGGTTACCGTTAACGCGTTTTCTTGCAATACACTGCCTAAACCATTAAATATGGAACAATATCATGTTGCAAAGAATATAACATATATAAAATGCAACGTCTCTCTGTCTGTCTGTCCGTTAGTGCGCTTATCACTTGAGAACCACTTATCCGATTTACGTGTTTTTATAAATTTATACATATGTTCTATATAATTCAATATAAACCTAGATAATGGGAGATAAGGTGCGATAATGGGAGATAAGTATAAAATAATGGGAGAAAAGGAGAAATAATGGGAGATAAGCAGAGATAAGTCTAGATAATGGGAGTTATGGTGAGATAATGGGAGATAAGGAGAAATAATGGGAGATAAAGAGAACTGTTGCGAGATAAGCCTAGATAATGGGAGATAAGGTGAGATAATGGGAGATAAGGGGAGATAAGGGGAAATAATGGGAGATAAAGAGAAATAATGGGAGATGAACAGAGATAAGCCTAGATAATGGAAATTATGTGGAGATAATGGGAAATAAGGAGAAATAATGGGAGATAAGGGGCAATAATGGGAGATAAGGAGAACTATTGCGAGGTAAGTTGAAATAAGCCTAGATAATGGGAGATAAGGTGAAATAATGGGAGATAAGATGAAATAATGGGAGATAAAGAGAAATAATGGGAGATGAGCAGAAATAAGCCTAGATAATGGAAATTATGTGGAGATAATGGAAGATAAGGAGAAATAATGGGAGATAAGGGGAAATAATGGGAGATAAGGAGAACTATAGCGAGATAAGTCGAGATAAGCCTAGATAATGGGAGATAAGGTGAGATAATGGGAGATAAGGTGAGATAATGCGAGATAAGGGGAAATAATAGGAGATAAAGAGAAATAATGGGAGATGAGCAGAGATAAGCATAGATAATGGAAATTATGTGGAGATAATGGGAGATAAGGGGAAATAATGGCAGATATTTTATTACGTTAAATAACATAAGGAATAAGCAGTGACGATAGTAGTGAATCAAGTCCACACGAGCGGAGCCGCGGGCACTGCTAATATATATATATATATATATATATATATATATATATATATATATATATATATATATATATATATACATATATATATATATATATATATATATATATATATATATATATATGTATATATGTATATATATATATATATATATATATATATATATATATATATATATATATATATATATATATATATGTATATATATATATATATATATATATATATATATATATATATATATATATATATATATATACCATCGAATTTAAGCTTGAACTTACAGTAGGAGACTTAACTTCGATGAGTCAGCATTGAAAAGGGATATACTGCCGGATTAATTATTTTTACGCATTTGTTTATCCGTAAATCACTATTACACTAGTATCTGTATATTCTGAGAATATATCCATATTATGAATAAACATAATGTGATTTTTTTTGGGAATATATTGTTCTTTTATGAATATTTTTGGACTATTTAGATATATCAGTGGAGTGTAGTGCTCAGGATATGAATGATAAGATGCTATATTTTGCTTGTATTACTTTTTGGATGTGAGAGTTGCATACTCGACCCAGGCTCCGAAAGGAAAATAGAAACTCTCGAGATGTACGTGTACCGTCGGATGAAACATATATCGTGTGTCGAAAGGATAACAAATGTTGAGGGATCCTTAATTGTTTAAATAAGGGAATGACCTACTAACAACTATCAAGAAAAGAAAAACTTTTATTCAAAACAGAAATAGGTCATAATGGGAGGACTAGGTGCTGAGGTTGATCATTGAAAGTAAGATCGAGGGTAAAAGATCAATAGCAACACGCCAAAAATTCCTGCCTTAAAGACATAAGAATGTGGTTTAATCGAACATCCATTACCATCTTCACAGCAGCAGCTTCCAAGATAACATTAGTCATTTGGATCGCCAACCTCCATCAGGAGACGGCACGCTAAGAAGCTGTGTGAACCTCTGTTTTAACCACTGCGATGTCTATCCAAGCCTCACATTGCAAACAAGAAAATATATAAACTACGCAGTTATTGTACAAAATAAGCGTTTTATCCTTTATTGTTGAAAACAGTGCAGAACCTCGTATGCTATATTTCGCAATTTTTATATTTGGAAAGTCTTTGAATGCACAGGGGTGATTGCCGATTGAGAAAGAATTCATGTGCCGTAATGCAACATCATTTGAACATAGGTCATATTTTTGACTATAACAACGTTAAAATTTTACAACTATATAGGGAGACTTTTTTAAAGAAATGTACCACATTAAAAGGGACTCCCACTCAATCAACTGTAAATCAGACACTAATCAGTTTAGTAATATCTACAGTTAGATAATCAATGCTTATTAATCATTTACAATTACATTAATAATTCGTATAAAATAAGTAAATAAAGTCTTTTTCTACTGCTGTTTTTTCAATTCATTTGGAATTCACGTCAGTACATATGCACCGAGGCTGTTTGCTCTCAGTTTGTGTAGAAAATCGAGATGTTGAGTTTTGATTTCTAGGACTAACTTGCATTTACGTACGCTGCTTTATTTATTTATTCGTTTGTTCATATTTGGTTGTTTTATATTTCAACATTTTAATAGCTAGACGAAAAATAACATTGTTTTTAGTATATCTAATCCGTGTATTAATACCGTACTTACCCCTGAAGAAGTTATCAAACGACAACGAAATATTGAGTATTAAAGAAGACAAGAGTTTTATTTACAGTATAGATCGATTCCCGACAATCAAATACTCATCTGGTATATATCTATATAAATGCGTATATGTATATATTTATATATATATATATATATATATATATATATATATATATATATATATATATACATATATATATATATATATATATATATATATATATATATATATATATATATATATATATATATATATATATATATATATATATATATATATATATATATATAATTAGCAGGTGCTGTATACGTCACTTTTGGACCTTTTGGATGATTACATAGGAACACAGCCTCCAAGCACGGAGCGTATGCAGCACTCATGTTCGATAATGTACTATTTAACCATAAATAAGGTTACAAATGAATTTCTTTCGACAAGGCATTGTTTGCAGGGGTGCCAACACTAACTTAAAAAAAAAAAGGAATTTCTTTCTCAAAATGAATATTTTTCCCTCCAGAACAATATATATAATAGTTCAGAAATATAAATTTGATATTGATATTTAACTGAGCGTTGAAGCCAAATATATTTTTTTCCTTGCACTTTTTGCCTTTTCCCCTGTTTTTTGTGTATCTGTTTTAAGAAGAACTTCATAAAAAAATGTTTCTTCCTTTCAATCAGCAAAATTTATTTTTATTCTACAAAACAGGATTTTTCTTGAAAGAAGGAATTTGAATATTTCATAAACTCGCAAGTCTCATACCAGCAATATGGCCACAGATCCCCCCTTGGGATTAAAGCTGTCGAGTTGGATCGTCGCGACTAGGTTTTATGTTTACTGTGACTAAAACCTATGCTGAGAGAGAAAACAAAATTGTACATTCAAGGTGAAGCTGTCTATAGACCAACAAACGGGGATGCGTTAATTGAAAAATGGAGGCGTCTTGAAAGAGAAAAATCTCTTTTGGAAGTTTTAGCTTAGATTCTTCCCGACATAATAAAGTCAGAATCGATTTGTCACAAAAAAGAACACTCTCATACAGTGGCAAACAATTTAAAAATTGAGGGGGGATATTTTTCTCATCTCTCATAAAATGAAATTTTAATAGAAGTCTTTCTAAAAGGATGCCATTTTTTGATATCCATAGTAGTGGCGGAGCATATACTCTATTGGCCACATGCCTCTTATAATCTTAGACATTAACATTAACTTATCTATGCGATTAGTTGCGTGCGCTTAATCGAATCCAGTAGGACAATGTCTTTGCAGTATTTTGTTGGTGCGCACTATTAGTACGTGCCATTATTAGCTATGTGCATCTATAAACCCAGAAAAGATGGTATTTTCTATTACTAGAAAGATGCTTTAAAGCTTTTTGAAAAATTTTGAGTTTTTAGGCTGGCAAATTGCAATTGAAATTTTTTTGTTTTTGACTGATATAATATATATATATATATATATATATATATATATATATATATATATATATATATATATATATATATATATATATATATATATATATATAAATGACTAGAGAAAATTGCACTAAAAACTAAATGAGATTTAAAAAAAAAGAGCGGAAAAAGAACATGTGCACTTATTCTAACTTTTTTTTTGGAATGTTATATGGCAATATAAATCAGACTTTTTAAATAAATTATTGTTAAATTAAGTGATATAATATTAAAATATTTTTTTCTAATATATACAAAAAATTGTTTGGATAAAACTTAGTTTAACCATTTCCTATGAAGTTATATACCATATATAAGGACTGTGTATCCTAAAAATTTTCGAATGAGAAGGTGCGCGAATGAACATAATTCTTAGGCTGTTCGTACGGTGTTATATGAAATATAAGAGGACTCTTGTACTCCAGCCCAATATCTTCTTTAGAAATAATTAAATCTAAGCTCTAAAATTAAAAAATCCACTTGGATATACCTAAAATGTTTCATTTATCTATTCGTTAAATAAGATAATACATATTAGGAGCTTAAGATTTGGAAAGAAAGAAAGTTATAGGCGACACGTTCTTACTTGACTAACCGTATGCAAATTTAAATTTTTTTTGTGTGTGTATTCAGGGATTGATACCACCTTTTAAGTTTCACATTTAATGAGGATGTGTGGTAGACTTATTCTCAAATTTTAATGAATTTTGTAAAAAGTAATTACTTTAGTCGAATCTATGCCGCATAAAACCCAAAGGAAATTAAATAAATTAAGTACATCCATTTCAAATAGTTTAAATACTGCAAACTTTTTACTACTACCGCAAATATCTAATAAACATTTCTTTCACCGTCAATAACTTTTTCTTTCGCATATTTTATAA
Source organism: Pachyrhynchus sulphureomaculatus (assembly GCA_019049505.1). Classification (NCBI taxonomy): domain Eukaryota; kingdom Metazoa; phylum Arthropoda; class Insecta; order Coleoptera; family Curculionidae; genus Pachyrhynchus; species Pachyrhynchus sulphureomaculatus. Next base: position 146,802,152 of record CM032455.1, on the reverse strand, counting down.
TAATGCCCGCAGGAGAATTAAAAAAAAATCAATTCGATAACACCAACACCCATATATCCAACACTCGAAAAACAAGTTCCAAGCTCAATGTTATGATATGTCGTGTAATTTGTAAGAACCATTTATGTATTTTTTTCCGCCATATTTATGGTACTTTCTCCTCAACTCACTTTCATTTAATAACCTTAGGCATTGTTAATATTTAAAATTTTTGATGCCTTGTCACGTGGTTGTTATGTTTATCGGAGTATATTTTATTGGACGGTGATCGATTTTATATTACTCATGGAGACAAGGACTGATTTAATCATTTTTTTTAGAAATTGCATCCAGTTAATATACAAAATATGCTTGATTTAATCAAAGATATTCCGAAGTCGTCAGTAAGATTGATTGTATATATTTTTTTATAAATTTTTTTATTTTTTTTATAGTTCATCTCCCTACCTTAATAGGGGTTTTACCCTTTTTCTATAATATATATAAAATGCAACGTCTCTCTGTCTGTCTGTCTGTCGGTCCGTTAGTGCGCTTATCACTGGAGAACCACTTATCCGATTTACGTACCTTTTTTTTTAAAACATACATATGTTCTCTGGCCAGGTTATAGGTTATATTTTATTATGTTAGGTAGCATAAGGAACGAGCAGTGACGATAATAGTGAATGAAGTCGGAAAAAAGTTTGCAGCTAGCGCGTTTGACGTTTGAGACTAGACTAATTAACAATTATACTTATGCTAATATCTAATTACTCATAAATAAGTCCAAGAAAATAACAACAAGTCAGGGTTGGCTTGAGGCTATAACTCGTTCCCTTGCAATATACAGCCTAAACCATTAAATATGGAACAATATTATGTAGTAAAGAATATCTATGTCTCTATAATCTATAATATATATAAAATGCAATATCTGTCTGTCTCTCCATTAGTGCGTTTATCACACGAGAACCACCGGTTTACGTGTCTTTTTTTAAATTCATACATATATTCTTCGGCCAGGTTATATAATAATAATAATAATCTATATCTATAATATATATAAAATGCAATGTCTCTCTGTCTGTCCGTTAGTGCGCTCATCCCTCGAGAACATTTATCCGATTTACGTGATTTTTTAAATTCATACATATGTTCTCTGACAGGTTATAGATATATATTTTATTACATCTATAATATATATAAAATGCAACGTATCTCTGTCTCTCTGTCTGTCTGTCGATGCGCTTATCACTGGACAACCACTTATCCGATTTACGTGCTTTTTTTTAAAACATACATATGTTCTCTGGCCAGGTTATCTATCTATAATATATATAAAATGCAACGTCTCTCTGTCTGTCTGTCCGTTAGTGCGTTACGTGCTTTTTTTTTAAACATACATATGTTCTCTGGCCAAGTTATAGGATATATTTTATTGCGTTAGGTAACATAAAGAATAAACAGTGACGATAATAGTGAATCAAGTCGGAAAAAAGGTTACCATTAGCGCGTTCTCTTGCAATACACTGCCTAAACCATTAAATATGGAACAATATCATGTTGCAAAGAATACAATATATATAAAATGTAACGTCTCTCTGTCTGTCTGTCTGTCCGTTAGTGCGCTTGAGAACCACCTATCCGATTTACGTGTTTTTATAAATGTATACATATGTTCCATATAATTCGATATAAGCCTAGATAATGGCAGATAAGGTGAGATAATGGGAGATAAGGAGAAATAATGGGAGATAAGGAGAAATATTGCGAGATAAGTCGAGATAAGCCTAGATAATGGGAGAGAAGGTGAGATAATGGGAGATAAGGAGAAATAATGGGAGGTAAGGAGAAATAATGGGAGATGAGCAGAGATAAGCCTAGATAATAGAAATTATGTAGAGTTAATGGGAGATAAGGAAAAATAATGGGCCGTACATTTTTGTATTCACGTCACGTTTTAGACATCGCGGTAGTGCTGCCACAGACGTTAATGCATTTTATGAAACAACTACTGCCTAAGTATGTGGACAAGCCAAATATATTTAAATAAAATAATAAATAAAAGTATACCGACTTGCCGGGATTGAACCCGAGATCTTTTGCTCCACAAGCAAGTAACTACGCCACGGAGCTACGGGCTTCCACACCACCCCACCGCCACATTGGGTGAAAAGTTCCCAGAGTTTTGAAGAAAAAACAATATTTGTCAAAAATCCATCGTCGCTGATGATGGAAAGTGATCCGTTAAAACAATGCGAAACAGTTTTTGTTTAAACCAACATCGTGTGGTCAATTTATCATGCTGTGACTTCTTCCTCTTTTCTCGAGATTATTTGCCGAGGGAAAGAAAACGATACGACACCTCTGACAATGTTCAAGCGGCAGTAACCATAACCCTGAATAGTATCCCAAAAACCGATGTAAAAGACTGATTTGGCGAATTATCTCTTCTCGTACTAAAGGTTATAAAGATCTGGGGTTCATCACGAGATACTGTAGGGACTTTTCCTGCTCCACATTTAAACTGTTGTATTGTTCAATTGTGAGATCGGGGCTTGAGTATGCCACCGTGGTATGATCTCCTCATTACAATGTATATACAGAAGCGATTGAAGCGGTGCAGCGCCGGTTTCTGCGGACTTGGGCTTTTATATTGGCCATACCCCCAGATGGTTACCATATAGACCAACACAACCTTAGAGGCATTTTGGGTATTTCGACCGTGGAGACTAGAATACTCCATTGTGACCTGCTTCTGGCTTTTAAGTTAATAAATGGGCTAGTTGATTGTCCCTATCTCTTGGACAAGTTAACATTTAATGTTTCTCGTCGCACTAGAGGCAGGGACCTGTTTGGTATTCCCTTTCATGCGACTCATTATGGCTATTATGGATCCATCTCCAGAATAATGAGGCATTTCAATCAGTTCAATCTCAGGATTCATGGCTCCATTGATAGTTTTAAATTAATTGTTAAAAAGTTGTGATATTTGCTTGCTGTGAAACTAGTTTTAATGATCTCGTAATGTTGATTTCTGTGCATGTTTGTGATTTTTTTATTACGTTTAGTTGTTTTAATTATGTTTATAATTGTGTAAATTGGCGCCACGCCGTTAATAAATAAATAAATAAATAATTAATGTCGTTTTTGCATCATGCGTTTTAGAAGTTGATCCTTGATAATATAAACAAAATTACCTCGAAAAAATAAATGTATAGAAAATGGAGTTTAGTAAATATGTTTGCGTGTAAAGATATGGTTCTACCGTTTAAAATTTTTAAATTTGTTGATAGGCTTTATGAATTCTGCCTGAAGGAAAAATTAAAGGGCACTTTAAAGAACCCTTAGAGAGTGCTTGCTGAAAATACTATTAATGGTTGAAAATATCGAAAATGGTTTAAACAGTTTCACAAATGTTTTTCTGAGATGACTGACGTGGTCGCGGTTGCTTATCCAGTTTTAATCAAAAATCTGGGCTACTTTTTGTTCTTCAGTCTTCAGTGAACCCAGTAGTAACTTGCTTTTACATTAAATTGGTTTCAAAAAACTAATTGCGGCTAGTGATGGTCACTTAGTGAGGGTCGAAAATTGGGAAAGTGGGTTCCACACCAATGAAGTGAGGCTATCCTTGGTCAGTTACCATTAGCAATTCTCTCTTACCACTACTCAGTATATATCACCACTACACCAAACACTTTATTTTTGCACTCGACGCGTGTTTCGTTAACCATGTTAGCTTCATCAGGAGCGATGATTGACTAAAGCTAAACTACAAATCTACCCTATTTATATTTAGCCTAACTCTAAAATTACTCAGGCGGAACTAATAGCATAGGCAAGGCCGTCAGTTCCGGTCAAGTAACGAGTACAGGGGACTATAAGGAATAGGCTCCCTGTCTTTATTTAAAAACTACTTTTACATTTTATAATTTCCATACTTTCGTATGCATTCAACAATCTCCTACCAGATACATTTTTAATTAATCTTAGATTATCTAATGTTACAATATGATCGGCTTCAAGGGCATGTTCGGCAATGCTAGACTTTTCTGTTCTACTGTATTTTAAATGTGCTAAATGTTCTTTAAATCGTATTTTAATTGACCTTTTAGTTTGTCCAACATACTTTTTGTCACAATCATTACAACTAATTTCATAAATTCCACTTTTCTCACAATTAGGAATCTTGGAATTTCTTTAGATATTCCTCAATTTGTCTGATGACTTATAGACTAAGGTGAAGCCTACCTTATTAAATACTCTATTGAGTCCCCTGCTATATTTCGGATTATATGGTAGACATACTTAAGTGTTATTTTCTTCGCGTGTAAAAAAGGTGGAATTCTGAATATTTAACCTGAACTTATGTCTATTTATTAGCTTGTTTACTAAGTCATCGTCATAACCCTTAACTCTAGTTATATTGCTAATACGATTCCTTTCATTATTAAAGTTTACTTTATTCAGAGCAGGCCTCACCTTAGTCTATAAGTCATCAGACAAACTGAAGAATAAGTTCCCATCCAAAGGGGCCTCAAATGACATATTCCGCCGCCGCTAAATATATTAAATAGTTGGTCTCGTTTGTGAAGAAGTGGGTAAATCATTTCAATGAGACGAAAAATGTCGACGACTTGCCAGAACGTGGTTCGGTAGGTAAAGTAACTTCGAAAGTCGAAAAATGAATCGTGTCTTTGTTTTTACGGGAGTCGAAATTGACGCTACGTCAAGGAGGGGCAAAATTAAGAAAATCCGATTTGAATGTGTCCCATAAGACCATTTGACAACATCTTCGTGCCTATGATGTCAAATTCCGAAGCACGTTGGAGCAACCTTTGCTGTTCGCTTGGGCCCACGATAAGGTACTAGAGGAGACTCACAATCGCCGGACGCGAACTCTATTGAAAACGTTTTATCCTTCGTAAAGAGAAAGCTTAGAGGAAAGATTCTGACGACTTTGACTCAGTTGTCTAGTGAGAATCGAGAAATTTGGAGATCATTGCAGAAAATCTCGACAGCATGCCTCAAAAATGTCAGGCGATTATTGATGCAGGAGGCGATTGGACAACTTACTAGGGTAATTGCGCCGTTGTTAGCACGCCAAAGAATACATTGATGGTAAAAAATTTTCTGAAACCACAACTTTTTAAGAATACGAGTTGTCACGTTCTTACTTGACAGACTCTATATCAAAGAAAAGTGATGATGTGCGTCTGCAGGAATTTCAGGCGTAATTCATTTAGAGCCCATAACAATTAATCAAACGATCATCATCGATATTTATTGTTAACAACTGGAGCGGCTTCCTTAAGTTTGAAGTTAAAGAGAAGCCGTATTGGCTTATCGGAGCGATGTAATTCTTCAGTATGACAATATCCGGTCACATACGGGAAGAATCAATGTGGAAGAATTAAACCAGTTCGAATGGGAGTTATTCCCTACCTGCCATACTCCCTCAGCATTGTCCATTTGCTCATTTTTTCGATTCTTACGGATCTTCCTTGCTCAAAGTTTGATTTTCGATTGGACAGAGCCTGTACTAAAGTAACAATTCAAAAAAAAGTATTATCAAATGGTTGACTGAACTTACAAGCCTTAATAGCTCAAGTTACAGAATAGAGGCCTAGAAAATCCAAGATCAACGGTTCAAATTCGGGTCGAGGTGAAGTTGTTTTTTAATTTTTAAAAAATCTTCTGAATGCCACTAGTATTTGTTTACTTATTTTAAATTAACTACAGACGCAAACACCAACTCTTCAATTAAATAATAGTATAACTCATTCACGAACTTTTTAAGTTAGTGAATTAGATAATAATAGACTATATGGATTCAGAAAAAAAATCTTTAATCATCAATCTTCACATCCGATGTACTGAAAAATGCGATAATTAAATACCTAACCATTATTAGTAATTATATGTATATTATTATTAATTAATTATACAGACCTACTGGTGAATCGGTATCATCCTTAACCTGAAAATGATAATTGTAAAATAATACATTGTTTAAAGTATCAATTAAATATACATTAGTAATTTAAGTTTAACTGTCATTCATTATTATAAACGCATAGTCTAATAGCGCAGTAATTTGGCCTAGTATCTTGAATAACACAGGTATACAAAAAAATCTCTGCCTTTTAAGTGAGACACCTGTATGCTTAAGTATTTTTTTATGCTGAATCCAAAAAAATCATAAAAAAGGTATCCACCGTGAGGTTTTTTTTCAGAAAACACACTTAAAGTTGCCAGAAAACTATTAAATAAAAAAAAATACATTTTAGTAAACAGAAATAATAAAAGAAAATCAACATTCGGCCATTTGAAGACAAATTTAAAAGACCAAAAAAGAAAAGAAAAAGTTATTCCTAATAAACAAAAAATTTCTAATAAAAAAAAACGAAAAAAAAAAAGAAAATTAAAAACATAATTTATAAACTAAAGACTTAATCTTAATTCTATATAAAATAGTTATAATTAATAGTAAATAAGTAAAAAAAATCACTTAGACACTCACATACTCAAATACTCACATACTAACTCACACATTCACTCACTCACATGTTATCATACCCACTCAATCACTTATTTACCAACTAACACATTCACTCGCTCAGTCATTCACTCACTAACTCACTCACACACATACACTCATTCACATACCCCAGTACTCACTCACTCAGTTCTACATTCACTCACTGACTCACTCGCTCACCTGCTCACTCAGTCACTTAGTCACTCACTGCTCGTTCAGTCACTCACTCATTTAGTCACTCTCCCCTTCACACATTTACTCATTCATACACTCACTTATTTACATACCCCCATACACACTCACTCGCTTACTTACTTACACACACAGTCACTCGCTCGCTCACTCACTCACTACCTCACTCACCCACTCACATTCCCTCATATTCACTCAATCAATCTATCCACAAAATTAACTTCTAAAACTGTCAACTGATATATAGGGTTTTGCATTAAGAGCGTCCTAACTTTAAAATTGAATAAAACAAAGAGTTTTTAAGCAACATTCATTTTGAAATTTTTATTCAACGGGAAGTTTTATACCATTTAAAATTTAAACAAGATATCGCTCAAATAGCTGCCGTGGCTCTTTTTGCAGACACGGATCCGCTAACACCAATTTTCCATGACTCGGGCCAGCATTTCCGGTCCTACGCCGGCTACGGCAAGACGAACGCTGGCTTCAAGTACATCAAGAGTTGCTGGTTTGTTGCTGTAAACGTGTAATTTAACGTGGCCCCAAAGAAAATAGTCCAAAGGCTTTAAATCGTACGATTTCGGCGACCAAGCGTTACGGCCATTTCGTGAAATTAATGACTCACCAAACTTAGCACGTAATAAAGCGTCGAGTTATAGGGCTCGCTATTTGCAGTAACGGTAGCTCCATGCTCTTTTTTAAAGAAATAAGGTCCGATGATGCCTCCGTGCCATAATCCACACCAAACTGTGATTTTTTGCGGATGCAAAGGAATCTCATGAATCACTTGTGGATTGAATTTGCTCCAATAACGGCAATTTTGCTCATTAACGAAGCCATTGCGCCAGAAATGGGCCTCATTGGAGGCTCTCATGAAATTGGCTGTCGGCTTCCATCATCTCCAGAGCCCAATCGGTGAATTCCCGGCACAAGCGATACTTCGTAGGCTTTAGTTCTTGGGCCAATACCATCTTATACGGATGCAAACCCAAGTCCAATAGCAAAATTCGCCAAGTTGGCGTTTGAGATAGGCCCAATTCTTGAAAACGGCGCGGAATCGACACATTTTTGTTCTCACAAACACTGGCTCGAACGGCGGCTATATTCTCTTCACTGCGAACATTTCTTACACGTTGAGGCACCTTTTTATCATGGAAAGTAAATTCACTTTCAAACTTTTTAATTATACGCATTTGGAGCAGAATGACGTCCGTGTTTTAATTGAATTGCTCTTTGCGTAGCGCGTACTGAACGCGAATTTACGTAGTAATTTTGGACAATTTCCAAGCGTTCTTTTAACGTGAAACGATTCATGATTGAATGACAAACCTTACTAAACACAACTGACATCAGATGTCAAACATCTGCCAACCAACATGACCGCTATTAGCTGTCAAAAGTTGGATATCCCTAATTGAAAACCATTACATCAGATTACATTTTGCAACCTTTTATTAAAAGCGAGTTTTTTGTTGAAATTGAACATAAAACTTTATTTTTGACGTCAAGTCAGGATTAAGAACTTCAAAAAACACTGGAAATTATAGTTTTGTTCAATATTAATAAACATTAAAAAAAAAAATTAATTTAGCCGTTGCACATATTTATTTTAAACAGCATTTTGCTACGTAGCTTAGTTAAAGGTAGTGTATGAGTGTTTTTGTTAAACATGAACACTAAAACCTAATGTTTTTAAGTTTTTATGATAAATGTAGATTCAGAACATTGAAAGACGTCGAAATAATAGTTTTATTCCATAATTTTAATGATTATATTAATAAAATGTATTTTTTTCAATTCAGGATTTTCGATTCAGGACCAATTTGAATCGCTTTTTCAGCACAGGCGTCACTCCTGTAGCGCTTTAGGGATTACCCTGCAGCAACTGTTTTATAACGTGTTAAGACACAAATAACAAGGGAACACTGGACTTTCCTAGCTGATTCAGGTTAGAATGGGAAACTTTTGAAATGACTAATATTGTTTATTAAGATTGTTTTTTTCTATTTTTATATCGGGTGCTCGTTAACTATTATTCTGCAAAACCACAAATCACTCAATTATCTGGTGCCAGATAGTACACGAATAACCGATGTTTCAAAATATCCATTAATATTTAAATTTTATCTGGTATTTAAGAAAATAAATTCTGCAGACAACTGATTTGGCGCCTTTTCTTACTCAAATGACAGATAAAAACAAACGTTCTTGGTAAAAACGACTGAATTAATTTCAAAAATTTGGTGTTTTCCTAATAGTTTTAAAACCGCATAAACATTTCTATGAACTAACATGGAGCTTCAGCGGAAAAAATTACGTTGTTCCAGTCTCGATCTATGTTTTTTTCTGTCCACGCGAGTGGACCAAAAAAATATTTAAATAAGAGTTATAGGGTGTTATACGTCACATATGCTGACGTTGACAATAAAATGTCAGTTCGAAGAAATTGCGTCATCTTAAACTTTTTTAAATGGAAAGCCCTATACAGTCAGTCAAAGTGAAACTCGTACACTATAAAAATTTTAAATATTTTTATCTCAGTGTAAAATAAACAACAGCAAATACATTTTGTGTGACCTGCGTATTAGTACAAATTCCTCAGCATATAGTGATCTAAAAAAAATTTGGAATGTAAACAAATTGTTATAAATTTGCATTTAGAACGCCAAAATTAAACTCGTACAGTTAGTATCTAATTGTTGTAAAAATACCTTGAAACAAATTTATTCTAAAATTATAGTGTCTGGTGATAGTTTCAAAACATTTACTGTCGTTTAATTTTGTTTTTAAAATATGGGACGGCAACGAGGACAAACTTGCGTTGCCGAAAGGGAATTGATAATCCATCATTTTCAGATGGGTAAGTCCTACCGTCAAATCGGCAAGATTGTGAACCGAAGTCATACAACAGTTCAAAGCATTGTAGACCGCTACAAAAATGAAAATAGAATAAAAAATAAAGTTAGGAAAAGTCCCAGAAAAATTTTTAATTATTACGACGAACGATGGATTTTGCGAAAAGTGGAAGAAGATCCAAAAATTTCTGCTCCTAAGCTAGCAAAGGAACCTGAAAAAATATTTGCATAAAAGTGTTAATCCACAAACAATTAGAAATCTTTTAAAAAAACATAAATTAAATAGCAGGGTTGCTAGAAAAAAGCCATTTATTAATAAAGTAAATAAAGTTAAAAGACTACAGTTTGCTGAAGAATACCGTGAAAAGGATTTTGAATTCTGGAAAGAAGTTATTTTCACTGATGAGAGTAAGTTTAACATTTGGGGATCGGATGGGCAGCTAAGAGTATGGAGAAGGGCAAATGAAGCACTAAAAGAAAAAAATCTAAGAGCGACAGTTAAGCATGGAGGAGGATCCGTTATGGTGTGGGGGTGTATGTCTGCCAAAGGCCCAGGAAACTTACATTTTATAGAGGGTATAATGGATCAAAATATGTATTTGGACATATTGAAGCAAAATTTAAAGCAAAGCGCGGAAAAGTTTGGATTGCAGGGATCATTCAAATTTTATCAGGATAATGATCCCAAGCATAAAGCACAACGAGTTAAACAATGGCTCTTATACAACTGTCCAAAAGTACTCGAAACGCCCACCACAAAGTCCAGACCTTAATGTAATTGAAAATTTATGGAGCCATTTGAAAATTGCCATCAGAAAACATGAAATTTCTAATAAAAATCAAGTCAAGGCTGTATTACAGGAAGAATGGGAAAAAATATCGCCAGAATATTGTGAAAAATTGGTGCGGTCGGTCCCCAATCGACTAAGAGATGTGATAGGAAACAAAGGCCTACCAACAAAATATTAGACAGTATAGAAAGCCATTTTTTTACATTTGTACGAGTTTCATTTTGAGGTTTAAAAATAATATTTTTATTTTTCTGTCAAAATATTTGGAATAATTTACTATTCGCATTGTTATTTAGTTATACTAATTGGGAGTTAAATGATAAAATGTTATTCTTTCAGTGTGCTTTTTGTGTTACAAATAAAATTATATTGAAGCTAGTGTACGAGTTTCACTTTGACTGACTGTATATTATTTTATTTTTGAGTCCTACTAAAAATTCTAGATATTATTTGTCTAACATACCATATGTCTAAATTGAACTGTTTTGGAATTATTGATATTTGAAATTAAGATCAAATTAAAAAAAAAATAAGCTGTCAGGTAACGACTTAACGCGTCAAAAAATGATTTATTGACGAAAACGTTTGTTGCTGCGTTTTGTGAAACTGCAATTTGAGAGTAATATCATAATCGTACATTTAACAGAAACTGAAAGAATCACTTTGTTAATCATGGTTGATTACGGAGACCGTAGGAGAACACAACAGGAGGTGTGTGATCTTTTTAACGCAGAATATCCGAATCGAAAATCTATTACCCAATCCGTAGTTAGCAAAACATTAAAACAATTTAGATAATCAGGTCATGTTAAGGATCGTTCTAAATCTGGATCTCCAAAAGTTAAAACAAGCGATGATAAAAAGTTCGATGTTTTATTGGAAATTACAGAAAATCACCATATAACCACTCGTCAGCTTTGAACAGACCACAACATAAGTAAAGGTACTTTAAGTCGTATACTTAGTAAAGAAAAATTGCATCCATACAAACCCATTCTATTCCAAGAATTACCTGAAGATGACTACGATAGATGCGTTGAATTTTGTGAGGTCAAGACGGAATCTATCAATAATGATCCTAACCTAATTTATAATATTGTTTTTTTTGACGAGGCCACATTTTGTCTTACCGGAAGAGTTAACAGGCATAACTGCCGGTACTGGTCTACTGAGAATCCCCACTGGATAAACGACAGTCATTCTCAAAGACCACAAAAGATAAACGTGTGGGCAGGGATTTGTGGACGTCATATCATTGGTCCCTTTTTATCGATGGAAATCTGACAGGAGAGCGGTATTTACAGTTACTCCAAGAGCAGGTTATTCCAACTTATGCAGGTCCCTTTCCCGATGAAAATAATTTGGATACTCTTAACAGGAATCTGTGCTATCAACAGGACGGAGAACATCCTCAGTATGAAATCAATGTTCGTAGATATTTCGATGCGATTTTTCCTAATCGATGGATAGACAGAAGAGGTGCTGTAGAATGGCCTGCAAGGAGTCCCGACCCTACGTCACTCGATCTTTTTTTTATGGGGTCATATGAAAACCAAAGTTTACCGAACTCGACCTGAAACTGTAGAAGATTTACAACAAAAAATTCGATATGATGTTACACAGATCACTCCGGATTTTCTGCAAAACTCTGTTCAGGCTGTTTATAACAGATTTGGTCATGACCTCGCTGTTAACGCAATTGTTCCCTTAAAAATAAATCTAGAGTATTTATTAATAGTATTTACTAGTAGACATATGGTATGTTAGACAAATAATATCTAGAATTTTTAGTAAAACTCAAAAAAAGTTTTGTAAATAACATTTTCTTTCAAAAAGAAACATTTATTTTTCAACATAATCTCCACTGAACTCCAAAACTTCCCATTTTTTCATTCTCTTAGAAGAAAAAAATAGTTTTGGACTGTGCACAATACTTGTTTACAGCACTCATAACCCCTTTATTCGATGGAAATTTCTTCCCACTAAGTCAGTTAAGGTTAAGAAATAAAAAAAAAAATGGCACTTGGGACCAAATCTGGGTAACCGGGTGAGTGGGGACCAATTTGGAAGCTCAGTTTGCGCACTCTTTCCATTGCAATGGTCGATGTGTGAGCAGGTGCGTTGTTCTGGTGAAGGAGCATGTCGCAAGGATGAATGATAACAAATGGACACGCCCTATGGAGGCCTAGAGAACAGAAATTTTTAAATAAATAAAAAATTGACACCGTTATTCAGAAACGAACATTGCTATCAGATTCTTTGAACTGCAAGAGGTAAAGAATGCTCTTTTTTATAACCCTGTCAGGCCTGATGTCGGTATCTGCTAAGAAAAATTTTTTACTCGATAAAAACTTTTGCATTATATCCGAGAACGTCGAAAATGCAGAGGTAGACCACAGACAAGATGATATATATATATATATATATATATATATATGTATATATATATATATATATATATATATATATATATATATATATATATATACTAGCAGTGCCCGCGGCTCCGCTCTCGTGCAATGATTATATTACCTAATGTAATAAAATATAACCTATAACCTGACTAGAGAACATAACTATGAATTAAAAAAAAAAAACGTAAATCGGATAGGTGGTTCTCGAGTGATAAGTGCACTAACGGACAGACAGACAGACAGTCAGAGAGACGTTGCATTTTATATATATTGTATTCTTTGTTGCGTGATATTGTTCCATATTTAACGGTTTAGGCAGCGTATTGCAAGCGGCAAACTTTTTTCCGGCTTGATTCACTATTATCATCAGGGCTTATTCCTTATGTTTCCTAACGTAATAAAATATATCCTATAACCTGGCCAGAGGACATATGTATGAATTATAATAAAAACACGTAAATCGGATAAGTTGCGCTTGAATGATATGCGCACTAACGGACAAACTCACAGACAGAGAGACGTTGCTTTATATATATATATATATATATATATATATATATATATATATATATATATATATATATATATATATATACAGAGTGTTAGTAAACCCGTTTGATATATTGAACCAGGATCAAATAGAAACACATTCAATACTTTTTAAAACGGGGCAATACTGGGTTTAATCCCCTAAGGTGCATCCGATACCAGATCAATTGCCCCCACTGAAAGAATAGCTCGGACCCTGACGAAATTTCTGCAGTGTTGCCAAATACTTTCAACATATCAGATTCATTTATTTTTGATTCTTATTTTTTAGGTACAATTCATTTAATAATAAATTAAAATAAAAATAATAAAACACACATCTAGAAAGAATAATAATTAACCATAATAAAAAAGATTTCTTATCTATTATTTCAGAAAACCTCCAGTGGTAACGCACAACAGCACATGAGTTTACGTGCCAAATAGTTTTATGGATCATTACTCTCTATCAACTGATGCTGACATGTCACTTGAGACAATGTTTCTCTAAGCTTTTAAAATATGATAATGAAACCGGGATTTGAAAAACCTTTTTCTAATAACCTTTCCAACATTATTACGGAACTGGTTAAAAATTGTTGTGTAATAAATAATATAAAATAACTACAGGTTTTTGACATATATGGGTATATTTTGAAGTGTAATTAATTCCAATAGTGTCAACTTATTTAAGAACAAATCCACGTTACGAATTTGCTTAAAAAGATTATTATGTGCATTCAACATCAAATTAGACGGTACGAAAGAACATTATTACATAGTATTAATTACTGATAATTACCAAGTGCGCATTAGCCAGTTATAACGATTACTTTAACATTTTAGTAAATTTTATTAACATTCGTGTCTTAGCAGATGTTACATCAGGTTAGCTAATCATACAATTCCCCTTTCGTGATGGTCTAAATAACGACAAATTCTTGGATGACTGGCTATACGACAACGTAGTATAATTTCACAAAATTATATAGAATTGGATACTATCCGAATCTGTGGATGGAGGTGGAGAATTCGACAAGTGGTTTGGTTTTTCAAGACCTTTCAAAAACTTCAAGTGAAGTGGCTGCTGACATATATGCAGAAAAGCCCAAGTGGAGCTTTAGCATTCCACTAGAGACAAGTGCAATACTATTCCAGACACAGGATTTACGCAATAGAGGGATGTATTCACGAGAATATTAGACGGGATTATCGTAACCAAGAAATATATGTTCTCTCAGACCCTCAAGCTGCTCTAAAGGATCTAGATGTCCAGCAGGCCAACTCCAAGATCACAATGGCGTGTAAACGTGACCTGTTAGAACTATCCTCCAGGAATAACAGGGTTGAACTGCTGTGGGTTCCAGGACATGCGGGTATAAAAGGTACTGACGGACAAATTAGCAAGATTTGGAACTACAAAATCATACAGGGGTCCAGAACCAGCGTTTGGTACACCTAAGCAGTTAGTAACAATTAGCAGAAGATGATATCAGCAAGTTTTAGATCATTGGTTCACAACATGTGGCTAAAGACTTGCGAAGCATATATAGTTATTGTAAAGCAACTAAAAATACTATTCATTATATATCACCACTACACCAAACACTTTATTTTTGCACTCGACGCGCGTTTCGCTAACCATGTTAGCTTCAGTCAATCATCGCTCCTGATGAAGCTTACATGGTTAGCGAAACGCGCGTCTAGTGCAAAAATAAAGTGTTTGGTGTATATATTGAGTGCCAAAAATTCCACATTCCCAACTAAGCAACTGAAAATAGACAGAAGTCCATATTTCAGCAGTGTACTAGCTATTCTCTTGTCCGGCAAAGCCATCCTGAGACGCGTTTCGCTGAATCACGGCTCGTCAGTCAGGCTAGGATTGACAAACAAGAGAACGAAATCAACTGGTACTTATCCCAGAAGTTACGGAGTACGATGGTACGATACAAAGAATTGTGTTAAGTATGCATACCTATTACTCCATCGAATGCTGACACAGCAGCTTTCGAGCCGACAGAGTGGTTGGAGGAGGAAACTTCTAGGCATATCCTATATGAATGTGCGGCTTTAACTAAGAGCAGGCACAAACTTTTCAGAGATTTACATCGTGGCGATAAATTACCACTAGAAGGGTTTGGGAACAAGGTTATAAATCTTCTTAACGGGCAAAAATAAAGATTTTTTAGATGAAATGAACAACTTCGAAACGCTGTACTAAATGTGTTAGTGTAGGCGGTAGTTCTGTAGACAAATATTTTTTTTTAAGCTCTGACTTTTCCTTCATTGTTAGGTAGATAACATAAAAAAACACCCTCGTAATACTATTCATCATCTTTTGAAAGAAGCCTTTAGAATTTATAAGCATAACTTTTTGTTCCATTTTAGACTGAATAAGTATTATATGATTATGTTTACCTATGGTTTCACTAAAGAGGTAGATTAATATTTACAGAGATAATTTGCTTATTTCTAATAAATTATCTCTTACAAAATACGTATGTACATAACCTAAAATTGCAGAAAAAACAATCTGATATGCAAAATACACCGATAAAGATTTAAAAGATGGGAGATTCGTTCCAGTAATACAAACAAATTGCAAAATACAAAATTAATCATTTACGTTGAGAAATGGAAAAACAATGTTATGTACGTTGTGTAATAGTATATATGCAAAGTATAGTTGTGCTATGCCTACCGAATGTTTTAAGTATGCCAAATATAGACACAGATATGTCTTGAGCACGTTTCATTAAAGGTTATCGGATAGTTGACGACCTAATTCTTTATAGTATGCAGCTTCCAATTCATTGTTTTTCCCCACGCTTTTCTTATTTAATGAACCTATTTTAGAAGCGAAAAAAGGAAGGCCGTGACACAGATCGTAACCCTGGCAATTGGAAATTTAGTTGCATGAAAGCGGAAAGCGTTTTTGTATGGGAAACTTTTACCCAAATGTCTAATATTATTTTTACAACATAAACGAAGCTCCGAATATTAAATAATTTTTCATGGATAACTGAGGTTGCACAACAAGTATTATTTAAAAGTGACAGGTAGAGATGATTGAGAAATTCTTCACGCTGGCTTTATGCAATTTTAATGATTATAATCTGGTTTCAGCAGTCTAACACGACATCACACATTTCAAACACATCCTTGCCAGTCAACAGAGAAGTTAAAAAAATTAATATACAAAAAAGTGGTATAAGTTGGCTTCCACGTTTACTGCCAATTAATTTTCTCGTGGGAATATCGTGGCAGCTTCTTTTTTCAGAAACTTACCTGTGCTAAACGGCCGCTCTTATGTCGTAAAGAATGGGTTCTAGCAGTAAAGACGTTAATAAATAGGCATTTTTCTTATTTATTTTGGGCACCTCTTATTTTGTTCACCAGCTGTGTGTGCCTAGTATAAAAATAGGAAGTGCTAGGTCTCATAAACGTTGTTAAAATAAACAGAATTGAGGTGTCACTCCACTAGACAATAAAAGAAAGAAATGAAGATAAAGTAAAACATAAATTTATTTCTACTTATTTACTTTATTAGACTATTAATCCCGTTTAGTACTAAAAAAGTCACTAGATGTGTGCGTTTGGAATTAAGAAACAAGGCCATTTTACAACACTGTAAACAAAAGAGCGCTGGAAAGATGTTTATAGCAATGAGAATTTGGTAGGATTAACAATACCATCATCAGGCAATAGAATTTGACGGAATTAATTGTCTTTGTTTGTTATAAACTTCTTCTCCGTGTTCCCTTGTTTACAGTGTTGTAAAATGGTATTTTTCTTTAATTACAAACGCCCATACAATTAAACTACTTTTTGTGTCAACAAAAAATGGTTTTCAGGTACATAAAATATTACCGACCCTAAAAAAATTCTTTCGTCACTGTTTATTAAAGAACTTTTTTGCTTAGACCTGATGAGGTTTTGGTAATAAGCTTTCAAAAAGGACTGGCAGACAAATCGGACAAACAAGAGAAAATCGGAAAGACCAAGAAACTTCAAAAACCGCTTAGTAGCCAGTAGCAGAACAGGTGATAAAAACTGTTAAAAAAAAACAGCAGTAAAACCCTAAAAATAAAAAAAAAAACACGTTATACCAATTATAAAAAGGTCAAAAGACGAAAAAATTTTAGATTTTTGGATGAAGCGTCTTAAAAAACATCAGGTGAACAGAATTAGGATCAAACACCTATCACTCGACACTCTTTATCGAAAATAACTCATTCCGTGCTGCCGCCGACCTGCCGAATAAGCCATCGCGATCGTGCTGGTTCCAACGTTTACGAGAATATATCCTATAGTACAATTGAAAGACCGAGCAGAAATATAAAACTAAACTCCTGGACAAAATTAACGCAACAATCTGAAAATTAATTTATCTTTTTCTTATGTCAGTTTTAAAGTTTATCGAGTATTTGAATAGTAGGCTATGCATATTTTGTTTCGTTGTTCATAACAGAAATCAAAACAATTCGTTTAGATTTACAGTTTTAAAGAATTTTTTAGAAGATAAACAATTTTCTGTAATAATGGATAGGTTTTCTTTAAAAGTAAGCTTATAAATTGTTCCCTTTTTCAAAGTAATACGTTTTTGTGGTGGACTGTTTTATTTTTGACCCCGAATGAATCGAACAAGGAATTTAACTGAACACGAGGTAGTGCGAGCCTCAGTTTTATTGGACGAGGGATATTATCAGAGTTATGTTGCCAATTTGTTTGGCAAACATCGTTCCACAATAAGTCGTATGATAAGACGCTTGAATGAAGTAGGAACTTATTCTAGAAGGCTAGGGCAAGGGCGAAAACGATGCATTAGCGACCTAGATGAACGTTTTATGAGACAATATGCTTTAAGAAACAGGACTGTCACTAGTTCTATAATAAGAAACGAACTCGAAGCTGTTCGCAATGTCACAATTTCTTCTAAAACAGTTAGAAGACGGTTAAATGAAGCTGGATTAAACAGTAGGAGACCAGCTACTGCGCCCTTGCTTACTAGAGAGAACAGAGTTGCTAGGTTACGTTTTGCTCGAAATCACGAAAACTGGTCTGTGGATGATTGAAAACAAGTTTTCTTCACAGATGTAACCAGGGTTAGTCTAAAACATGCAGATGGTCGTCAGCGAGTATAGCGAAGACCAGGAGAGAGGTTTGCTCCTTGCAATATCTCTGCAAGGATTCCATTCGACGGTGGCTCTGTTAGATTCTGGGGTGGCATCTGCTTTGATGCTCGCATAGAGTTAGTACCTGTCCGTACGAGATTCATGAATGCTGACTACTATCTTGAGAATATTGTATTAGAACATGTGATACCTTTCGGTCATTTTGTGGGGCCCAATTTCCTGTTTATGCAAGACAACACTCGACCTCACGTGGCTAGGAAGGTACTCGATTATCTTAATCAAGTTGATATACCGATTATGCAATGGCCACCAAAAAGCCCGGATCTGAATCCGATAGAACATGTATGGGATCACCTTAAGAAAAATGTGAAACGTCATATACCTGCACCTAGAAACCTGAGGGAATTTGAAAATGCAGTTATTACAGAATGGGAGCAAATTCCTCAAGATTTTATCCAAAATTTAATTAGAAGCATCCCTAGGCGCATAAAACGCTGTCATCCGAAGTAGAGGAGGCAACACACGCTACTAGTGTACCAGTTACACCATTAATTTTGCTACTAGTGTCCCAGTTTATTTTTTTCATTATTACATAATTTCAACGATTTTGTTATTAGGTCTTAAGAATAATTTTAATTCGAATCTTATAGAGAAAATTGGTAGCTAATTCACTTTTAAAGTATCCGAATAAGTTTTTTATAACTTTTAGTGTAACCAATGTTCATAAAAAATTATTAAAATTAATTCATTATAGAGATTTGTACGATTTAATATAGTGTTGCGTTAATTTTGTCCAGGGGTGTATAAATTGTAACTAACCAGATGTACTGACTTTACAGCGAACTGAAAATCAAATTAAATTGAGGTGGTGATGCGATTACTACACTTTTGTGATATGCTGGGAAAAACTTTGTAGCCTAATGTAAACAAGAAAAACCTGTAAAAAAAATAAATGTTGCCATATTTCATAAATTAAAGTTTACAACTGCAGTTCGTGCTCCCTGTAACAATCCCTCAAGAGATATTGGCGACTACAAAAACAACCTAGAGGGGACTGATAAATAATTTCACTGCTTGCTTAGAAGAGCACTAGGAATGCAACGTTTCACATTTAAGTAACAAAATTAGAAGAAAAAGAAGAAATAATTTTACAAAGAGTGTAGTTCGATATAGAGTAAAGGTTTTTTTTTACTTTTATCAACTTCTTCTCTTTATATAAACTTTTTAAAATTATTTATGAAAGTAAGTAAATTTTTAAAGTCACCTTATTACGCCATTTCAAATTTCACTAAATAATAGTGCATAATAAAATAAAGTTATAAGGCTATTAATTTTCTTCATACGTCTATTATGTTGAATATTATTTTCTGTTACATGTAATTTTATAAATAAATAAACGTGAGGTCAGATCGAAGGGTGTATTCACGTTTCTACACGAAAATAGTATTAAAATAAGTTATAACGCTAAAGGATCTAGACCTTTTAGGTGATATTATGAAGATTTTTCTTTTAATAAACTTGGATATATAGGTCAGTCAGTAAGTTTTTAAAGCAGAAATGAAACAAGATGAATTAATGACTCAAAATACATTTATTTTTCAGTATAATCTCCCTTAAGCTCAATACATTTTTTCCAGCGATTTTCTAATTTATTTACGCTATCTCTAAAGTGGTTTGCTGGAAGACCTTTAAAATACCCATCTAAGGATGCTATTACCTCATCATTTGTTGAGAAACGCTTCCCACGTAGAAATCTTTTGAGGTTTGGGAACAGATGGAAGTCAAGCGGAGTCATATCTGGCGAATAGGGTGGAGGTTCCAACAATTCATACTTTATTCCGACTAGTTTTGCCGTTGCCAAACCATCTCTGCAAGCAGGTGCATTGTCATGATAAAAGATGATTTTTTCTTCTGCAAAGCGGGCCTTTTCTCACGAATTTTCTCATCTAGCTGGCCCAAAAGGTTACGATAATACTCTCCGGCATTTGTTTTACCGGTTTGAAGGTAATCAATTAACAAAATTCCTTTTGCATCTCAGAAAACTTTTTTTGGACGACTATGCCCACTTTGGATGTTTTGGAGCTGATAAACCGAGCTTAGTCCACTCTGTGGTATATTGTTGCAGATCAAGGTCATACGGGTTTCGATTTGATTCTTTGTGAAACCCATCTCGTGAATAGCTTTCTCATGCCCAAAACATTAGTTAAGTGTTCATGTATTGATCCATGTGAGATGCTCATAGCGCAGCTAAATCATCGACGGTTAATAGACGATCTTTCATTACCATATTTTGTACACGTCTATTTTAACCAGCTGATAAAAAATGAATAACTTGACAGATCGACTTGAAATTTAGGGTGTGTTTACATGACAGCTTCAAAATGGTGTTCATTATTTGGTTCAGGTGATGCTCCATAGGAGTCGTTTTTAAAACTTATTGACTTACCAATAGAATCTAGAATGTTTTATTGAGGTTAAACCTATAACTATTATACAATGAGGTGAACTAATCCTGATTATACATTCGTATCTTAAGATATTTACATGTCTGTAACCTAAATAACTTAGTCTAGATAATGAGTTTTCTATAGATGTGGTGAGAGAGATCTTAAGATTTTAGAACTTAAGATATTTCATGAGTATGAACTTAAAATTAAGCTTAAAATTAAGTTAAGATTAATTTAAAACTAATCCTGAGGTAGGAGGTCGGAGGGGGTTAGATGGTGATGTTTGGCATTGGGTGGGAGACCACTGTTGGCTGAACTCTTTGCTTCACATTCTACTGTCGATTTCCTAGGAAAAACACCACCTACTATTCCCATAGTGCAGTCAAGGATGTCCGATGTTGTCTTCAGACAGCGTATCATAAAGCGTATTCTGATGAAGCTAGACACCAAAAAGGCTTCTGGCACTGACGGAATACCTGCCATAGTTTTTAAAATCTGTGCGAGGGAACTAACACCAGTCTTCTGTAGACTTTTCAACCTACCCTACAGAAAGGGAATATTTCCTTCCTGCTGGAGTTCAGCCGATACCTAAAAAAGGCAAGAAGACCTTGCCAAATAACTACTGACCAATCGCACTGCTTTCCATAATATCGAAGATCATCAGCATCTTCTAAAATATCTTGTAGGATTCAACATTATTAGCGATCACCAATATGGCTTTCGTAAAAATAGATCAACAGGAGATCTTCTAACTTATGTAACACATGTGTGGAACAATGCAATTGAACACTTTGGAGAATCTCGAGTGGTTGCTCTTGACATATCCAAGGCATTCGACCGTGTTTGGCACGATGGGATGTTGGCTAAGCTACGTTCTAATGGTATGTCGGAAAAGTTCTGTTTGTGGCTCTCATGTTTCCTCAGAGAGCGTTCTTTACGAGTGGCAGTCGACGGATTTCTTTCTAACACCTTCACTATCAACGCCGGTGTACCCCAAGGCTCGATCTGTCTCCTACTCTCTTTCTCATTTACATTAACGATCTGCTGGAAAAGACCGAGAATCCAATCTACAGCTTTGCAGATGAGTACACTTATCTCTTCATTCACTTTGAACGCTCAGACATCGGCTACTCAGACGAATATCCGCAGACAGCAGGAAGTCATTCAACTTAACAAAGACCTGGAAGAAATTCGATCTTGGGGTGACAGTAACCAAGTGGAATTTAACGCTACAAAAACCCAGGCGGCAGTTTTTTCTAAAAAAGTTAACGTTGCTGAACCCGACATAGTTATGTCGGGGCAATCCATTCCTCTAACATCGTCACTCAATTTGTTGGGCGTTAATTTAGGAGCAAATATGTCCTGGCATGAACATGTTGCAGGTATAGCAAGGAGAGCTTCTCAAAAGTTGGGAATATTATTTCGAACCAGAAAGCTTTACACTCCACAACAACTGTTAATTCTTTACAAAGCTCAAATACGACCAACTATGGAATACTGCTCCCATGTTTGGAGCTCCGCTCCCAAACATACACTGCATTTGTTGGATTATATTCAGAGAAGAGCTGTTCGTCTGATTGGAAACCCGGAACTGACTGTCGGCCTTGATTCGCTAGAACATCGAAGAACGGTTGGCGACTTGAGTCTATTCTACAAGTACTTTCATGGAAAGTGTTCGAGGGATGTGGCCCGCTTAATTCCTCCCAGAGCGGTGCATGTTAAAAGTACACGTCGCGCTAATTCTTCACATCCGTATGAGGTTCAGCTTGTTACTCCTCGTACAACACTTTTCAAGCAGTCTTTTATATGGAGAACATCATCCCCTTGGAATAATTTGCCCAGGACTGTGTTTTCCCACCGAGTACAATCTACAGCGATTCAAGAACAACGTGAATCGCTTTCTCCGCACACGTGTCGCTCCTGTAGCACTTTAGGGACTTCCCTGTAGCACGTGTGCTAGACCCATAAAAAAAAAAATAGACGTTTCTGACTGTGGAGTTTGGGTAGTGAGTGGCTTTATCCAAGAATTTGAGTTGACAGTTATGAATTCCTAGATTGTCAGCATTTGGAGGTTTCAATGAAGTTGAGTGTTACGAATGAAACATGAAGCTTTGGCGGGCTTTGTGTTGAACGGACTGGAGGGTGGATTTGTGTTTACGTGATATTTGACACAATGCAGGACTGGAACAGGTAAGGCTGGCTCTGATCATCATTTTGTAAATTGTCAACTTGTTGCGTATTGACAATTTACTGGACTTGCTCAGAAGAGGGTATAGCTTGCCGAGGAGCTGATTGGTTTTGGTGGAGGTGGTGATCTGGTCCTTCCATACTAGTCGCTTGTTGTAGTGGAGACCCCGATACTTGATGTTGTTGGTCCAATGGAATCCATTGCCTTAAAAGTTGGGGCTTGCCGGCAGGATACTGGAAGAACATGATGGCTTAGTGCTTGGCGGGATTGATTGTATTCTCCAATGTTTGAATCATGGGGACTAACATGTTGAGATGGCATTAAAGGGGACTGATGTGATGATGGACTTGGTGGTAGTGGTGCTGGCAGTGTCATCGGCAGACGTGAGCAGAGAGATCTGATCCGACTTGGGAATGTCGGCAGTAAAGATGTTGACTAAGTTGAAGGAGACGACGGTACTTTGGGGAACTCCGGCTCATATGAACTTGACGTCGCTGGTGGTCTGATTGACTCGAACTTCCGAGAGGAAGGTGAGGATTAGTCGCCTGAAGTTTGTCGAATAGCCGTAACTGATGAATTTGTGCATAATTAACTTGCATGACAACTCAGTTGCCACTTCATATATCCTATGTTTAAAAATTAATAAGAGTGATTAAGACGAACATAAAACTATTTATAATTTAATCCCCTTTCCTCCCACTCCAGCACACTCATGTCTACGTTTTTTCAAAATACTTCTTACACTTGATTTCCCCTGTTTCTTACAAGCCGTACCAGCGAATTCTTTTCTAGAGCTTTCATAGATTTAAAACGGTACCCACGGGGTGGTAATTTCAGCTTAGGAACCATAAAAAAAATCACATGGTACCGTATCTGGTGACTACAGCGCTTGTAACGATGGAGCGTTGTCGGGATATCAATCGATGAAATGTTCTGCTTCAGAATAAGCTTTCTTTTACGAATTGCTTCATAACGGTTAAATAACTCTTCATAGTAACTGTACGATCAGTAAGAAGGAACTTTTTATGTACAAAAAACAGTTAACATGACCTCGATGATTTATCGACTTTCACCTGATTTTTTCGGTTATATTCATCTTTTGCTCAGTTGATTATTGCAGTTTTGGAGTGCTATGAATAAACCCACGTCTCATCATGCAAAGAAAGCATCTCTTTAGTGACCTCAACACGAGAATGTATTGCAAGAAAATTCAGTTGTTTGGATACAAGACGAGATAAGACACGTGACACGCCCATATCGTTTTTTCATAATTTATTGCATTAATCTAATTGGTAATTCAGAAAGGTCTACAAGATCTGAAATAACTATTATTGTGTACAAGATCCTTGATTTTGTTGATATTTTCTGTGCTTGTGGTGGTGCAGATTTCCATCTGCTTATTTACTCTCTTTAAACGATTTGTATTACCTAAACATTTTGATCTTCCTAAACATACATCATAGTAATAATTTTAACGCATTGGTACAAGAAATTTCTTTTTAAAGACACAATTGCTTTCTAAATAAATTTATTTATTTTAATAATCGCTCCAAGAAATTTTCAAACTACAAAACATGCAATTACTTCTAACCTAATAAAACAAATGTCATGAAAATTTTCTCAGAAGATAATAACAGTTTTTTCAACCTGACAAATATGTACCTTATTAATGCATAGAAATAGGGCACTTATTCTATTCTTCTTCTTAATTTGAAAATGACCCCGTTTTGCAACGTGGTATCAGGCTGAGCAACATTTTTTTTTTTTTAAATTAAAGCTTCTTTCTGATCTTCATGAGGTTGTTAAAAAACTGAAATGAAAAATAACGCGCATGAAAAAAACTCAATTAGCTTTATGAGGGTATTCGACTAAATGGGCTGTAGGAACTCCGATAGACTGAGCTCAAATACAAATTGCTTTTCACCTCTAGTCGTGATCTTCTGTTTCATTTAGTAGTGTTATAAAATTGCTGTAAAATTTCGTCACGAAGCTTAACCAACTTGGATAATCTTAAAGCTCCAGGGCCTTGCCTTATATATAAGATAAATATCAATATTTACTACGGTAATTTGAAATATGTCATTTTATTTTATTATTATTGCTATTTAATAAAAATGATTTACTTCTAATTATTTTTAACCATTTGATTGTATGTTATAATATCGATCCGAGCTACATTTTGTGATGGTAATACATTCAGACTAAGTAGTATACATATATATATATATATATATATATATATATATATATATATATATATATATATATATATATATATATATATATATGTATATATATATATATATATATATATATATATATACATATACATATATATATATATATATATATATATATATATATATATATATATATATATATATATATACATATATATATATATATATATATATATATATATATATATATATATATATATATATATATATATATATATATATATTTTTGAACTCGTCTTTTCACAAGCTTTCATTTGACACCCCATTTGATAACCTAGTACAAAACTTTTTTCACTTCCGATCACCCCTCAAAACGAACCCCTTATGTCCAAATTTAACTTTGAAAACTATACAGCTCCGATTGGGCAATCAATTCCTTCATTTGTGCGAAATTTCAACTTTCTATATCAAATAGTTTCGGAGAAAGTCGGGTGTGACAGAGAGACAAACACCGAAGTGATCCCATAAGTGTTCCAAACAGAACACTAAAAATGACGCCGTGAGTTTCACTTAAGAGTTAAGAAGCTTGAATGCTGCCTTAAAAGCCATGAGACAATTCCTAATTTCTATTTTGAGGTTATGATTTTTATTTTCGACAAATTATTTATGTTAAAAGTATTGTTTAAATTGTGTTAAACTCTATTTCCGTATTTACTTCAAAGTGTTTTTAATTTACTGGGCAAAAATGACCTGGAAATATAAATAAAAAATAGTGTTGTTATACATCATTTATGAAAAAAAAATTTAAATATGTGTTTTTAAGACGGAAGGATGTGATGATTAAAAACATTAAAAAAAAACTAAATTTCAAAATAAGACGTAAGTAAAACCACAATCACATTGTGTTTTGAATCATGCTTTTGTGGTTGCAAACCCAGTTTAAATTTTACATCACGTAACAGAAAGATGATAGGTCATCATACCGTTAGTAATTCATTTAAAATGATCGACGTAACGATTACTTTGAAATTCTGCATTTGACAACTTTATATTATTTTTGACTTTTTTTTTTAATTGGTTTGTTTTCAAGAACTACATGTGTGAACTTTTTTTTCATTTTTAAGTTATATGTTGTGTCATAATACTGGCTCTCTTGTAGGAATTAATTCACGTAAAAGAGCAGGACACTTAAAGAATAATACTTATTAACTATTTAGCTGATTTTAGGGAACTCTTTGTGCACAACACCATGGATTTTTTATTTCTATGTGGTTTTCTCGGTTTTGGTTTACCGTTTGCACGACATTCACTTGATTGTTGCTCCATGTCTGCGTCATATGTCTTATTTTACCTATGCAGGTTGGTCTTTTGAATTAAAAGTTTTGGCCTTTCCACACCAAGTAACGCTAAGGTTTGTTGGCCGTTGACACTTTAAATCCTTTCTGCTCATTCTGGATGTTGTCTCTTTATTTAGACTAGCTGACGAGCTCTGGAAGTGGCAACTTGATCATCCCCCGTGTAGCCCTGATCTAGCGCCTAGTGATTACCATATGTTCCTGCACTTAAAGAAGTCTTAACGGTCATCCCTACTACACCGACGACGACGCCAAAACGGCCGTCCTGCGTTAGTTAGCAAACCAGGCGGCAGATTTCAATGAGGATGGAATACAGAAGCTGGTCTTACGATGCAAGTGCCTTAATATAGGCGGCAATTATGCTGAAAAGTAAAATAAGGCCCGGGTGTTCAAGTAAAAATAAAACTGTTAAAAAATGACCTTATGTTTTCTTAATATAAAATGGTACTTACTTTAAAAAAACGAGCTTCGTATATACGTATGTATAGATTCTAGATAATTTCAGGGCGTGTCCTATACTTTTATCTTTATATTATGACGTGTAATGGTACAAAGGAAATAAACGTTTATTTATTTATATAGTTTTTTAGAAAGTCATTATTTTCCCAACGAATTTAACAAAAAAATATTTTTAATGCTCTTTAAGGTAGTTCACTCGTAAATCCACTTATCTTAAGAATTTGATGAAATTGAAATATGATGTTAATCTAAATGTTTTTCATTTAATTTTAAAAAAAAATTACCGATTGCGAAGCGAGATATTTATAATTAAAGTGCACATAATTAACATGCTATAGGTCCATGAAGTATAGTTTCATGTATATCTTAAGAACTTTTCTTAGGAATTTTTTTAAAAACTAATATTTAGTAAAAAAAATTTTGAAATAAAAAGAATTTTTGACTTGTTGAAAAGATATAAATATTTATAGTTGGGGAGAAATATCACAATTTGATAACGCTGTATGTCGTCATATTTTACACGCCAACAATCAAACAGCATTTAAAATGGTTAACTTTTAAACAGAAATTCATTTGTAAGTTAAATAATTTATTGAATTAACGCAATACATTTATCAACTTTACCTATAATAAACAAATAAAAATATTAAATGAATTAATTAAAAATTTGAATTTGTATCTTGATATTTATTATTTTTTTCTTTAGTATTTAAAAGATTTATATTTAACAAAAATATGTTCGTAGGTTCAATAATTTTTCAATATTTCAAGTTAATATTATATTACTTTATCAACACTGTTACATATCAATTGATAACAATATTTTATATGTATTAAACAACGGTTTTATAAATAAATAAAGTACTATAAACTATTTGTAAAGTAATTAGTTACTTTATTTACTACTCACGTATCTTTGGTTACACGTGGTTTGCCATTGCAATTAATAATTGTACTATTCCTGTAGAACCTAATTTGTCCTAAGAACTTTTTAGATCGTTCAAAGGTATGCATTAAGATGCAATTCTTTTAATCATAAGATCTGGAACAAAAATTTTTAAAGGCATTAACGATAGCAATATTAGTTTTTCCATGACACACTCTTTATACGATACGTAATTTGTAATTAAATCTTCTCACTTCAAAAATTCATTTGCCAAATTCTCAAGGATTTTAACATCATATATCGCCTCATGGAATTTTTCGTTTGGTGCTATTTGCAATAAATCATGTGCTAACTTTCCGAGCTTAAACATTTCTGAACCTTTTCGGTCAGGAAAGTATTTTTTAAAAAGACTTACTGTGTCCAGTAAACCAGCAATATTTTTAAAATCCTCGATCATTGCAAAATTAATTTTACCTTCAATTAAATGGGACGAATCAAAACGTGCACTATAGGCAACAAGTACGCAAGGTTTTGGAGAAAAAAATTAAAAAATTGTTGAAATAAAATTAACGCGTCCTTTAGAGTGATTGTATTGATAGGTTTACCATATAAATATAGGTCGCTATTAATATGTTCTAAGCCTGTAACTTTGAAAGCTTGGTAATTAATCGGTTAAGTAGACCTAATATGAACATTGAATGTTTTATATCAATATTTCGCCGCTATTTGTAGAATATTTCCTGTACTTGAAAATCCCTATGATTCTAAATCGAAATACACTAAGCCAGAGTCCTTGGATGTAATTGAAACATTATTCAATATATTAGTTAACGCTTGAGGATTAATAATGTCATCAGTATGATAAACGTTCACAGTTTGATTGATACTGTACCCCTTCATGTTTTTCTTTATTTTTTCTCGTGGTCTCTTTATTTCTAACCAATAAATTTCTAAGTTTTTTTCTTACAGGCAAAATTAGCTCTTGATGCTCTTTGTTTTCTTTTTTCATATTTTCTTGCCTTATAAGATCTTGTATGTTTCCCAGGGAGTTTATTGATGAACTTTCCTTTGCAAATTTGCCTTTATGTCTCAATTGATTATAATCAAAAGGCATTTTTTATTTAAATTGTACTTTTTTATTTTAAATAGAATATGGTCTAAACGGTAAACATACACAAAGTATAATAAATAACGTATACAAACTTCCTTCTATAGAGCATTCGGTATACGCATTGGCAGCGTTGCCACATTTATTTTCACTTAAAGTGTTGTAACATTCATTTTTTCCTAGATTTTAAGATCATGTTACGTCACTGTTTTTCTCCCTATAATTTACATTTTTTCTCCATTTTTATATTTATTGCAGTGTTATTAACTTTTAAGCAGTGTAGTTCAATCGAATTTTTGAGCCGTTTATATTACAGTGCGCATTGCGGGTTATCTACTGGAATTATTTCATTCGCTTCTAATGCGTCGATTGGCTAGAGATTTGTATCCGGGAAGTAGCCATCTTGAAGACGTGATATTACGGAAGGGAGAAAAATATTTAAGGGTCCGGATGACATGGATCTTGGCTTTTTTCCATTAAGTAGCCGTAGTAGGCTTTTCCATCAAGTAGCCGTAATAGGCTTTTTCCATCGTATAGCCGCAAAAGGCTTTTTTACATCATGTAGCCGTAGCCAGGTCTTTTTTCCCAACTGAGATGAAGTAGGGCATATATTTTGTGAAGCCAAAGTAAGGGCTTTTTCTTCAGAAAGCCGCCCAGTAGGCTTTTTGTCTAGTCGCCGTACTCGTCTATTAGTGATGTAGTAGTGCAGAAACGGTTTTAGTGTTCAAGTTCAAGGCCTTTTTCTTGAAATATCCTGCTTATTCCCAAACCTTTAGGGGCCAAGAAATATTTAGCAGTCCAAAGGGAACTGGTGCCGCCAAGGTGGAGATATCAGTGTTATGAATACCTCACCAGGACAGGCCAAAAAACTCATAAAAATACAAACCGTAAGTCATCAGTATATCAATTCGTAGACCTAGTTTCTCGTTGACAAGTGCGTTTTACATTGTACCGAACTGTTAACTCGTGAAGTGAATCCCACGAATTTCACGAGTTACCAGCTCGGTACTCGGTTCCACTTCGTGTTTAGCAAAGCTTTAATTAAAATCCTGATTTAAAGACTCTGTTTAATAATACCACCTACTAGACTAAGGGATTTTATTTAATAATAAGGGTAATAGTAGTGTAACTAAGTTAGAACTTTTAATTTTGTTATTAATAAACCCTTTTTTCCTTATTTAAGGCTAGCGTTTCACTGAATCACCTGTTCTACTTTTCAGGACGCAACGGTTGTACCATAACAAAATTATTCTTAACAGCTACATAACCCCTCAGTATTTTTTTTCATTTTTTAGCTGAAGTTAGATCCTTTTATTTCAAAATGAATGGTGCCCAAAATCCGTACAACCAAATATTTTAAACAACTATAGCGACTATTTTCAAAAGAGGTACAAAAATTATCTCTTACCTATATTGCTCTACCAAGAAAAACTGAGCTAGTGTATGTCTAATTTTTTTAGTTCTTTTAGTATTAATATCCACTCAATCCATTCTCAGAGATTATGGAAGGAGAACATCACAAATTGCGCCTCAACGTACAGGGTAGATAATATTAAAACGCTATAGTGTGTATCTGCATATGAAAGTTTCCATGTATCGAATACAGTCTTCAACAAAAATAAAATACTCTGCCATTGAGTATTTTAAACTTGTATTTATATATACTATACTTTTGGCTCCGATTGTCACGAGTGAACTACCTTAATGTGAAAACAAACAGTGTTTTTATTTTGCATCCTATATAGCTTCTTAATGGATTTTTAAGGTTTACTAAACTATTATAATAAGACAAGGTGCTAATTTAAATAATTCCGCAATAATTTTGATGTAATTACGGTAATATTGTTTAACCATGAAATATTAATTATATGTTTAAAAGACGATAAAGCGCTCAAACGCATTGTTTCAACACTACATAAAACGGAGTAGATAAAATTTATACAATTTATAACTTCTTTTTACAAATTTAAATAAAGTAACCGTGTAAGGTATCTCGTTAAAGAGCTGATCACCCTTGTTACTACTACGCCGTTTTATTTCAAAACTTATTTTACAACATGATGTGTTTTCTCTGTTTCAGATTTTCAATATTATGGATATTATTCCTGCTACCAACAGTCACACTCACTCAATCAACTCTAAAACCCTACGACTTCAACATAACTTTATACACGAAAGCCCTACCAGACGATATACGACCCATAGTCAGAAAAGCTCTAAAATTGGAAAGGGACTCTTTGGCGCCACCGTCAAAATTATTACCTCAGAAATGTGTAGTGGAGGAAAATGTAACATGTCCTCCTAGCAAATACAGGAGTCCTAGTGGAGAGTGTAATAACGTGAGATATCCTACTTGGGGGATTAGAGGAGCTCCGTTTTTGAGATTACTACCACCAGACTATGCTGATGGTAATGTAGATTTTTTTTTACTTTTTAAAATAATAACTAAATGAATTAAGTCGAATTAATGACTTTTAGATTTAAATTGTCGGCACGGGTTTGATCGCTTTAAGTACCGCAAAAATTATAAGTCTACTTAAGCAAGGGGTATGAGAGAACATTAATAATAAATCTTAACCTCAACTTCACGTACTAGATGAGCTGATTTTAGAAACTTCTTTCTATTGTAGTTACTTTAACTACTACTTAACATGTAGGCTGAAAAGTTTTTGATCTGACACATAGATTTCGCCCTTTTCAAAAAATCTATATGATTTTTGGAAAGTACCAACCTTCAAACGATACGGGTCAAAATTTCATGAAATTTCGACGATTAGTTTCCAAGTTACAGTGGTTTTAGTGACGCTACTTTCGATATTTTCAAAACAATGAAAAAAATCGAATTTCTTGTGTTGATTAAACACTGTTATTTGATGGGGAAAAATACTGTTCAAGCAAAGCAACGGCTTGATAAGTATTACGGGGACTCTGCCCCTGGAAAATCAATCATCATTTACTGTTATGCTGAATTTAAAGGCGATCGTACAGATACAAATGATGCTGAACGCTCTGGACGCTCAAATGAGGAGAACATTAAAAAAATCCACAAAATTGTTTGGCATGAGCGTAAAGTGAAATTGAGATCACACCCTAAAGATATCAAAAGAACGTGTTGGTCATATTTTGTATGAACATTTTGGTATGAGAAAGCTCTATTCGAAACGGGTACCGCGTTTGCTCACAGTGGACCAAAAATAACAATGTGTTGCTGATTCTGAGCGTTGTTTGGACCTGTTTAAGCGCAATAAGAAGAATTTTTTTTATGCAATATATGACAATGGATGAAACATGGATCCACCACTCCACACCGGAATCAAATCGGCAGTTAGCTGAGTAAACAGCAGCTGGTAAAAGCCGCCGAAGCGACCAAAGACAACAATCGGCTGGGAAGGTTTTGGCCTCTATGTATACCTCTGTATTTGGAAGGAGGAGACAAAAATAATTGCGATAACTATCCGGGAATAACGGTTACAGGATCTATTAGCAGAATATACGGAAAAATAGTAAAAAATAGAATAGAAACGGAATACGCGGATGTAGAAGCTGAAGAACAGGCAGGCTTTAGAGCAGGTAGATCCACAATAGACCATCTCTTCTCACTGACACAAATCCTAGAAAAGAAAACCGCATTTGATCAGGAAGTCCATGTCTTGTTTGTTGATTTAAAAAGGCCTACGACAGCGTGCTCCTAGTGAGATTGTGGGAAACACTACAACAGAGCAATGTAAGCACCGAAATAATCAAAGCCGTAAAATCCTTATACCAAGACTCAAGAAGTAGAGTGATAACCAAATATGGGATAACAACAGGGTTCCAGGCCACAAAGGGTCTCAAACAGGGCTGCTGTATATCCCCAACGCTATTTAAAATCTATTTGGAGAGTGCACTGAAGAACTGAAAAAGGAAATGCAGTAGTATGGGATTACCACTGGATGACGATACTACATTGTACACGCTATCATTCGCGGACGACCAGGTAGTAGTCGCTCAGGACATCGATGATATGGAATACATTACACGAAAACTTATGGAGGAATATGAAAAATGGGGCCTAGAAGTCAATATCAAAAAGACCGAGTACATGTGCGTCGGAGGACAACAGCAGGACTTGAAACTGGCCACAGGACACACCATCAAACACTGTGCCAGTTATAAGTATTTGGAAACGAGAATATCTAGGGACGGAACACTGAAACAAGCAATATTTGAGAGGAATATCCAAGGAAGAAAAGCGATTGCAATGCTTAATAGTATGGGACTATGGGACAAAAACATAACTATTGAAAATAACGAGAGAATTTACAACTCAATAGTGAAAAGTATAATAACTTACAGCTCCCAGGTGTGACCATTGAAGGAAAGAACAGAAAAAATACTAAAAGCTACAGAAATGGATTTCTGGAGAAGAGCAGCCAGAAAATCCAGAAAAGACCGCATACCAAATGACATGATAAGACGAGCCTTAGAAATAAAGCACGATATAGTGGATGAAATCAGAACCCAACAGTTGGTATGGTACGGACATGTACAGAGAATGTCACAAGACCGACTACCTAAAAACATCTTAAATTGGAACCTTCATGGAAGAAGAAAGCGAGGAAGACCACGCCAAAGCTGGCAGGAATCAACATGGAAGTACTAGAGAGAGATCTGGAGGAGGAGGGATGGAGAAACCGGGAGGAGTGGAAAATTAGGCATCGGAAGACTAAAGACGTTATAAAACCTATTGATATATATATTTTGGGATGCGCATGGAATAATTTTCATCGACTATACTGAGAAGGGAAAAACAATCAATAGCGAATATTATATAAAGTTATTGGTGCGTTTGAGACAGAAATTTCAAAGAAACGGCCCCAAATGAACAAGAAAAAAGTGCTCTTGCATCAAGACAATGCATTGTGTCACAAGTCGATGATTACGATGGCAAAATTACATGAATTGAAGTTCGAATTGCTTCCTCATACACCATATTCTCCAGATTTGACCCCCAGCGACTATTATCTGCAAACCTCAAAAAAATGCTCGCTTTTCAGCCTACGTGTTATTATCGGGTAGATTCCTAAACAATAGTTTCTACCAGAATCTGAATTTCAATAATCTGTACTTGATATTTATATAATTACAGTCCGGCGCCAGGAAATCGCAAAAAAATTTACGTACATCTTCCATCGCTTTGTCATTATTAAAAATCGACTTAGCTGCACTTAATGCTGAAAAACTGTATTACTTTTAAATCATACCTTATATATAATAAAAATACGGATAATTTACTACATAACAAGAACCCTATTTACCACGTATATTTATGAAACTTTATACATATATCAAGTTTATAGAGCGCTGAGTTTCCCTATTCTCAATGTCTGCGTCTTTTAATCCAAAAAAATTCTTTTGTTAGCGCTTCAGAAAACGATTCTAGAGCTGATTTCAAATTATCATCCGAGAAGAATTTTCGGTCATTGTAGTTTTTCTTCACATATCTAAATAAAAACGAAGTTGCAAGGTGCTGAATCAGGTCTATAGGATGACTGCTGTACCTTGGTAAATCCACCGCTTTCGGTAAGGGCTTTAACTTTGCTAGCCATTTGGACCCTTCAATTGTCGTGCTATAACAAAGTTTTCCCTATTAATTGTGAACCATTTTTCCAAGGCAAGATTTCTTGGCAGTCTCAAGAAAGGGTCGCCATTAACTGCCCGGAAGGCGACTTGATTTTCGTCTTCTTTGGAGGTTCTCTGTTTGTGGAATGGGTTAGCACTCCGGGTGTTAGGATTGGATGAGTCAACACAGAAAGCTTCTAAATTATATTTGTATCTAGCAGGTTAATACGAATGTGCAATGATAAAATATAAATTCCAATTTTCATATTTTGCACTAAGCTATGAACCCTCTAAAACATGTGTCTGAGTTTATATAATTATATTTTATTGCATTTGTGTAAAAAGTGAAGGCGGAGATGGGACAAATGATGCTTCCAAAATCATTTATGCAATATTCTTCTAAAACTACACAATAGTTATTACCACTTTATTTTTACACTCGACCCGAGTTATGCTAACCATGCTAGCATAGTGATTAGTGAGTCGGCAGTCAGTCACCGCTCATGTGTAGAAAGACGCTTGTCAAGTACAAAAACAAAGTGCGCCAAAGATTTCAAAATCCTAACATGACCCTATCACTAATTAATTATTGTTAGTATTATCTGTAATAAAAGATTATAATTTTAATTTTAGTGTATTTTCTTAGTACTTTATATACATAAGTAGAAAAAAAGGCCCTACCATATGAGCGATAAAAATGACGAACCTCTCAAATATATAACTTCGTTAATGAATTTTTAACATACGAATCCTACCCCGACCTATGTTGAAACGGGTGTTTTATTATATAACAATGGTAATTTTCTTACGATCGTTTTGAAAAACTTAGAATCATAATTAAAAATATAACAAATATTTTTCTGTAAAGAAAATTTTAATAAGCGGTATTCATTTTTTTTATAAACAATGTTGAAAGTGAGCTACTTTTGATCGTTTTCAGTTTTCCTCGCATAAGTTGATAAATAAAAGTTCGCGACTTGGCAACGTCCCACTGTACAGTTGTCTTATTTTATTTTGAATTTTGAATGAAGTCCTTTCCTTTTGAAATCACTCAATATTTCCATATCTAAAAGACTTCTGCAGCCGGTGAATTTCAGATTTCTTGCTAACTCTCCCAATGAAACTCTACTATTCTCATAGGGAATTTTAGATTGAACTAATTAAGAAATCTGCCATTCTTTAATCGCGAAGTCATTATTTATGCTCTATTGAAAATCTCCAATATAAACGTAACCTCGAAAAATACTTCAAAACATTTAAAGTTGAGCACGACTGCTCCTTGGGAACGTCCTCAATAAGGCAGATTATCCTTAATAAAAGAATTCTTATTTTGTTCTAATACTGCACAAGTTTCAAACGGTGAGTTCGAATTAGACGACGTTGTTATCTTTTAAATTATGGCATCTATTATAGTAAACAGAGAAAAATTTTTATTATTTTGCGACTGCGCATGCTTCAAATACGATAACAACAGTATTCGTATTGAATTTCTTCCCTTTACTTGTAGTTCAGTAAAAAAAGTATTTGAAATTGCACAGTCTAGATACAGCAATATTATGATTTTATCCTCTCTGGGGTACCACCAGGAGTATTGTCCTGAGTTTTGGACCTCGAAAAACTTGTGCTCTTTTGTTTATAAAGAACTTAAGTTTTCATTTTGAGCTTAAAATGTGAATAACTCCTGTTATATAAGTCGGATCGAGATAAAAAAAAATCAAACCCTTCGTAATAAAATTTCCAACAAATCCTCGTTGGTTTTAAATCGTTCAAATGCGTGCATAACCTACAAAATTGAGAAAACAGGTAAAAAACTATTTTTTTTTCATTTTATTCTACAGATCGACTAATTAAACCGAACGGCTTGAAACTTTCAGAAAATATGCCTTTTAGTATAACAAAAATACCCTGGCAATGTGGTAAAAAAATGTTGAACCCAGTGGGAACAATTGCCCGCCGTTTTATGCCATTTGGTCCAAAATGGATTTTTTTTTTAAATTTAAGTCTCGACACCAGCTCTCCAATGGCATTTAAAAAAAAATTTTTTTTGGAGTCAATTTAATTCCAAATTAAATTTTAATTTTATTTTTTACATTTGTTTATTAACTAAATAGTATTTTTTTATCATTTTGAAAAAAAAAATAAAATTTTTTTATCACATCTGGTAGAGAAAAATAAGGCCTTTATTAAAAAAATCATTTTCGTTAACATTTTTTTAATGACATCGGAAAACTGGCGCCGAGACCTAAATTTTGAAAAAAAAGATCCTTTTTGGACCAAATGGCATAAAATGCCGAGCAATTCAAATTTTAAATAACAAATTCAATTGTACCCAACGAGTTTAATATTTTCGTACCAAAAATTCAGCGTATTTTTACTATAACAAAAAGCATATTTTCTGAAAGTTTCAAGTCGATCAGTTCACTTAGTCGACCTGTCCAATAAAATGAAAAAAAAAAAAAACAGTTTTTGACAGCTCTTTCAATTTTGTAGGTTATGTACGCACTTGAGCTACTTAAAACTAACGAGGACATATTGGAAATTTCATTACGAAGAGTTTGGTTTTTTTTTTGTATAACCGGTGTTATTCACATTTTAAGCTCAAAAAACGCGTTTTGAAAACCTAAATTGTTTATAAACAAAAGAGCACGAGGTTTTCGAGGTCCGATACTCCTGGTGATACCCCAGAGAGGATAAAATCATAATATTGCTGTATCTGAACTATACCTATCTCATCATTATTCTGACCTTTTTTTACTGCGCTATTTTACGCATGCCTAAAATAAGGATAACGACAAAGGTATGCCAGAATAAGCGTTGCAAAATCTCTATAAATACATTGGAATGACCTATTTATTATATGACGCGCTTTAGCCAATTTTACAATCGTGTCTTTAGGGTTTATGTGATTTAAAAAATGCATCTAGTTTTTTCCCAAAATTCTTAATTCATCCTGTAAAAATTTTATTTCAAAGTTACGTAAAACCAAGTATGTCTACTTACTAGTAGCGGAAAAACTTATTACTTAATTTCTCTATTTTAAAAATTTTTAATCTATAAAATGGGTTATTCGTGGTTCACCATTTTTTCAAAATGTTTAATCAGTGCTTGACGTCATAAATTTTTTAGTGGGTACCATTTAATAACAGTTAAAAAAAATTATTAGAGATGTTATAAAGATCAATTATGTCATATCCTTCTAGGAACTTACAGTCATCAAAGTAAACATGAATAATATTACAAGTTAATAGTACTACAAAACATCCGTTGTGATATTAAAGAATTTATAAAAAAAAAACCGCAAAGATGCTTCTTCAAATTCAATAATTTTTTAACATATGGTATTAACGATGAAATAAATAGTAATGAATGGATGGAATCTCCCATTTGTTTACGTAAAAGTAACAGAAATACTTAGAAATGTGATTTGTGTGGTCGTTTTTATCGTTTTTTTGTGAACAATTTAAAGTTGTAGTTTTGTGGTTTTCAAAATAATAATTTATTTAAAGTTCAGTATTTAATAGAGATGTAACGGAAGCCGGTCTACCCGGCCAATATCGGGTGCTCGGCTGATTTGGCTGGATACTCTTTTGTCGGGATACTTTATTTGCCGGCCAAATTTTTTGAGCAAAATTAAACTTAATTAAAAGTGACATATTTTCAAATAATGCATACCAGAAACATTTTAAACATAACAACGACAAACTTAAAAACTATTTCTATTAGTATAAAACTAACGCATAGAATATTTTAATATTTAGAATCCGGTAAATTGTCATATAGCTATGATAGTATTTCATCATTTTCAGGTGACCATCTGTTCCGTTTTTCTTCATCTATTTTTTTTTTATTGGGTCTAGCACACGTGCTGCAGGGAAGTCCCTAAAGCGCTCTAGGAACGGCACGAGTGCGGAAAAAGCGATTCACGTTGTTCTTGAATCGTTGTAAATTGTACTCGGTGGGAAACACAGCGCTGGGCAAATTATTCCAAAGGGATGACGTTCTCCATATAAAAGATTGCTTGAAAAGCGTTGTACGCGGAGTAACAAGCTGAACCTCATACGGATGCGAACCACCAGCGCGACGTGTATTTCTAACATGCACCGCTTTGGGAGGAATTAAGCGGGCTACATCCTTCGAACACTTTCCACATGAAAATACTTGTAGAACAGACTCAAGTCGCCAACCGTTCGATGTTCCAACGAATCAAGGCCGCCGGTCAATTCCGGGTCCCCAATCAGACGGACCGCTCTTCTCTGAACAGAATCCAACAAATGCAGTGTATGTTTGGGAGCGGAGCCCCAAACGTGGGAGCCGTATTCCATAGTTGGTCGAATTTAGGCTTTGTAAAGAATTAACAGTTGCTGTGGGGTGTAAAGCTTTCTGGTTCTAAATAATATTCCCAACTTTTGAGAAGCTCTCCTTGCTATGCCTGCAACATGTTCATGCCAAAACATATTTGCTCCCAAACTAACGCCCAACAAATTGAGCGACGATGCTAGGGGAATGGAGTGCCCCGACATAACTATGTCGGGTTCAGCAACGTTAACTTTTTTAGAAAAAACTGCCGCTTGGGTTTTTGTAGCGTTAAATTCCACTTGGTTACTGTCACCCCAAGATAGAATTTCTTCCAGGTCTTTGTTAAGTTGAACGACCTCCTGCTGTCTGCGGATACTCGCCTGAGCAGCCGATGTCCGACCGTTCAAGGTGAATGAAGAGACAAGCGTACTCTCATCTGCAAAGCTATAGACTGGATTCCCGGTCTTTTCCAGCAGATCGTTAATGTAAATGAGAAAGAGAGTAGGAGACAGTATGGAGCCCTGGGGCACACCGGCGTTGATAGTGAGGGTGTTAGAAAGAAATCCGTCGACCGCCACTCGTAAAGAACGCTCTCTGAGGAAACATGAGAGCCACAAACAGAACCTTTCAGACATACCATAAGAGCGTAACTTAGCCAACAGTCCATCGTGCCAAACACGCTCGAATGCCTTGGATATGTCAAGAGCAACCGCTCGAGATTCTCCAAAATGTTCAATTGCGTTGTTCCAAACATGTGTTACATAAGTCAGAAGATCTCCTGTTGATCTATGTTTACGAAAACCATATTGGTGATTGCTAATAATATTGAATCGTTCAAGATGCTCATTGATAACCTTTTCCATGACTTTCGATATTATTGAAAGCAGTGCGACTGGTCGGTAGTTATTTGGCAAGGTCTTCTTACCTTTTTTAGGTATCGGCTGAACCGTGGCACATTTCCAGCAGGACGGAAATATTCCCTTTCTGTAGGATAGGTTAAAAAGTCTACAGAAAACTGGTGTTAGTTCCCTTGCACAGTTTTTGAGAACTATGGCAGGTATTCCGTCAGCGCCAGAAGCCTTCTTGGTGTCTAGCTTCATTAAAATACGCTTTATGATGCGCTGTCTGAAGACAACATCGGGCATCCTTGACTGCAATATGGGAATAGTAGGTGGTGTTTTTCCTTGGAAATCGACAGTAGAATGTGAAGCAAAGAGTTCAGCCAACAAGTTCGCTCTCTCAACAGGTGTGGGTTGCAATGGAATTATCTAGCCGTGTGAGTGGTGGTATGGTGGATTTGGTAAAAATTTTGACTAACTGCCTTAGCGACTGCCCAAAAGGACCTGGAATTGTTGGGACAAGCGAGAAGTTTGTTTCTAATTCGTTGATTGTGTGCCTCCTTGGTTTCGTCGATAATTCCCTTGCATCTGTTCCGGGCATGAACAAAGATGTTACGATTTACGGTGTTAGGATTTTCACGCCATTGTCGATAGGCAATATGTTTAGAAGCAACAGCTTCTTTGCATTTTCGATCGAACCAAGGCTTGCCGTTGGAGGAGCATTTCTTCGAAAAAGGGATGTAAACTTCCATACCAGCCAAAATAACATCGGAGACCTCCCTGGCGCAGTCAGATGGGTTATCGGATCGAAAACAAATGTCCATCCAAGGGAAAGTTCGAAAGTATTCCATAAGATCTTCCCATTTAGCAGATTTGTAGTGCCAAATCTTGCGCGGCCTAGGCGCCTCTCTGTCACTGATTGGCAGGATACTCGATGTTAAAAGCAGTTTATGGTCGGAAGAACCTAACGGTGGATTTACGGTAACCGTGTAAATCTCCGGATTGGTGGTTAAAAACAGATCAAGAAGACTGGCGAACTCCCCGTCTCGATCAGGGATCCGTGTTGGTTCGTCAATAAGCTGAGTTAAGCCATAACTGATTGAGAATGATTCAGCTTCACGACCTTGTTCGTCCGTAGTATTGGAGTATTTAAGCCAGTTGATATTGTGGACATTAAAGTCGCCCAGGATGGCAATTTCGGCACTTGGATAGTTACTTTGTAAATGATCGATGGTGTCTGCAAGAGAAGCGAAAAGTGTTCGAAAATTGGTATCACTTGGTGGTCGATATAGGATACAGATGAACCTTCTGGTTTGTTGAGTCGTTATTTTTAACCACATAACATCAAAGTTTGGGGGCTCCAGAGCTTCTTCTCGTTGACAAGAGAGGTCGCTTCTGACAAAAAGACAGATTCCAAAGTTACGCCTAAATCGGGAATAGAAGTCGTACCCAGGATAAAGATAGTTGACCGTGCTGGTCGATGGACTGACCTTGGTTTCACATAGAGCGAGTACATGAGGTTTATTTGATTGCAGGTGTGTGCATATTTTTTAACCTCAGCAAATAGCCTTTCACTAAATATTGAAGAAACTTAAGAGAGATTTCTCCTAACCTAGGAAAATTCTTGAAATTAATCTGGCACCAGAACTTGTTTTATGATTTATCAATGGCAAACTTAAATCAGAACTTAACTCTGTTTTTACCCATTCTATTCCATGGGAGACCTTTTTATTTATGTGCCTGGTTTGACCAATATTAGAGAATATATGCCAAGATGGCTGCTTCTGCTCTGACATTTTTTTGGTACCTTTAAGTTTTTTAAAATTTCAAATGGGACATTATCCGAGGAGACTGATTCCGAAACTAATATCACATGTTTATCCAGTTCAATATTTACTTTTATAGCCCAGACGCAGAGGCAAATTTTGACGAAAATCTCTCATTAAATGTTCACTGGCTACATTTTGGGATACAGGTAGTTTTTTGAACGTAAAATACGATAAGAAAGTTTGTGGTTCTGAAGTGTATGCAAAGCCTACAAATTGAAAATAAAATAATAAATTCTATTTTTCGTAAATATCTCGAAAAATAAAACAATATATCGAAAAACTAATAGCACCACGTGAAAAAATGGAAAATTTTACAAACAAATAGGTATTTTTTTTTTTAGTTTTACCGAAATTAAAAAAAAAATATTTCAAATAAAATGACTGGTTTACCCCTTCAGTTGTAGTGGGAATCATGCTTCCATACTCATTTATGATTAAATTAAAGTTTCTGTATGCCGCTAAATATTTTGAAATTGGCTATTAACAGGTTTCTCAAGGTGTGATTAAGAATCCGATGATAGATTTAAAAAATTCAAAATGGCGGATCCAAGAAGACGGCCAGAGAGTATGTAATTCATTTAATTTCTTCGAGTAATTTAGAATTTTCATGTTTTCCATAACTGTTTTCTTTGTACCTGAATATTTAAATGAAATATAAATACTTTTATACTTAAAGCTTAGACTTTTATCTTTCTTTTCCCACTTTTAAATATTTTTTTTAATTTGAGTTTAGGTTGTATGATTAATAACAAGCAAAAAATACATTTATAATAAACACTTTTTTCAGAGTAAAGTTACAAAAAGTTTGTTTAAGTTTTTAATGATTTTCTAGTATCAAGTATACTTTTAACTGCAACTAAAAAAAATGGTCCGACTTTTTTTGAGCATTTCGTACTGCTTTAAACGTAAAATTACTGGCGGCGCAGTACAGCGGGCAAATTGTCATATTTCAAAACTAAATTTTTAAATAACACAGACAATGTGGGTATTTTTAATTATTCTTATATCGAAACGTAAGGTATACAAATAATATATGTACAAGGACCTTTTTTTCGATACTACATTTTTATTAAATATTTGTAATTTACTGTATGCCCGTTAAAATCATGCAAATTAAAATTTTGTTTTAGGTTTTACAAATTATAAAGCAACAAAAAAAAAAAATATTCGTATCATCGGAAAGCTGAAAGTCTCCCCTTCAAGAAGCTATTTTTTAATTTTCTTTTTACACTCTGAAAACAAGTAAAATCGATTAAGCTTCGAGCAGTGCCCGTAGACTTTCAAAATTAACTTATATGGGGCGCTACACTTTTTGAATTACCTATCCGAATTTTTAATAAATTCTTAATAATAAAAATCTGGAAAAAAAATCTATATAATATTTTTTTGTAAAATTTTTCGCTCTTTCACGTGGTGCTATTAGTTTTTCGATATATTTTTTTATTTTTCGAGAAAAACCTAATTTTTTAGTTTATTTTGGATTTTGTGGGCTTAGCGTTTATCAAACTTTTTTTTTATCATATTCTACGTCCAAAAAACTATCTGTGTACCAAAATGCAGCCTGTTAATATTTAATGAAAGCTCAAAACCCCTAGAGACTGGGCTATGAACGATATTGCTTGTTTGATGTATTTTAAAATATCGTTTTTAATCTGCTCTTGGTTAATGAAATATGCATAATTAAATCCTGGATCCAGGAAAGTGACAATTACATAATTGTTATTGGTTTTAATATTTGCGAATCACTGACTTAAATCTTCAAGGGAACTATCCTGCATCATATTCAGCAGCAAGCAAGCTAATAGCTCTTTTTGGTTCAAATCCATTAAATAATATGTGGAATTCCAGCAGGTAGGTATATCTTGTAACATTTTCTTTACTCCAATGTTAAAATCTTTCTGGATTCGTTCATTTGTTATACGAGTAGGAGATAAGGGGTTTAAATGAGTTACGATACTTCTTTCGAGACTCATAACGTCAAATTCTTGCACTTTTCGAGAGTGGTTTACTACTATTTGTTGGGTATATATTTTTAAAATAATTTAATGTTTGATAAAGAAAGAGAAAGAACATTATTTTCAAAATAATTTAGTGTTACCTTTAACTCGTTTTAACTTCCCAGAGGTAGTGGATAGTTTTGATTCGCCCTTAATGACTAAACTAGTGGGATGTTGAAATTTTAAATGTTTCCATAAAAATGAAGTACTTGGTTCTTTTCCTATCCCTCGCGTGATTTTTACGCTTCGCAACATGTATACTGCTTTTGATTCATCTTCCTCATCACGTAAAAAGTAATTTCAGACTTTTCTTATTTTTTAAATCCCAACAATCGTTAAAAAAGCCTTCTACCGTAGAAAATATAGAAATAAGATTTTTATTTCGCTCGGGGATTGATCGTATTACCACAGTAGACATAAAACAGTGGTGACAGTCCGACTCGGCATCTTTCATGTCAAGGGGTTCGAGTTTGTAATGATCACATGACCTGTTGCTGCTATGACGCTAGTTTTTAAAATATATTCAAATTCCTTCTTTCAAGAAAAATCCTATTCTGTAGAACAAAAATTAATTTTGCTGATTGCAAGGAAGAAAAAAAAACGAGAAAAACATATTTTTAACAAGTTCTTATTAAAACAGGCAAAAAATACAAGGAAAAAATACATTTGACTTCAAATCTTTTTGCACGTTATTCATTGAAATATCTCATTGTTGAATTTATATTTCTCAACTAATAGAGATATTGTCCTGGGGGAAAAATGTTCATTTTGAGAATATATCTCTACACACCTTCAACTTCGCGTGTATAATCTCAACAATCGTGCTCCTTATATTTCACCGAATTCCAGTAATCTGGAAAGATTGAAAATAATTATAATTATCATTTTAAGATGAGATCGTCTTTCTTCTGAACTTAAAAATGAAGTGAACTCACTTTTTACTCCATTTTATCATTAGTTAAATCTAATAAAATAATTTTCATACAGCTAATGAAAAAAAAAAGTACAAGTGGGATAACATAAACCAATACTTAACAAT
This sequence comes from Pachyrhynchus sulphureomaculatus, assembly GCA_019049505.1. Taxonomy (NCBI): domain Eukaryota; kingdom Metazoa; phylum Arthropoda; class Insecta; order Coleoptera; family Curculionidae; genus Pachyrhynchus; species Pachyrhynchus sulphureomaculatus. Next base: position 146,757,493 of record CM032455.1, on the reverse strand, counting down.
AATAAAACATCAACTGTTTTACAAATAAAATGTATCTCTAATATGAAAATACAATTATTATAATCTAATAATATATTGCATAACAGAAATAAAGAATTATGAATAAATTATCTTTTCGGATCTTTCATCATCATCATCATCATTAGCTTATTCTATCCATAGTCGGATATAAACCTCCCCAAGTTGTCTCGATTGAGCTTTGTTGTTTGCTTTTTGCATCCAATCGTGTCCTGCTAATCTTTTTATGTCGTCCGTCCATCTTGTCTGTGGTCTACCTCTGCATCTTTTGTGGTTTCTAGGCCTCCATTCTACTATACGGCGTGTCCATCTATTGTCACTCATCCTTGCGACATGCCCCGCCCAATTCCACCTTAATATATATATTCGTTGTGTTACATCTGTCACTTTTCATCTTCTTCGTAGGAATGTTAGGAATACGATGTTGTAGTCTAATATTTAGCATTCTTCTCTCCATTGCTCTTTGAGTTACCTGGAGTTTATTTATTATACTTCTATTTAAAGCCCAGGTTTCAGTGCCATATGTTAATACCGGCAGTACATCTTGATCGAATACTCTGGGTTTTATTATATTTGGGATGTCTAATTTAAATGTAAATTATAACCTTCCGAACGCAGACCAAGCTAACGAGACTCTTTTATCCAAGTCAGCCTTTAAATTATTTTTTGATTTTTTTGTCCTAAATATGAATGTTTGTACCTTTCCTACTCTTTCACTTTCTATTAACAGTTCTTGGCTGTTATCGTCACTTTCATTGTTCAAATACTTGATTTTGGCGAAGTTTATTTTTAGACCTATTTCTGCTGTTCAATTCCATCAGCATTTCTTGCAATTCTTCTTTTGTGTTGACGATGAGAGTGACATTATCTGTGAACCTTAAGTGATTTAATCGTTCACCGTCCATTAGTATTCCTTTATTTTCCCACTTTATCGATTTGAACATGTCTTCTAAAGTCAACGCGAACAGCTTTGGGGATATCGAGTCGCCTTGTCTAATTCCTCATTATTTGTGATGTTGCATTTTTATATACGTATTCGAGAAGAGTTGTGTATCTTTCATCAACTCTGCTGTTACTTAACGTGTTAAGGACTGCCCATATCACTACGGAATCAAATGCTTTTTCGTAGTCAACCATTGCTATCCACAAGGTGACCTTATATTCATTTGCTTTTTCCACTAGTAATCTAATTGTTTGAAGATGGTCCAAAGTGCTGTATCCCCATCTAAATTCCGCTTGTTCACGTCGTTGATAACTGTAATTTTTTCGTTAATCTATATGTTATGATTCTAGTAAGGATTTTGTATAGTACCGATAACAGACTGATGGGTCTGTAATTCTCAAATTTAAATTTGTTCCCTTTTTTAAAAATAAGCACAATCAAGGCGTTTACCCAAGGTGCTGATATTTTACTTTCTATTAGGCACCTATTAAATAGAGCTTGAAGAGATTATATTATTGATGCCCCTCCATACTTTATCATTTCTATAGTTATTTCATCGTCCTCTGGTTTTTTGTTGTTGTGCATATGTCGTAGGGCGTTCATCATTTCATCTGTTGTTACATCGGGAATATCTTCAGATCCCGGATTTCTTACTATCGCTCGCAAATAAATATAATGGAATGGCTTTTAATTATTTTAAAAGTTCAAAATATAAAATTGCTGCCTCTTCTTTTCCGAGCGGTGGCGATATTTTCGTAATATATAGTGTTTGATAATGATAATATTTCTCTGTCGCTTCCTTTATTTTTTTGATTTGTACGATCTCTTGGTTATCGTTATTTATAAGTTTTATTAATTGATGTCTCCCTTCATTCATTTGTTTATTTAGATGTTTCAAACTTTATCTCTCTTTCAAAGTTTCACCTATTTTCGAGTTTCTGTACTGTCTGACGTTTTATCTGATCTTCTTCTTTATTTTTTGTCTATTTCTGCCAATTCTAATGTGCCATCTGTAGTTCATTTCTTAATAGTCTTCTCTGTTTCATAAGATTTTGTGTTTTTTTACTTAATTTTTGTGTTTTCTCTGTCTTCGATGTTGCTATTTGTTTTGTAGTCATGAGTAGGCTTTTGGTTATTTGTGCTTTAAGTTCATCAAGTTCTGTTTGGTAGTTTATGTGTTCTATATGATTTTCCATTGCTTGTCGATATTCGCCTGTGTTTTGCTTTATTATTTCAGTTGGTGTCTTTATCTTTGTATGCATTAACAATTGACGTCTCTCCTGCTTCAGATTTATTCTTATTTTTGCTCTGAGCATCCGATGGTCACTGCCAATACTAACTAACTCCTTTGGAGATACCACATATACTACAACAGCAAAAACTCTTGACATCTTTTTTATAATTATATTCAATTATAACGTCAAACGACTCATTAACTTATTAGAAAATTATTAATAATGAATTTCGGAGCACGTTATAAGAAGATTCTCCTTGAAATCCAGATGTAAACACAACCCGCGATCACGCTCTCAGCAATGTTGTTGGTATGATAGGGGAAGCATGCGTGATAAAAACAGGTCCTAAAAATTTTCTTGAGCGTCGCTACTGTGTTTTGTGTTTAGTGTGGTATTACCGTTAAATACGGGGTTTCACAGAGTGGAGGCGGAGTTGCGCAAGCGTTAATTTATCGGGTCTTAACAATATGGCTAAATTACCTAAAGTGGTTAGTGTTGGCACAAAATGTTAATAAAACGTAAAAGAATAAGCTTAATATAATATCGCCGGAGCAGATCCGGCCAGGTACTCGTTTTACCAAATCTTACATAGCCGGGTACCCGCTTTTGCCGGATACTGAAAAGTACTACCCGATACATCTTTAGTGAATAATAAATACCATGGCACTTATTGTAGAGATAAATTTCAGGAGTTTTGTCTGAATAATGACATTCAGTTTATATTTATTTGGGTTCGCAGATGACAACTTTGAAAAAATTAATGTCCTTTATCGAGAATCTCGAATGACATTGCAAGCACACACACATTATACGATCGGGTCGAATCTGGTCACTACTTGAAGGATTCCAAGAAATGGTCACTACCTGTAGGATTGTAAAAAAGTCCTTAATTGCCTCGGGACCTTGAAATTCCTAACTAACTTATCATCTACAGGCTTTCTCATATTTCCTGCGTTTTCTTCTTTTGAACTAAAACCAGTATAGGTTACTTTTGCACAATATCGTTCATTTATTTAATGTAATTTAGCCTAGATATGGAATTTATATAAATGTATTGAGAAAACTTAAGATATTTATGAACATAACCTTAAAATTAAATTTAATATTAATTAAGATTAACTTAAGCTAATCCGGGGGCCGGGGTTGCTAGGTCTTGGCAGATGGCTGTAAGTATGGCGTGGGAGGAGAGGCGGTAGGCGATCCTGATTGTGGGGTTGGGGTGGTGAGTGGCTTTGTCCAGGAATTTGAGCTGGGCGCTGCTGATGAATTTCCGGATTGTGGGCATTTGGAAGTCTCTATGGGCCATGGGGCTTCGGCGATGATGCGGAAGGCCTTGTTCCGGTTGGTCTGGAGGGTGAAACTGCGGGTGCGTAACATCTGACACCATCCTAGGCTGGAGTAGGTCATTTCGGCTCGGATGATCATCTTGTAAATTGTTAACTTATTGCGAGTCGAGAATTTGCTGGACTTGTTCAGGAGTAGGTACAGCTTGCCAAAGAGTTGGTTGGTTTTCTTGTCAGAGGCGGTAACTTGGTCCTTCAATACTAGCCGCTTGTTGTAGTGGAGGCCCAGGTACTTGATGTTGTGTTTAGTCAATGTAATCGTTTATTAATTTTATACATTTAATGAAAAAAATTAGCTTGCAGTTTGCAAGTACACCTATTTAATCATAAAAAATGACACAAAAAAAACGGTTAAAACTTTGTTACGCGGGCTTTTCAGAAAAAGGGTATTTTTTTTAGAATACGCTTAAAATGGTTTAATTTTGATAGACCTATGAGAAAATATCGGGGGGAAGCCGTTTTTGCAGTTTTTTTTTTGGTAAATAAAATTAACCTATATCACAGACAACTGTTGATAATCACTGATCGAAACCGTCAGTTGTTTTTGGAGGAATAGGCTCCATTCACACTAATGGGTGAAATGTAGAGGTTAGCCCAATATTTTCAAAAAATTATTAAATTTTTTTTAGTTATAATCTAATCTTATCACAAAATTGTTTATTGTCATTTTTTTTTTGGTAAAATTTCGGCATGCGGGCTTTTCAGAAAAAGGAAAATTTTTTTAAAATAGGCTTAAAATGAATTGGTTCAGCCGATACTTGGTGGAAATCCATATCTAGAATTTTGCCAAGAAGTAAAACACTACTTAAATTTTCACTAAATTTTTTATTTTTAACACCTTTTCCTTCCTTCCTTAATAAATGTACAATTAGACTTAATAATTCACCATTATTAAATCTATTTTAATTAAATTATTTTATTACCTGCCATAAATTGTGAACCAACCATTTATTATAGTAATTTTATCCTCATTTTGTAACAAACCATCTGAAGAAGCTGTCGTACAAGTCATGGTGTTAAAAATAAAAAAATTGGTGGAAATTTAAGTAGTGTTTTACTTCTTGCAAAAATTCTAGGCTTAAAATGGCCTAAATTTGTAACATTTATGAGAAAAAAATCGGGAAGTAACCGTTTTTGTTACCCTGAACTAATTGAAACTAACCTGAACTAAATAATTAACAATTACGAAATACATTAAATAAAGAAAAAAAAAATGGGTAAAACTTCGGTACGCGGGCTTTTCAGAAAAGGGAGATTTTTTTTTTTGAATAGGCCTAAAATGGCCGAATTTTGAAACATTTACGAGAAAAAAACGAGGGGAGGCCGTTTTTGCTAACCTGAGCTAACCGGAACTAATCTGAACTAAATAATCAGCAAGTACAAAATATTGTAAATAATGAAAAAAAAAATGTCTTTCCTTAATGTGAAAAATGATGTACGTGCTATATTCGTGACTGGAAACTAACCGATTTTTTCTTGTAAATCTTTGAAAATTAGGCCATTTTAGGTCTATTTGAGAAAAAAAATCTCCCTTCTCCTGAAAAGTTCGCATACCGAAGTTTTACCAAAAAATGTCCTACCTTAATGTGAAAAAATGATATACGTGCTATATTAGTGACTGGAGATCAAAGTTAGTTCAGGTTAGCAAAAACAGCCTTACCTCGATTTTTTCTCGTCAATCTTTCAAACGTAGACCATTTTAGGCCTATTCCAAAAAAAAAACCTTGTGATTTGTTCTTTTCGTGTTGTTTTCCACAAAGAAAATTTCACAGAAAAGTTTTTTATTGGTTGGAATTTTACTATGACTGTAAATGTAGCATAATCTTCTCGGCGCATGCGCATAAACGAACTGAGTTCTCACGATCAGTTTCGATCAGTGGTTGTCAATAGCATAGTAGACGTTCGTACCCTTACGTATCAATGTTTATATGCAAAAAAAAAAACTTGCAAAAACGGCCTCTCCCCAATTTTTCCTCTTAAGTCTTTCAAAAGTAGACCATTTTAAGCCTATTTAAAGAAAAAAAAACTCTTTTTCTGAAATATGTAAATGCGTAACGAAGTTTTACCAAAAAAAAACGACAAAAAAGGCCAATTTCTCCGGAACAGAAGGTTCAAATGACATCCATAACCTCTTAAATTTTTCGTTTTTTTTTTTATCTAGAATCAAAATCTGTCAAAATTTTTAATTTATCTTCCATAAATTTATGCAATTGCAAAAATACTCGTACGCGAAAAAAAACCAAAAATGGACCAGTTTTCCCATTTTTGAGGGTGTTGCCGCAATTTTTTCCCTTAAGGTACTTGTGGAGACGAGTACTTAAAAAAAAAGTAAATTTTCACCTCAAAATCGTGTTCTTCCTGGAGTAAACGTAATGGTCTCCGGTGATTGCTCGCTCCCTTCTCAAGACAGTCAATCAGTATAATGCGCATGCATGCGCCTCATGTGGAAGTCTAGAACGTGGTGCATTATCGGTTGCTTTCGACGGAGACGATGTTCCCTAAGACTTCTCAAGTCATTCTTAGATTCTGGCAGTATTTTTCCCATCAAAACCAATGTTTAATTAACATACAAAATTTTTCTTATTAAATCGTTTTGCAAAAATCAAAAGTGGCGTCACTCAAACCGCAGTAATTCACAAACCAATAAAGAAAGTGTCATGAAAATTTTACTAGATCCACAATTTTTATCGATCATATCTTCTTCAAACTACTTACTAAATGTCAAACTAGTATCCATAGTAACCGCATTTGTTTTTGATGATGCAAAGAGCTCTAGGCTAAATAGATATCATTACTAATAGACGAGGATTTCGAAAATTGTGCAGCAGAAAGATTCATTTTTTTGTTTGACCTTGTAAGGAGGTGCTAATTTACATCGGGTTCCGCTTGGACTAAAGGTCCTGCTGTGACGCTCTTGGTGAGGTATTTAAAGTTATTAACTCTTATAATGATAATAACTTTTGAACATCCGGTTGGGCACCTACGTCTGTAAACATAATTGATGGTTAAGATTTAATTTATGAAGATTTAGAAAAAAGTTGTAAAAGATACGCAAACAAGTTTTAAAATATTTTTTGATATGACCCTTTAACATTAAAAACAGATTAATGACCATCTTGCGTTTAAAGTTATCGTTTAACGTATAAATGACTCAAGGAATTTGATTAATTTGGTAATCAATCGTATTGTGTTGCAATGTATCATCTAAAAGTAACCAGTTTTGTAATTCAGGATAAAATTCGAGAATAAGATGTTGTGAAAAAGCGGTCAAATATTTAATTAATAAAATTGCGTTTCTTAGTAAAAAACTAGTTGACTATTATTCTTTATAATATATCTTTGTCTTAAATTAAATCAAAAACTACATAAAGCAAAGGAGAGAAGTGGTAGATAAGACTACAGATGAATACAGAACTATAAATAGAGGGATATCGAAGGAAATTAGAAAAGAGATATAAAAGCTTAAAAGTTTTGAGAAAAAAGTACACACTCGGAAGGAAAGGGATATGCAAGATTAAGGACATGCATGGTAATGTAATAACAAACAAAACAGATATTTTACAGATAATCGAATTATTTTATCAACAATTATATACTTTACAAGATAAAAGACCAGAAATCAACACGCCAAAAGTCCTGAATCAGGGATCGGAGGTTATCCCAGACATCACAGAAGAAGAAATCACATCAGCCTTGAAGGATATGAAAAATAATAAAGCTCCGGGTGAAGACAATATTGTAGTAGTGGCAATTAAACAAGAAAGACAACAAATTATGAAATCTCTTAAAATGTATTAGAATAAATGCCTTCTGGATGGAATAACTCCATCGAAATGGAATAATGCAACTATCGTCATCATGCATAAAAAGGAGATACTTCAGACCTTACAAACCATCGACCCATTAGCCTCCTGAGCCATATATACAAGTTATTCACGAAAATACTTACCAAAAGTCTAGCAAATAAATTCAAGTTTTTCCTTTCAAAAGAACAGGCAGGTTTCCGCTCGGTGTAAGGAACAAACGACCACTTGCTTATAGTTAAAATTCTCATTGAAAAGCCTCTTGTGCTCATATTTGTGGACTTCGAAAAGGCTTTTGATTCTGTAAATCAGCAGAGACTTTTGGAAGCGCTTTCTACGAGTCGTATTGATCTTCCATATTCCAATGTAATTAAATACATATATGTAAATGCCACCGCTCGTGTTAAAATACAAACTAACCAATCCACTTTCAAATTTTGAATCGAAGGAGGAGTGTGGCAGGGTGATACGCTTTCCCCAAGCTTTTACACTTCTAGAAAGTATTCTACAAGCAATAAACTGGGAAAAAATGGGACTTAACACTGACGACGAAAGTTAAATCACCTCTGTTTCGCCGACGACATTGTCTTAATAACGGACAAAATACAAGAAGCAGAAACTAGGCTGTACATGTTTCAGGAAGCTTCAGGAAAGGTTGGTCTGAAAATCAATCTATCCAAGACCCACTTTATGACAAATCTTGTATTAAGCGACACTATTAAACTGAATAACGTAGAGATAGAGCAAGTGCACCAATATAAATACCTGGGACATGAAATCAGCATAGGACGAGATAAACAAACACATGAAATTCAGTGGAGAATGAGTCCGTCCTGGGCTGCATATGGCAAAGTGGCCTATGTATTCCTATTTGTTTAAAAAGGTGCATACCCCCGTTCTCACAATGACGAAGAAAAACATCAATAAAATATGTGTCATGCAACGAAAGATGGAGAGGTTAATGTTAGGCATTACTCTGAGAGATCACATTTTAAATTACATTATCAGGAAGAGAACGGGGGTACAAGACGCAGTCAAATTCGTTCTACATCTTCAATGGAACTGGGCTGGGCATGGTGCTAGGTTTAAGGATGAACGATGGACAAAGAGAATTATAGAGTGGCGACCAAGATCCGAAGCTTATCGGAGTAGAGGGAGGCCACCAAGTCTGTGGACTGATAATTTGAAAAGAGTGGCTGGAAATTGGGTACAGGCGGCCCAGAAAAAAGCGCCAAGACTTGAGGGAAGCTTTCGTCCAGCAGTGGACAGTATAAGCTGATGATGCTGATGACTATCCTTGCATAAACTTCAGGAAGAATGAGATGTACGAAGGTCGTTCCGAAACTTCTCGCCCTAACAAAGAAGACGCAAAATTAAGAAGATTTTTTTATTTTTCTACATAGTCACATTCAGTCCAATGACTTTCCAACTATTTATTACCATTATAATAATATTTATCCAAGTCTGCAAAATAGGCGTTCGTCTTAGTTTTAATAAGACTAAGTGAATCTTCTTCCAACCAGCCATTTTTTCAGGTTTAAAAATAAGAAGTAATCGCTGGGAGTTATATCTGGTAAATACGGTGGATATGGACGCACTTTGAGGTACTGCTCGTGCAGTTTTGCAACAATAATCCGAGACGTGTGTGAAGGCATGTTTTTGTGTTTGAAAAAGCACTTTTTTTAGTGGACGTTTCGCCTGAATAGCACCCTTCATTGTTCCAGTAGTGAAGCATAATACTCCCCAGTGATGCTTCTACCTTGGTCCATTTAGTATATGAGCACAACACCATGAGAATCCCAAAAAAATATAGCTAAAAATTTTCTTGCAGATGAAACCGTTTTAGCTCTCTTGGGCGCACTTTGAGCTGCTTCAATCCACTGTTTCGACAGCTTCTTTATCTCGGGCGTACAATGATAAATCTGTGTTTCATCTACTGTTATGAAACATCGAAAAAATTCACTGGAATTATGTTTACACAAGTCTAAACACTCTTGGAAAATGTTTGATGGAATGCGTTTTTGGTCGATTGTTAACAAACGCGACACTTATCGTGCGAAAAGCCTTTTCATACCCAAAATATCGTGTAACATGTAGTGGAGACGGCTGAATGGGATGTTTATAATGCTAACGAGCTATTGTGAGTTTTTGTCGCAATCTCGTCGGTTGTGGAGGTTTTCAAGCGTCCTGAGCATTTATCTTCCTGAATGTATGTACAGGGTGAGTCAACGATAGAGTAAAGTTCATTATCTCATTTGTTTCGGGAATGACGAAAAAATGCACTAATTTTAGGGAATATTAAGGTTTACAGTTTAAAATTATTTTTGAGTATACAGGGTGCTTCGAAAAAGTGTGGCCGATATAAAATATGTTTTACATCTATATACATTCTATTTTCTAATGTATTTTTAAATTCTGCGTAAATTTTTTTAACTTTATTATTAATAATGTTATATACTTAAACCTAATAATTTTTCTATTTCAATTTTTTTTTTAAAAATACTAGTTTTCAGTTTTGTAAAAAATTGCCAGTAGCTCCATTGTTTCTGAAGGTAGAATACTCATAATTGGTACGAGCGTACTATAGAGATGAGAAAACAAGATATATGTAAAGAAATTTGAGTTAGATGCTACAGGGTGTTCAAAATAAATTTGTACATTTCGACTATTTTAAATTAAAAAATCTCAAATTTTTTAAATGGCACACCCTGTATATTATTATTTTTTCTGATAGATTTTACAAAACCCTCCAACTTTTATTAAGTATGTCATATACCTATTTCTAATAGTTTTCGATTTATTTTGAGTTTTTCAACTTTTACCCTTGTTTTTAATACACTTACGCTATAACATCATATTTGACAAGAAAAGAAAAACGTAGGCATTGTCAAGTTTTGACATGTCTATTAAGCAATAGGTATAAATATATAAAGGTAATAGTAATGGATTTTCCTAAAAATGAATTAATTGTTATGGTTTATATACTGGGCGAAGCGAGAAAAAATTGTCTTTTGGCAGTAAGGCTTTACGGAGCGAAGTACCCTAATAGACGTATACCATCTAGAAAATCTTTTCTGTGCTTAATGGAACAGTTTGATGGTAGTGGTAGCGTTGAGAATACGAAACGGAAACTAGTAAACCAGAATGCTACCAATCAGGGAAAAGAGATGGAGATATTACTTCATGCTGAAGATAATCCCCAGGTCAGCAGCCATCAACTAGCTGACTTATCTGACACATCTCAATCTACGGCTAATCGCACCACGAGAAAATACAAGTTTCATATGGAACAACACCAAGAACTTCGAAACCGTGATTTTGAACGACGAGTAAAATTTTGTACCACCATGAATGGAGCAACAGAGGCCGATCCAAATTTTTTTATCTAAAATATTGTTTTCTGATGAAGCTACTTTTCGCAGTAATGTAGCTGTTAACAGCCATAACATGCATTATTATTTAATCCATTTTGGGTCCGGAAAGTTCAAAACCAAAACCATTGGTCGTCTAATGTATGGTGTGGAATATTAAATTTTCGAATTATTGATCCATATTTTTTCCGTGAACAGCCTAACGGGCCTAGGTATCTAAATTTTTTGCGAAACTAATTACCCCAGCTTCTTGAAGAAGTTGATAACTTTCAAAGGGAACAAATGTGGATTAAACAAGACGGAACTCCTGTTTATTACCACCGGGAAGTTCGAGAATTTTTAAACGATCGTTATCCACAAAAATGGATAGGTAAGGATGAATTAATTCGATGGCCCCCCCTCGATCATGTGACTTAACATCTTTAGACTTCTTTTTGTAGGGCTACATTAAAGATCGTGTTTATGTGAATCCTCCTACAACACCAGTAGATATGGAAAATAGGATACGGGATGCGGGCAGGACAATAACGCCCTTTATGCTAAGGAAAGGAAGAAAAATATAGTTAGCTATATTTAACATTTTTTCGTCCTTCCCTAAACAAATGAGATAATGAACTTTACTCTATCATTGACTCACCCTGTACAACCACGTTTAAATTCAGCAGCCCACTTTTTAACCGTCGAAAATGAAGGGGAAGTATCATTCAATGTGACATTGATTTTTTACGAATGCCCGTAGGATTTAAACTTTTTAAAATGAAGTGTTTTACAAGAAATCGCTCTTCAATTTTATTTATTTTCTTAGGAATTTAGAAAATTTTAACACTTTTTTTTTCATACGATCGCTAATAAAAGACATCTAAACACAAGTGTCCAAAACTTCACAGCACGCCACCTAGTAGATAACGCTTAATAAATATCATAATTATTTGGTTATCTGTATCAGGCCGAGAATTTTCGGAACTACCCTCGTAATAAACTTCTCAGTACATTTACGGCTTTTGGTCGTTTGCGTATTAAGAGGACGGGATTCTCGCTAACTGACACTCAAATGCACTCTATTTTTCCCTCGACAGAAGCTGATTTAAAATCGAACCAGTTTGTTTTAAATTTTATATTCATAGTAGCGGAATTATTAGAAGATTTTTCATTCGTACTTTTATTTGTCAACCATTAAACCGAGATTTAGTTCACACTTATAACAATAATAATAAACATCATGACATTTGTTAATAAAATAGAACTTTTACTTTTAACCGGAAAAGTTAAATATTTTTATTCATCTTAAAACATTTTTTTAGTACTCTTCATGCAATTAAATACGCTAAACCTACTTTCATCTGCATAGTTATAATCTAAATAAGATGCACATAACACAAAAGCACAATTATCCTCTTTACATAATTTATATTATTGTTCAGATTAAAACCTAATTGTCCGTAACAAAATAATAAAACTATGTACAAATAAAACCGTAAAATTAGGGTAAACTGGGGTGTATTGTCACAATTTTACTACTGCGTATTATTATTATTTTATTTATTTTATATTATGCTAGCAGAAGGGTTTTTGACAACTCTGCTGCCTTCCGCGTCACATGTCAGTTAATTTAACCTCTGCTGAAGACTTTGTGCAAGTTTGGACTTGCAACGATTATTACAAGATTGAGGATGTCTGAAGTAAAGTTGTATTTGTGTACGAGAATGGATAGGAAAATATTGAGCAAAGTTGTGCTCTCAAACCATGTGTCGAGTTTAATGATTTCCCTGCCCTGACTTAAGAAAACTCACAAAAAGCTTCAATAAACATTCCTTGTCCAGGTTACAAAAGTTCAAATTCCTTATTAGATGGTCGAGAAGAAGTAGAAGACGAACATTGTGTATTAATCTCAAAAACAGACGACAATTTGGAAAGAGTTTTGATATCCCATCATTGACTAACATAGAGAATGATCAATAGTCAGTTAAATTTGAACTGATTTACTGCCCATTAGATTTTAACTCAAGATTTGGACACGACAAAAGTCCGTGCCAAGATTGTTTCAGTAAACTTTAACGCTGAGCAGAAGACCAATCAGAGGGACGTACACGAGATTTCGACCGCTTGTAATGACTCAAATGTCATGGAAACAATTTTTACTGAAAACCTTAACGTGGTTAAGTTCAGTTAGTGACTAATTTATTAAAAATACTAAATCACTCGACAGTTGTAATATTCCAACTATTGAGTAAATTTTGTAACATGTCTGTTATGCGAACATAACGTCACGGACGTTGTACCAAATTGGGAGCTTTGTGTCAATCAGCTCCACTCTCCTCTACATAAAAGCATTATTGCACTGGCCTAGTGCCGATCATGAACCAGCTTTTAATTCCTTATTCTGAATTAATACGCAACGCTGAAGAGAAAGTAATTTTTCTGACACAAGCGTTTATCCTCTTACGACATCATTCATTGGCGTGGAAGTACCAACATTATGTGAATAATTATTTTCATAAACAGTCTGTCAAGTAGGACCGTGTCCGCGAAAATTTATTTTAAGTAGATGCGATTCTAGCGATTCGACAAAAAATTGGTACAGGGAACCTTTGTCTATAATTAGTAAAAAGTATCAGTCGATTCCCAAAAGTCCCGAATCACGTAAAAACCAAAATGTGTTACTTGTTTTTGCGTCGATTCAAGGTAGTCTTTCTTTGTTCCTATTAAAAGGGGCCTAAACTGACACATTCTGCAACCGCTCAATATATTAAAAAGTCGGTATCGTTTATGAAGAAGTCGGTAAACCCTTTTAACGCGACGAAAAATGTCGACGACTTGCCAAAACGTGGCTCGGTAGGCAAAATCACTCCGAAAGTCGAAAACGAATCGAGTGTTTATTTCCACGGGACTCCAAATTGACGCTACGTCAAGAATACGAGCGGTCACGTTCTTACTTGACTGTAGATATTGAGATATTAATATATGTCGAAATCTGCACATGGGGTGAAGTAGAATCCCTGGTAGTGGGGATTCATCAGTAGAGACATAAAAAAAACATATAAATCTTGAAATATGCATGCAAATATGCATGAAAAATGCTTAAAATATGCATGAAAAGTAGTAATTTTTAGTTTTTTATTTCAAAATCAGCATAAAATTAACAAGTTATCGACGATGTTTAAATTTAATTGACAATTATTTAACATACTTTAAAATTATTTAACATTTTGTAAAATTATTTAACATTTATATTCTTGTACACGTAAACAATAAGGTATTGTTCCAAATGTTAGGTAGTAAGATTGTGTCTTCGATCACTTAAAATATTTTTATAAGTGGAAAAAGACCGTTCCACATCCAATGAGGTAACTGGGCAGTATTTGAATTTGGGTGCTATGTTAGCACTTATTGTTTCTGGCAAAAGTTCACCCTTCCCATTAACAAAACTATCTATTTGACACAAAGGTTCAAAGCCTAGGTTATTGCACAAAATGTTTTCAAACTTTTCTTTAACTCTACGCGGGAATACATCTGGCAATGTGGAGTTTATTTGACGGATTTTATTCATTAACTGAATTAATTCGGTCAACGCCAAACCTCGAGTTTCAAGCTTTTTAATACCCGCAGGTATGTGGGAAAAGTGAGTGCTAATCAAGGCTATGTTTTTATTCTAATATCATGCTTCCTTGGATTGACGAACTGCCATAGCCTCTGCACTATCGAAGTCATTTACTACACCTTGGATGGCCTCGAAATGTTCATTGTAAAATAGTACAGCTTCAATCCATTTTCCCTATCGAGTTAACACTGGTTCGGGAGGTAAAGGCACATTTGGCAGTTTTTCTTTATAGGCGTTATTGCGAGCAGGTGCCTTAAGAAACACTTTCTTTGCTGATGAAATCAGTTTATTTACATTTCTAAACGTGGATCGTACTTCTTCAGCGAGTTGATGGACTCCGTGAGCAAAGCACGTCATATGAATTAAATTTGGATAAATTATTGGAGGGCTTTCATCTGCAGAAGATTCAGGAAATATTTTTTTAATACCCTCATTCACAAATCTGGCGATCGTAGAATGATTTGTCATGTCAAGTTCTTTGCAAGCCACCAAATAGGAAGAAGAAGGCTCTAATCTTAATGCACCCACAATTAAATTCGCAATATAGCGACCACAACTGTCGGTAGTTTCATCAGCTGAAATCCAAATAATGTAATCCTTAATTGTTGGTATGTAATTTTTACGCAGTGTTGATTCGTCTGGTATTTTTTGATTCAAGCAATATTTTCGCAGAAAATCTTTGAATGTAGGATTTGTAAGTTGGTGGAGAGGAATATTACTTGCAAGCAATGCTTCAAGTAAATCCATGCTAAAGTGGTTTTTTTTGTTTGCCTATAGAAGTGGAATCACTGCTACTTGCTCCTATTATAAGTTGTTGTGAGCCTTTTTTTGCAATCCTGCGATATGAAGACTTGTCTTGACATGCTGGTCAATTTGAAACTTTTTTGTGCACGAAACATTTTTCTCGCAAATTCAACAATATAAAACATTTCCGTCGTATGTAAATGTTCCAGGATAACCAGCTACCCACGAAGAGACACTTTTTTTGCGGGTGGCACGGTACACGTTAAACTTTAACACAACACTTTAAACTTTAACACAACACTTTAAAAATTGCAAAAAGACTACACTGATGTCAGCGCGTCAACAATAATGTTAAAACTAACATCTTGTTTTAAAATAAAAATTCGTCTTCGAGAAAATTGTTTATTTGATCCACGCTCAAACAAATATTCTTAGGAACTAACTACTTATCAGTTAATATCCCGACCAAGAAACAAAAGAATAAAATACCGTCGTAATTTTGAATATTCCCTTGGCACTATAACTTATCGATGTTTAGACTATTGCAGGTAATGTCCCGGCGATAAGATCGGTTCCAAACGGCGACATTAACAATACCCTGAGCAATTCAATTGCCTAATAATACCGAGAAATATTGAAAATATATAGGGAAAATATGCATCATCACTATATTTTGGGTAAAATATGCAATAATCAGTGAGAATGGTCTAAATATGCAAATGCATATGAAAATATGCAAATGCATATAATCCGGTCTCTTTTCATCAGGATTGCAAGGAAACAGTGACCTTCTAACTTTTGTAACTACGAAGTCTCAGCGTTTTCACGCTAGGGAGACACCAACGAGATAAGTGCATGATGATGTTGTTTCTAATTTCTATTTATACATCATTTTTCGTTTTAGGTAAATCACAACCAAGACAATCCAGTACCTCGCATTCTCTCCCTAGCCCACTAGATGTGTCCAGAGCTTTCCAGAATATTCCAGCACGACCACATGAATCAGTCACCGCTCTTTTGGGAGCATGGAGCGAGTTAATCCTACACGATTTAGCTAATACTGGCAATTTGAAAAGTCAGGACTGTTGTAGTAAAAATGGTAAAGATCATGGTGAATGTTACGGGAAACTTGGAAACGGAGAATGTAAGGAGTATATGAGAACTTTGCCGGCTGTTGATATGACCAGCTGTCAGTTTGGTGAGTGTTAAGACTTATTGTTATTCAAATATTATAAAAAAAAATAGAAACGATAATTGATCTGTTATAAGTTTAGCGATACAGGCGCACTCTTTTCACGATATTAATTGAAAATGGTAGTTCAGGATTGAGAAATTAAATTCGCATGTCTTGAAAGTCTGAAAATGATTCCAGCTTGCCATATCTTGGTTAAGTTACGTACAAGGTGCCGAAAGCGATTTCTCTTATTCAGGGCCGGATAATATAACCTAAACTGCATCAGAGGTGAATCAGTTTTGATATCTAAAACACATCTGGTAGGAGTCTATGATTTTTGTAGAGCATAGAGATATTAGAATAGAGGAGGTAAACTATAGAGCCTGTTGTAAACGAAAGCCTGGCGTCGTTAAAAAGAGAAAGAAATAATATAACACGTAACGTAAACGTAGGCTGAAAAGTTTTTGGTAGTACCAACCTATAAACGATACGTGTTAAAACTTCATGACATTTCGATGATTAGGTTATAAGTTACAGTGGTTTTAGTGACGCCACTTTTGATATTTCCAAAACAATGGAAAAAAATCGAATATCGTTTTAAACACTGTTTTTTGATGGGTAAAAATACCGTTCAAGCAAAGCAATGGCTTAATAACTGTTACAAGGACTCTGCCCTTGGAAAATCATTCATTATTTACTAATATGCTGAATTTAAACGCGGTCGTACACATACAAATGGTGCTGTACACTTTAGACCCAAATGAGGTGGTTATACAGGAAGACATCAAAAAATTCCACAAAATTGTTTTGAATGACCGTAATGTGAAATTGCGGGAGATAGTTGACACCCTAAAGATATCAAAAGAAGGTGGTCATATTTTGCATGAACATTTGGGCATGAGAAAGCTCTGTTCGAAATGCGCGTTTGCTTATAGTGGACCAAAAACAACGTGTTGATGATTCTGAGCGCTGTTTGGACCTGTTTAAGCGCAATAAAAAGGACTTTTTTATGCGATATATGACAATGGATGAAACATGGGTCCACCACTACACACTAGAATTAAATTGGCAGTCAGCTGACTGAACAGCAGCCAGTGAAAGCCGCCCGAAGCGACACAGAAACAGTCGGCTGGGAAGGTTCTGGCCCCTGTATTTTGGGATGCGCATGGACTAATTTTCATCGACTATGCTGAGAAGGGAAAAAAAAAACCATCAATAGCGAATATTATATAAAGTTATTGGTGCGTTTGAAGGCAGAACTCGCAAAAAAAAAATAACGGCCCCAAATGAACAAGAAAAAAGTGCTCTTTCATCAAGACAATGCACCGTGTCACAAGTCAATGGTTACGATGGCAAAATTGCATGAATTTAAGTTAGAATTGCTTCCTCATCCACCATATGCTCCAGATTTGACCCCCAGCGACTGTCTTCTATTCATAGACCTCAAATAAATGCTCGCAGGACAGAGATTTAGCTCCAATGAAGAAGTTATCACCGAAACTGAGGCCTATATTGAAGGCAAAAACAAATCCTTCTGCACGAAAGGTATAGAAATATTTGGAAAGCGTTGGACTGATTGTATCGCTCTTGAAGGAGATTATATTGATGAATAAAGTCGAATGTTGCAAAAAAAAATGTCAACTTAGTTAGGAATGTGGAATCTTTGGCACAATGATACTACTCAGTATATATCACCACTACACCAAACACTTTATTTTTGCACTCGACGCGTGTTTCGCTAACCATGTTAGATTCATCAGACTGAGTCAATCATCGCTGCTGATGAGGCTAACATGGTTAGCGAAACGCGCGTTGAGTGCAAAAATAAAGTGTTTGGTGTAGTGGTGATATATACTGAGTAGTAAAAAAAATGTGTTTGAAGTAGCTAGACCAAAAACTTGGTCTAGCGTGTTAAGTCATTCTGGCTCTCTTATCAGAGCGAACGAAGAATAACTTAGTGTTGTGGGCGTGCGTCGAGTAAGAGAGACAAAATGACACCTATTATTTCTTTCTCTTTCTATGAGCGCCACGCTTCTCGCGAGAACTTACCTCCTCTATTCTAATATCTCTGTTTTGTAGAGGGAGTGTCAGGACCATGTGGCTAAATCATAATATTTAAGGTACAACAAAGTAAACATCGTAGAGAAAATATATCTTTTAACTTGTATAAATATCTTAAGTTATTAAAAAAGCTACTGAAATCTTCAGTGGCTTTTTTAAATCTGTTATCGCTTCGTAAATCACAAAAACGTGCTATTTTTATTAAAGTTCGTTCAATGTTGTCTTAAGCAATATCGGTAATGTTTAACATTGAACTTTTATGTAAAATAGTTGTAGCGTTAATTATATGTTGAAAACTAAATTAATATTTCATGCTTCGATGCCCGAACACTGCAGTCCATAAAAGCAATCACAAAGATTATTAGAGAAATGTCTTTTATTAAGGGGTCCATTCACTCGGAAGCTTCTAACGGAACACGGTCTGGCTATTGTATGATGGTTTGCTTATCGGGACTTATTAAGATACAGTCTGTCAAGTAAGAACGTGACAGCTCGTATTCTTGAAAAATGCGTGTTCGAGAAAATTTCTTGCCATTAATGTATTCTTTGGTGTGCTAGCAACGGCGCAATTACCTTAGTAAGTTGTCCAATCGCCTACTGCATCAATTATCGCCTGGCATCTTCGAAGCACGCTGTTGACGAGATTTTCTGCATACTCGCACAGCAATGATCTCCAAATTTTTCGAATCTCACGAGACAACTGCGTCAAAGTCCTTAGAGTCTTTCCTCTTAGCTTTCTCTTTACAAAGAATCAAACGTTTTCAATAGGGTTGGCGTATGGCGATTGTGAGGACCACTAGTATCTTATCCTGGGCCCAAGCTAGCCGCTTTGCGACGTGACTTTCGCCCAGCACGAAGATGTTATCAAATAGTCTCATGGGATAGATTCAAACCCGATTTTCTTAATTTTGCTGCTCTTTGACCCAGCGTCAATTTCAGGTTCCGTGAAAATAAAGACACTATTTATTTTTTTATTTTCGGAGTGACTTTGCCTACCGAGCCGCGTTTTGGCGAGTCGTCGACATTTTACGTCTCGTTAAAATGATTTAATCACCTCTTCAAAAACGACACCGACCTTTTAATATATTATAGGGGTCGCGGAATGTTTCATTTTAGGCCCCTTTGGACGTGAACAAAGAAAGACTACTTCGAACTGACGCCCAAACAAGTGATTCATTTAGGATTTTTACTAAATGCGTCGTAGACAAAGGTTCCCTCTGGTGATTTTTTGTTGAAGCGCTAGAATCGCATATACCAAAAATAAATTATCGCGGACACGTTCTTATTTGACAGACTGTAGGTAGTCATCGAGTTATTCTTACTGAAATTACTTATTTGTTTCGTCACTTCAATATCTTCAGTATCGATCATTTTTGTAATGCTACAGGTAGTATCACCAGTAAACAACAGCTTTAGAAAAACTTCATCTATCAACCTCACATGATTTCTGGTAAAATATGAGTGAGTGTCAGCTATTAAACGTGACGGTACGTTTAAGAAAAATACAGAATATAATTTTATGAGGATGGATAGATTAGTCTGGTAAATTTCTACGAAATGGCGGGAAATTTTGTTAAGCGGCATTACCGTTGGTAAGAGTGATTCTTGTAATGGCTGTGTTCAAAGTTTCAAGCAGATGCAATGCGCAGTTATTTGTTGGCAGCTATCGTAAGTGATCAGTGTTACACGTTTCGTATATATGGATAAAGGCGAGTTGCGTGCAACCATAAAAGATTTTTATTTAAAAAAATTGGACTGCGGCCCAGATAGAAAATGAACTGAAAGAAATTCGTGGGGCTCTGCACCAGACCATTTATTGCTGGATAAATTGATTTAAACGGAGCCGTACAAGCACTGCAGATGTTGCAGGCTCAGGACATCGGATCCCGGTTTCTTCTGAAGAAATGATTGATACAATTTATGGTATCGCGATGGAAGCTCAGTGCATGATGGCTGCAGCATTTGTTTACTCCAGACCAAAATTGCATGAGAAGGAACATTTTAAAATCGTGTTTAGAAAAGTTGTAGCGTAATTCGTAGAGCTAGTGGCGTCGCCTTGTGACTGTAGCCGAAATGTTGTTTCACCATTACAGCCTAGAGATAAAACGTCAGTCAAAACAGTGGGTTGGTGAGGGTCAAAGTGCATCTAAAAAAGTGAAAACAGTTTTTTCAGAGGGAAATGTGATGGTCACTATTTTTTGGGACTCTTCTTCTTCTTCCCATGCCTTCTCCTAATGGAGGTTGTCGACCACTTCTCTGTCTCATGTTTCTCTGTCCCTCGCAATATGAAACGACTCCCCTACATTCGTGCCGGTCCATTCTTTGATGTTTATCAGTCAAGACTTTTTCTTTCTTCCGACACCTTTTCTACCGTGAACTCTTCCCTGCATGATAGTTTGCAATAGTGAATATTTGTCGTTTCTTAGTACATGACCTAGTAGGATGTTTTTCGTACTTTTATGATTGTCAAGAGTTTCCTGCCTATCCTTCGTAGAACGTCCTCATTAGGATTTTTGACATTCTTCGATAGAGCCACATTTGAAATACTTCTAGCCTCTTAATAGTGTATTGCTTTAACGTCCGTCTCGACTCCATACAAAAGTTGGGGACTACACCTAGCATTCTAGAAAAGGCAATTTTAGAGTGAGGAGTAAGTTTCTCTTGCAGAACATTGTCGGGAAATTTAAAAATGATTTTCTTGCAACTTCTATTCCGGTATTGTGACTCAAAGGATATCATTGTTGACTATTTGGAAAAGGCTAAAACAGTGCCTGGCTCTTATTATGTTACTGGACCGTTTACATATTAAGTTGAAGCAGAAACGACCAAGATAAGCATGTAAAAAAAAGCCTCTTCACCAGAATAATGCGCCTGCTGGCACTTCGATCGTTGCAATGATAAAAGTACACCAGGTGAGCTTACAAATACTTCCCCAACCTCCCTTTTACCCAGATTTCCCCCCACATAACTTTTTTTTGTTTTCAAAACTCAAAAATTGGCTTAGGGGAAAAAATTTCGAATAAAGATGTTATCTATGCTATAAGTTAGTACTGAAAGAGTAAAAAAGTTGAAATCTCGCTAGACCAAATGTGTTGAGATATATGGAGATTATGTTAATAAAGGAATTTTTGTTTTTGCAATAAATGTTATTTACCTTGTTTTCTTACGAGTCTTTACAATCCATTCTCGTATTATCTTAAACGACATTGTATGTGGATGGTAATATCATATTTTCAATACAGTTTTAAAAACAACTTAACCCTATCTTGGATCAAAGCAATTGGTTTTGAATAAAAGCAATAGCTGTTTTGTACATAATTAAGAATATCGTTTCTTGTTGTCGCATTTGTTTACTTACAGTACTTCCAGGTCACAGTAAACCCAATACAGTAGCGAAAGTAAACTTCAAATTGGTGACGAAATTTTGATGGCGCGTGAGTCGACGGGTCGCTGTTTCAATATGGCAGCTCATCATCTTTTGAAATGTATTGTCGATCGTTTCATGATGTGTCTGCAGTTTATATAAATTTAAAGACAAAGAGACAAGGGAGAGAGTTTGTATAAAAAGATAATTAAAAACGTTTGTAATGGGGAAAGAAGGTTATTGTTGTGCAGTTAACAATTGTAAAAATAATTCAAAAAAGTACGCCGGGAGTAAGTTTCTTCTCCTTCACCAAAGATGTTGAAATGTAAGTGATTTAATTAAGGAATATCAATTGCGTAAGAAATCATACGTGGATAAATTTAATAATTTTAAGAAGCTATTTCTCTTATGACATATTTTTTTGTTATAGAGAAAAGATTTGGCCTGCAGCAACTAAACGCGTCATCAATTGTCCAACTGCAAAGATTTAATTTTGTATTGTATATTCAGTTAATTTTTATTTTAAAACTATTTATATTTGTGTAAATTGTAAATAAAACTTTTTTTCTAAAAAAGGTACTCTCTTCTAGCTTCTAGAGGCTTCTAGATTAGAAAGAGTATTTAAATCGCACTGATAAAGACACATTTCACAACATATCTTATTTTTTAGAGTAGTTAAAACAATTTTTTTTTCAAATTCGTCTGGCTTAGCTTGAATATAATTCTACCTGTGAGAAAAGAATACTCTGTGTGGGAAAGGCTAATAACAGAGATAAAGATCCTGATAAGAGTCGGATTTTATTCTAGATACAATGAGGCCCAATCAGGCCCAGAAACATTCAATTTGTATTCGGGCATAAATTTCCTTGCCGAATTTAAATATGTATTTAAAAATTTTGGCTCCAGTTTCAGTTTTCACTTTGGGGCCATATGGAGTCCCAACAAAGTGATGGGTCCAAAACTTGATATGCCTATTCAAGTTCCTGGACAAAATGCAAAACTTTTGTTTGCAATACTTTTTCTGAAAATGACTTCCTGTCAAGTTTTTCACTTGTATTCATCGCTTTTCTGTTCTTTTTTTTTATATTACTCATGCATCAACAATTTTCAAACATTTATATAATATCTATGATTTTGAATCATAAAACTTTGAACAGTAACATTATTTCTATTTAAAATCTCTCGCTGGCCCCTTTTTAACATGACGGACTTCCACGTGACCTCTTGAAAACTGAAACCTAATTTTCCTATCCCCTGAATTTCGCTACTGTATTGGGTTTACTGTGTCCAAGTATTATTTTTATTTGAGATAAAACTTTATTGAGCGTTACCTAACTAATGCTGCAAATATTTGCTATACGTTAAAAATTTAATATTCTTGAATCTTACTTTATTCTCTCTATTCCTCCTAAAGAAGGAGATACGAATCAGAATAAGTTGTTTGAAAAACCTGTGGTAATCGGAGATAGACAACAATGTCAGTACATTCTCCTTAAACACCAAGTCCAATATTAACGGACAATTCAATAGCATAGAACTAATACATCTATACATACTGAATTGTAATAAATTACTTATAAATAAAGGGTACACTGTGGGGTAGCCAAGGACGGCTAGGGGGCATATGCTCCTCTCCACCCGTTTGGATGTAAAAATAGCGCTCCCTTAGAAACAAGGTTTTTTATTGGGGGGAGCCTGTAAAGTTTCATTGTATGAAAAAGTTCCTTTTTTGTGAAAAATCTCTACCCTCAGACACTGGTTTTTAAATTAGGTTTAAATTTTTATAGTTCGATTGTGTGTAAGGGTCCTTGTCATTCCCAAAGGGGTTGGTTTTATTTAATTTTAATTTTTTCGGAGAAAATACATCATCATTTAAGTGACTAATTAAGAGGTTAAAAATTCATTCGCGAAAATTTTAACAAATTTGAGTTTCTAAAGGATTTCTAACTGTAGTGATGTGCATATCATTCTCAGAATTAGTTATAGAGTTGGCTTTTTAACAAGAATTAACAGTAAGTAGACACACTAATTATTTAAACGAGTTATCGATATAAATTCGTTTCTTTTAAGTGGTCACCTTAACCTCTAGTGAAAGTATTTAGAGTGTTATAATGTAAAGTATAATTTTAACATTTCTATCAGTCTTTTTAATTCCACAACTTATCTATTATATCGAAACGCACATCGCAACGGAAAAGTAAATCTAATTAACGACGGAATGATCTGCAATTTAATATTTATGATAATTTTACTTTCAAATTGGGATTAGGCTGGTTTATTACAGATTTTTTGAGATTATATATTAATGTTTATTATTTCCATTTCTTATTATCTTTTTTTGTTTTTATTATACTCTAATAAAAACGGCTTTTCGTATCATCATCAATTTATACTGGCATCAGAAAGCTGAAGTACGGTCGGAGCATCAACTATCGGATGAAATTAAAATCAAGCGGGGAGTGCGTCAGGATTGTATGCTATGACCCTTGTTGTTCAACCTGTATTTGGAGGTGATATTCAATGAAGCACTCACTAGTACCACCGAAGGAATCAACAACAACGGCGTTAACATAAATAATATCAGATACACCGATGACACATTAATTATCACTAATAACGGAAAAGATCTACAAAAACTTATGGATAAAATAACTGACGCGTGTACGCAGTTTGGTTTAAGACTCAATGCAAATAAAACTGAATATATGATTATAAGCAAAGAATCTAATATTGAAGATGGTGGTATTACAGTCAGTGGCACAAAGGTAGAGAGAGTTTATAAATTGATGTATCTTGGCAGCAATAGTAACGACCACTGGGATCCGACTGTGGAAGACAAAATTCGAATAAAGAAGGTCCTAGACGCATTTATGAACAACAAAAAAAATCTTAACTAGTCACGGCCTATCATTGAAACTACGGATGAAAATGTTAGGCTGCTATATCTTTCTAGTTCTCTTGTACGGCATGGAAACGTGGACGCTGAAGCAATGCTTAAACGTTTGAAGGCATTCGAGATTTAGGTGTATCGACGACTGCGAAAATCAGTTGAATGGACAACAACAACAATATGGATAAGGGCTTGGAGGTGATTACGACCATCAAGCAACGCGAATTAGTATATGGCCATATTATGAGACATCCATAAAAATACGAAATCTTGCATCTGATTATGGAGGGAAATATTCTAGCCAGACGTGGTCCAGAGAAGGAGAACATCCTGGTTGAAAAATTTGAGGCAGTGGTATGGAAAGTCTACGATTCAACTCTTCCAAGTAGCTGCCAATAAAACAATTGTCGTTAAACGGTCATGGTACCTGAAGAAGAAAAAGAAAAATGGGTTTTTAGATGTCTCACTAATATTTTATTGTTTTATATATATATATATATATATATATATATATATATATATATATATATATATATATATACCAGATGTACAAGTATGAAATCGGATTTTTTTTCTAGAAAAACATATTAAATTCGGAAGAAGGATAAAAAGTGCTTTATTCAAAGTATGCTCCATCGCTTGTTATACTTTTTTCCCATCTTTCGGGCATTTTGTGAATACCACGCCAGTAAAAATCTTTCCCTTTTGCTACGAACCATTCATCGAGCCATTTTTTCACATCTTCGTACAAACTAAAGCTCTGCTCAGCAAGTGCGTGACCCATCGATGCAAACAAGTGGTAATCGGAAGGAGCCAAGTCTGGTGAGTAAGCCGCATGGGGTAGAACTTCCCAGTTGAGTGTTTCCAACGTGTCGCGAATTGGTTTTACGTATGTGATGGAGCATCGTCATGAAGAAAAAGACTTTGTGTTTCTTCTTTTGGTATTCTGGTCATTTTTCAAGCAGCGAACGGTTCAAAGCGGTTAATTGTTGTTGGTAACGTTTAGTATTAACCGTTTTCCCAGGTTTTAACAGCTTATAATAGACCACGCCCCTCTAGTCCCACCAAACACAGAGCATCGTCTTTCTGCCAAAGCGATTCGGTCCTGCGGTCGATGTAGAAGGTGCGAGTGTTTTTGCGCTTTTCCATTTGCCTGTCGTTCAACTCACGTGGTACCCATCTACCGGTCTTCTAAATCTTTCCAATCTCTCGTAGCCGATTGGAAACAGCTTGTTGACTAACGCCCAATTGCTCGGCGAGTTGCTTTTGTGTTTGCGAATCATCTTCGTCCAACAATGCTTGCAATTTCACATCTTCGTATTTTTTTGGCGGTTTTCCACGTTCCTTGTCTGCAACATCGAAGTCACCACTTTTGAAACGCCCAAACCATCGTTCACACATATCTTGCGATGGAGCATGTTCACCATAAGCTTCTCGAAGTAATCGGTACGATTCTTCAAATGAAAACAAAAAATTAATGCTGTCCGCGAATGCTCTTTGTTCGGTATAAATTTCGACATATTGAACACAACAACACAACACTATGCACACACTTTTATAATTTATCACTCGTGCCCATCTGACACTTGTTGATGACACAACAAAATAGCGCAGTGTCAAATCTTTATAGCATAAACTGCATTGGTGCACCATCTGTTGTCTGAAATCCGCATTTCATACTTGTACACCTGGTATATAAGTTCAATGTAAAAAAAAATGAAAATGGACGAAGGCTCATATTTCAGCAGTCTAATCACTGTTCTTTTATTCGCCAGTCTATCTTGACACCCGTTTCACCATATCACGGCTCATCAGTCGAGTTAGGATTGACGTTATAGAATTTTTTAGTACTTATGACAGTATTTAAAATCGCGTTGCAGGCGGTGAAGTATGGGCAATCGGCAATCTGCCAACCACTCTGTCGGCATGTATGGCTGCAGCAAGTCCACCTACGATGAAGTACCAAGTACGAGATATGCATTTCTTTGGCACAATTTGTTGTATCTTACCATATATATATATATATATATATATATATATATATATATATATATATATATATATATATATATATATATATATGTTATATTATATTATATATATATATATATATATATATATATATATATATATATATATATGTATATATACAGTCCCTGGCCAAATTATTAGACGCACTGCAAGATTTCATGTAAAATATTAATTACCGAATGATATTGTACCGTTTTATTATTTTAAATTGATTTGTTTTTTATTTTTATATTATCCAATCAATTACCTATTTATTTGACATAAATAAAACAGCGTTAATTTAGAAAAGCATAAGTTTATTAAGTTTTAAAGAAAAGTGAAATTAATGTTATTAAAAGTCAATATTTAGTTGAGCCACCTTTAGCCGATATCAAAGCTTTAATTCTGCGCGGCATGCTATCAATGCAAGATTGTACTGTCTCCTGCATTTGAGGATGATGATTCCACACATGAATAATCTTTTCTAGGAGCTGGGTTTGGTTGGTAATCACATCTTTAGCCACTTCTCTTTTCATCAGCTCCCACACATTTTCAATGGGCTATTACCCGGCCAATCCAACAGAGAGGGATATTTTTTTCTGCCAAAAAAGTTTTAACAGACCGAGCAGTGTGGCAGGGAGCTCCATCTTGCATGAAAGTGAATGGTTCCCCATTTGGAAACCATTCTCTGAGCTGCGGAATCAACCGATTTTGTAATACTTCTTTGTACTGATCTTGCCTCATTATTCCTTTGACGACGTACAGACGTCCAGTGCCCTTGCCGCTGATGACTGACCAAATCATCACTTTGGTGGGATGTTTAACCGTCGGGACGACACAATCAGGATGAAACTTTTCTCCATGACGACGACGCACATACTGAGCTTTATTCTGCAAAATTTCGAATGTGCTTTCGTCACTGAAGCAGACCTGTCAAAAATAGGAAAAATATATAAACTTCCATGTTTATTTGCTTTATTTAACTGAAAATGATAATAATGTATCAATTATTGATTAAATTGCTGTATCTTACCGATCTCCAGAAGTCCACATCTTTGTCTTGCCATTGTTTGGCCCACTTCAGGCGCTTTGCTTTCATTGCAGCTGTTAACTTGGGCTTCCTGGCGGGGCGACAGGCCTTAAAATCTAATTCTTTCAATTTTCTTCGAACAGTGCGCTCAGAAGCATTTACGCTAGCATCCTGGAGTTGTGATTTTATTACCTTTGTGGTAGCAAATCTGTTTTCTACACAAATTTTCTTCAAACATCTCTCTGACCGTGGAGTGAAAATTGGTTTTCTACCGCATCTTTTCTTTCTTTTCGGGCTTAATTCCTTCCCTGACTCAATTTTCTTTTTTATGCGTCCTACACTAGCTTCAGAAACCTCCAATCTTCGTGATATTTCTCGGTTTGTAAATGTTTTCGCAATCACAAGGGCCTTCACTTCAGCTTTTTTACGTGGTGAAAGATCGCCTTTTCTACCCATAATGAAAATAGTCCAATTACTTTTTTAAAACACTGCATACAAAATAAACTAATAACTGAGTAGTATAAAACTGTTAAACAAACAATCACAGTCCATAAAGCCACAGAAACACGTCCGTACCTGACTCGATTCCGATCGCGACTGATACAGGTTTGTAGTTGTTTACGTTCATGTATCACTTTGTCAACACAGTGTTGCCATATGTTAAAAATAAATACAAATATGTAGTCTACAACAATTCTTTTAAATAAAAATCAATAATATTGTAGTTTAAATATACCATTATTGCATAAAAATTCTTAAGAAACATAAAATTACTAAAAAAATACAGTGCGTCTAATAATTTGGCCAGGGACTGTACATATAAGATTGTATTCTCTCGCCCAGGTCACTTTTTCAAATAAATCAGGCTTTATGTGGGAAAAAGCATGAGCAATGATTGCTTTCAACGCTTAATAGTTTGTTGCTATATACGACACACTTTACGTATATTGAAGGTTAATTGACAGATACTCTTCTCAAAATAATCAAATTATGGAATCTCGGTATCAATTAATGAATTGTTTTACGTGATTATCTTTTGGAACCAAACTTCGTTCAGATAAAGATTTTGCAATTTACAAACAAACATATATCAATCTTGGCACTGAAATGTATTTCACTAACCGTAACATGCTGCTTCATTTTAAGCGATAATCTGCAAATAACCCCCTGCATGGCAATATTTTATGCCTCATGAAAGGAAAAATTGATCGAGAACTGTTAGCAAGCTCGAAGAAAAAGTAAAATTGGAATTTTTTCCTTTTTCTGTCACATTCTTACCTGATAAAAATGTGTCAGAAAAGGATTTCTGTTATGTATATCAACAATAAAATCTCTGGACCATGCTCTTAAGACCAAATTGTTGGGCCCATAGGCCAATGTCCCCCGTTATTACCTCTTATGGGTGTTTGTAATTAAGAGAAATAAGCGGTCAAGTGCAAGTTGGACTTGTGCAATTACTGTTCCATACCATGATTACCTCTAAAATAAAAATTAACTACTTAATAGCCAATAAATGAATCTAGCTTAATTTAGAATCTAATAGTAAAAGTTTAAAACAAATATTTACTACCTAAATATTTGTTTAATTATAAACGAATAAAATAAATTTATTTAGTCTTCGGTACCTATCCGTTGGTCACCAGTCATCATGATATTACTGATTTCACCGAATATTTCGTAGCTCTCGGTCCCATCTTTCCAAACTTTTACCGTTTTGTCATACCACATAGTTTTTTTTTATACTAGAAAAATTATCAAACATAATGCACTCGTGATAATTTTCACTCAATCTACACTTTATGAAGAATATTCCAGAATTTTTTCAAATTTTTTTGATGAGTACTTTTCAATATAGGGAGGTGGACAGAGACTGTTCACCATTTTTTAAAAATAATACAAAGAAAAGTGAGCGCAAGTACCACATCACATATATTTTTGAATTTGTGTTTTCACAAGGTTTCATTTGCCACCCCACTCAATGACCTGGTAAAAAATGTATTTTGTTATTTCTGATTTCACCCCCAAAACTAACCCCTTAAGTCAAAATTTAACTTTCAAAGCTACACGACTCTAATTGTGCCATCAATTCCTATATTTGTGCCAAATTTCAACTTTTTATGTCAAATAGCTTTGGAGAAGATCTAGTGTGACGGAGAGACACCGAAGTGAACTCATAAGTGTTCCGTACGGAACACTAAAAAGCACCATTTTACAATACCCTAAACAAATTAGCAGCGAGAAAATGTTTAGAGCTACCAGGATTTGGCGGGAATAACAACACAAAACAGACCATTAACCCCGCCAAATATTATTCTCTGTTTTGAATGGTATAGTATTTTTCAAGATCTAAGAAAGTGATTTGACAAATTGATGCAATACGAATATTAAACGACCGTTAGGATCTTCGCACGTATTTGGCCGTAACAGGGCTGTAATATATATATATATATATATATATATATATATATATATATATATATATATATATATATATATATATATATATATATATGTATATATATATATATATATATATATATATATATATATATATATATATATATATATATATATATATATATATACCTCCCTTTCAATCTAACATTTTATTGGCTACTTCGTGTTTATAAATACAAAGAGTATTCTTCATTTTTTCTGCAGTATTATACCTAAATAGTGTGTATTATAAAGTTCAATAGTGTCTTAAAATGTCCGAAGCCCTTTCCATCAGAAGCCGCAAATGTTTGCCCGTTGAGGCGAAAGTGATAGTTAAAAGTATTTATTTAAAGTTAGTGGAGCGAGGCCACGAAAAGTACTTTTAATTGATGAAAACATCAGCTTTAACAAGCATCCCTGAAAGTACAGTTTGGAAAATTGTAAATAATTCGATAGCGCCTAAAAAAACACGAAAAGACAAAGGTGTGTCGAAATGTATTGATTTCTGTCAAGAAGACTTAATCCACCGCAAAATTATGAAACGTATGCAGAACAACTACGTTATTGTCACTTTCACGGAGGCTGTCCGAGGATAGTTGTGACATAAAATGTTCCACTACAACTTTATGGCGTATTCTACGTCGTTTGGGGTTTTTGTTCAAAAAAATAGACAAAAGGCAAGTTATAATGGAATCACGGCGCTTACAACTCAGAATGAGTTGAAAAAATAAATACAGCTAGCTCGGAAAATGGAACGATAATCTACCTAGATGAGACTTGGTATGACACCCACGACACACCCAGTAGATGGATTGATAAATCAAAAAATGCCACACCAAAGCTCTATCAAATAAAGGTAAAAGAATAACTATTTTACATGCGGGGTCAGAAAAAGGCTTGATACCAGAATGTCGATTTTTAGCAGCCAAGAATATTTCAGATTCCAGCTTGGATTATCATTGTGATACAACCGGTGAAGTTTTTGAAGATTGGCTTCAAAACAAATTAATGCCGAATATATCACCGAATAGTTCCACCAGTAGAAAAAGGGAAATACAAGTATTTTTGTGTGAACGTCATATATTTTCATAAGAGTTATTTAGTTAAAAAATTGTTAGAAATTTTAAAAATATACAATTTTTCAAAGGAATATTTTTGTGATAAAATTCCAAAGGAAGCAGGACACGAAATAATTCGGCTTCCACCGTATTATCGTATTTTTAATGTGATCGAGTTGATATGGCATAAAATAAAGTTCAATATACGTGCTCACAATAATACACCCACTTTAAACAGTAGTGAGATTGAGTTGATAAAGACAGAAGTCAAAAATGTAACCGCTGAAAACAACACGTCAAAAAAATTGAAAACTCATATAGATATATGTACATAAATATAAATAGTTTAGAACATGTAAAAAAACTTATTACTGATTTGCAAGATAGTAGCGATAGCGAAATTGAACTAGATATTAATTAATAACTAAAATTGTAACAAATGTACGCGAGGACACTGTACACTGTTTTAATATATCTGTGTAATTACTATATTGTGTATTATTCAGTACATAAAACATTAAAATTCAACTGTCTTATCACAATAAAATTTTAAACCAAACAATTATACAGTCAGGTATAGTGCGGCCCTGCACGATGCCTCATTAAACAGCCATAAATTAATCACTTTCGAATCTTGTTGAATTTTGAATGAGTATAGTAGCTACCTAGCTAGTCACTTCCTTAGATCATGAAAAATACTATACTATTAAACTCGCCAAATTCTGGTTGCTATAATCATCTTCCCAGCGCTCTCTTATTTACAGTGTTGTAAAATAACTTTTTAATGTTCCGTACGGAACACTTATGAGATCATTTCGGTGTCCGTATGTCCGTCTGTCTGACCGTCTGTCACACCCAGTTTTCTCTGAAACTATTTGACGTAGAAAGTTAAAATTTGGCACTAATATAGGAATTGATGTCCTCATTAGAACCGTGTAGTTTTGAGAGTTAAATTTTGACTTAAAGGATAGTTTTGGGGGGTGAAATCGGAAGTAAAAAAAAAATGTTCTATTATGTCATCGAGTGCGGTGTCAAATGAAAGCTTGTAAAAATACGAGTTCAAAAATATTTATAATGTAATACTTGCCTACACTTCTCTTCGTATCATTTTTAAAAAAATTCCCAAAAATCGCTGTCTCCCTCTCTTATCTCTAAAGGTACTGATTAAAAAATTTTGAAAAAATTTTGGAATATTCTCCACAGGCTGTAGATTGAACGAAAATTATCGTGAGTGCATTATCTTTAATAATTTATCTCGTATATAAAAAAAAAACAAAAATTTCAAGATCATCAGTTTTCAACAAAAACTGGAAACAAACTTTGTTGCAAACCCATTGGGGGCATGTATTGTGAAATCATTGATCATTTTATACCTCCGTAATAAAAATTTTTATTTTAAAAGTAATCAACGTACGGAATACTAATGGCGCAAGTCCGACTTGCACTTGGCCGGTTATTTCCTGATTATAAACGCCAATAATAATTAATTTATTTTTTATAGTGTTCAGAGCTCTTTAAAAATTTATTTTGTTTTATATCCAAAATGACTTCTTACTTATATGTTACATACTTTCCACAGAAGTTCTTTAATGCTTTAAAACCGCATATTTTTATACATCCGGAATATAAAAACTAAAAAAAGCAATTTAAGAAGCATAAACTATTTAAGCTTGAAGGTAAACCATAGAATTTTTGTTTTAACAATCACATTTTTGCAATGCAAATTTTTTAATATCTACCTAATTCAAATAATAAATACCAGATTTGTTTAATTTTCAAGTCGAAATTTCCAGTATTAGCGACATTACCATAACTAGTCTAATATGCACGTTAATAACTCAAAATTTTTAAAACTGGAACCCATATATAGATTTAGCTTTGGTTTATTGATACTAAACATTATTTTTAAACTTTTTCATATTCAATATTAAACATATAGTATGTATTTTATTTACCATAAACGATTGATTTGTAATAATAGTTTAAAAATGAACGCCTATAAATTAAATTCTAATTAATTGAATAGCGTAAATGTATGTTTGAATAGTAAAACAAGTTATGAATTTATTATGCAATATTTATTTTCATGTTTTTACATTTCTTTTTAATGTTAATTTACTATTTTGTTGTTTTAGTCGATGAGTATTTAACCATGAGCACGAGTGACAATATTATCACCCTTCAAAATCACATTATCATGTTTCAGATATCACATAGTGAAAGTACAAAATATAGTGGTTTATGCATAGAATCTCAAAAATTAAAAAATTTTCACTTTTTAAAAACAACTACATTAACTAACTAACTTATCAGGTTGCGTCGTTGCCAACTTTAAATAAAATAACCGGTCAAGTGCAAGTTGAACTTGCGCAATTAGTGTTCCGTACGTTGGTTGCTTCTGGAATAAAAATTTTTGTTACGGAGGTATAAAATGATCAGTGACTTTATAAAACACACCCTAAATGAGTTTTCAACAAAGTTTGTCTCTGATCTTTGCTGAAAACTGATGACCTTGAAATTTTTGATTTTTTTTATATAACAGATAACTGATGACCACTCGTGATAATTTTCGTTCACTCTACATCCGGTAGAGAATATTCCAGAATTTTTTCAAAATTTTTGGATCAGTACTCTTCGAGATCGAGGGGGGGGCAGCGATTTTTCGCGATTTTTTCAAAATAATACAAAGAAAAGGGTGCGCGTGTAAGACATTATATATATTTTTGAACTCGTGTTTTTACAGGCTTTCATTTGACACCCCACTCGAGGACCTGGTAAAAAAAATTTTTTTTTCACTTCCGATTTCACCCCCCCTCCTCAACTAACCCCTTAAGTCAAAATTTAACTCTCAAAACTACACGGCTCTCATGAGGCCATCAATTTCTATATTAGTACCAAATTTCAACGTTCTACGGAGAAAATCGGGTGCGACAGACAGACAGACAGTCAGACACCGAAGTGATCTTATAAGTGTTCCGTACAAAACACTAAAAAAACCAGCCAGGTGCAAGTCCGACTTGAACAATTCGTGTTCTATACCCTGATCGTTGAAGTATTCTATGAAATACAGTTTTTTTTTATGGGTCTAGCACACGTGCTACAGGGAAGTCCCTAAAGCACTTCAGGAGCGGCGTGTATGCCGAAAAAGCGATTCACGTTGTTCTTGAATCGCTGTAAATTGTACTCGGTGGGAAACACAGTCCTGGGCAACTTATTCCATACAGTTACACATTTATCTTCAATATAAGAATTACCAAGAATATATAAAAGGCGAGACATCTTTGCAGTCAAAGTTTAAAAGAAACATTTACTACCTAAATATTTGTTTAATTATAAATGAACGAAATAAAATTATTTTGTCTCGGTACCGATCACCAGTCATCATGGAACTTTATTCTATTTTCTGCACTGACTTAGCCGTTACTTGATGGAGATCCATAATAACTAAGAACGAAAATTTTAACAACTATTTAAGATCGCCCCTTGTGTTTATTGTATTAGAGCTGACAATTGTTTCGACACACTGTGTCTTCTTCTGGAGCAAGATGTAAATTAACTATAAAGTATGTTACAAAATGTATAAGTTACCTGTTTATAAGGGCTAAATTAATTAATAATATTCACCATAAGACCTGAAACAAGTTTAATAAAGGAGACTCACCCTCATCCAATTGATCGTTCAGTAATAAACCTGAGGATTTTTTTTCGTTAATCTCTACTTACCTGCTCTAAAAAATTCAGTAATTTCACTTTCTTTTCACTGTGCAAAATTCTGAAATCTTTATTGAAAATATGATTTTCATCTGTTAAATGTTTAGCGTAGTGAGATTATTATTTTTCATTCTATAACTTTTTTTATGTTCCGTTATTCTTTTATAAAAAGATCAGCCTGTTTGTAATATATAGGTTTTATTACAAGTGCCACAACATAATTCGTAAACTACGGTTTTAATTTATTTTTCTTGTTTTACTTTTATTATTAGTATTCCGTACGGAACACTAAGATCACTTCGATGTCTGTCTATCTATTTGTTCGTGTGTCATACCCGATTTTCTCCGAAACTATTTGACGTAGAAAGTTGAAATTTGATACTAATATAGAAATTGATGGACTCATCAGAGCCCTGTAGTTTTAAAAGTTAAATTTTGACTTAAGGGGTAAGTTTGGTGGGGTGAAATCGGAAGTGAAAAAAATTTTTTTTACTAGTTCATCGAGTAGGGTGTCAAATGAAAACTTGTAAAAACACGAGTTCAAAAATATATATAATGTCTTACATGCGCACACTTTTCTTTGTATTATTTTAAAAATATTGCGAAAAATCGCTGTCTTTCCCCCTCTATCTTGAAAAGTACTGATCCAAAAATTTTGAAAAATTCTGGAATATTCTCCACGGGGTGTAGATTGAACAAAAATTATCACAAGTGCATTACCTTTAATAATTTATCTGGTATATAAAAAAATAAAAATTTCAAGGTCATCAGTTTTCAGTAAAGATCGGAAATAAACTTTGTTGAAAACTCATTTGGGGTGTGTTTTGTGAAGTCACTGATCATTTGATACCTCCGTAACAAAAATTTTTATTTCAGAAGCAATCAACGTACGGAAAACTAATTGCGCAAGTTCAACTTATTTTTAATATGTCGAGCTAATGTGTTGTTGGTACGGAACGCAATATTTATATGATATTTATGGAAAAAACATTGAACTTTATTGGTCAATTTACCGGTATAAATGAATGTATGAAACTTATCTTTCTTTAGTTTCGTTTACAAGGGCATTGGGTAAATCACTACCCCTTTTTTTAAGAAAAAATTAATAATCGTTGTTTTATGTGAAAGCGTATGCCCGTCATGTTTTGTCGAGTATTTTCTACCCTATAATGCCGATAATGGTCTAAGTAGACCGCAATACGTATGTTGTAATTAAAATAAATAGTTTTCACAATAGATGGAATGTTGGGCTTATTATCATCATCATCATTAGCTTATTCCATCCATAGTCGGATGTAAGCCTCCCCAAGTTGTCTTCACTGAGCTCTGTTGTTTGCTTTTTGAATCCAATCGTGTCCCGCTAATCTTTTTATGTCATCAGTCCATGTTATCTGTGGTCTACTTCTGCATCTTCTATGTTCTCTAGGCCTCTATTCAACGATACGGCGTGTTCATCTATTATCATTCATCATATGCCCTTCCCAGTTCCACCTTAATCTATATTGTATTACAACTGTCACTTTTGGTTTTCTTCGTATCTCAATGTTAGGAATACGATTTTGGAGTCTAATATTTAGCATTCTCCTCTCCATTGCTCTTTGGGTTAACTGGACTTTTATTTAAATCCCACGTTTCAGTGCCATATGTTAATACCGGCAGTTCATATTGACCGAATACTCTAGCTTTTATTGTATTTGGGACATGCAATTTAAATGTGGATTGTAACCTTCCGAAAGAAGATCAAGCTAAAGAGAGTCTTCTATCCTTTAAATTATTTTTTGATATTTCGATTTTTTTGTCCTAAATATATGAATGTTTGTACCTTCTCTATTCTTCTTCTATTAATAGTTCCTGGCTGTTATCTTCAATTTCGTTGTTCAAATTATTTGGTTTTGGTGAAGTTTATTTTTAGATCTATTTCTCCAGAGTTGTTATTGTATCCATCAGCATTTCTTGTAATTCTTCTTTTGGGTTGGCTATCAGAGTGACATGATCTGCAAACCATAACTGATTTAATCGTTCACCGACTATTAGTATTCCTTTTGGAATACTATTGGGCTTATACTTTCTCCTAAATTAACTCTATATTAAAATGATGTTAGTTATTTTATGAAGCTTTTTTTTTACCTTACCTAAAATATTTATTTTCTTTTAGGCTATAGAAATCAGATGAACCTTGCATCATCCTCTCTTGATGGCTCAGCAATTTACGGCAACACAGACGATAGTGTCCAAAAACTAAGAACTTACGACGCTGGACTCGTTAATATTTCAGCCTGCACTTCCTGTCAGTCTAACGCACTTTACTCAGCCATTTTGAAGGAACATAATCGAGTCGCCATTGAACTTCATCAACTTAACGACCATTGGAATGACGATACCCTCTTTTTGGAGAGTAGAAGAATCGTTGTAGCGGAAATTCAGCACATAACTTATAATGAGTTTTTACCTACAGTGCTTGGACAGGTATGATTAGGTTTCTAGATACTATTTACGCAACATTTTTATTTATTAATGACTTGACTCATCGTTTTGCACATAGTGAGGTCCTCCTTTTTGCCGATGATTTAAAGTTGTATATTGAGGTGTCTGCATTTGATGATTGTTACAGACTTCAGACAGATTTGAATCAGCTTGTATCTTGGTGCACAATGGTATGGAGGTATTCTATCGTTTTCAGTAAGTCCCGGACTCAGTTGGATTATCCATACAAGATCGGGGATGCTGTTCTTGAACGAATGTCTGAAACCAAAGATCTAGGGCTTATTATTGACTCAAAATTAACTTTTATACCTCATATACAAAATATCGTTTCCAAGTCTCTCCAACTTTTGGGATTTATTAAGCGTATTACACTAGGCTTTAGTAGTATAGCTGCAATCAAGCAGCTGTACTGCTCAATGATTAGAGCTCGTTTAGAGTATGCCTCCAGTGTATGGAGTCCTCGCTATGGTACTCACGTTCAATGCATTGAGAGAGAGCAGCACAAATTTCTGAGATATATTGCCTTTAAGATCAAAAGACCTGAGCTTACCTACCCTCAGATAGAATCTGAGCTTCACATTCAAACTTTACAAGATCGCAGAATTGCTATCGATCTTAAAATGCTTTATAATATTTTCCATGGTAACTACCATTGTCCCTTTCTGCTGGACAGAATTGGTTTGCATGTACCTTGCAGGGTGACCCGTTCGAGACACACTTTTTTTTTGCATCCCACAGGACCTATACGGATGCAATAATTTTGTATCTAAATCATGTCGCCTTGCCAATGAGCATCCCAGTCTGGACTTTTTTCGTTGGAAGATCTGTGTTTTATAGACAGTTGTGTGGAGTATGATGTGCATTTTGTTACTTATTGTTACAGTCATTATTTCCTTTTCTATTTTTATTATTATTATTATAATTTTCTTTTTTCTCTTTCCCTCATTCTTATTCTAAAATTTTCTTTTTTACTTTATTGTCGTCTTAAGATATTTTATTGTATCATTTTAAAATTGGGCATTGCCCGTTAATTAATAAATAAATAAATAAATAATATTATTTTAAGATCATAAGTGCTTCAGATGAAGCACCTTTTTGGTGACGTCATAATGACGTCTAGATGATCTGCGAATGTAAACATTAAGAGTACGTCAATTATGAGAAGTCTTAAAAATGTTTTCTTTAAGGGGTTACAAAAAGGGTTAAAAAAATTATTGGCTTTTAAGACACGGACGCGGTACTTTTTTTTTGTGTTTTTCTCGAAACTACTTTTTTCAAACTGGTGGACAAAATATCTTGAGATCTATTGAACCGATTTTGATAAAAATTTGTACTACATATTCTTTATAATATTATTTCGAAGTCGATGTAAGGTTTTTTCGATTGGATACACAGTCCATTTTTTATTAATTTTTAAAGCTCAACATTTTTATGAAAAATCCGAATTTATTTTCGAACTTCTACAAAAAAAATTT
Organism: Pachyrhynchus sulphureomaculatus; assembly: GCA_019049505.1. Classification (NCBI taxonomy): domain Eukaryota; kingdom Metazoa; phylum Arthropoda; class Insecta; order Coleoptera; family Curculionidae; genus Pachyrhynchus; species Pachyrhynchus sulphureomaculatus. The sequence goes on along the minus strand of CM032455.1, from coordinate 146,718,745 downwards.
AAAATGTTTTTCCATATGTGGCCACTTAGCTATTACCTTTCTTATATTATATATACAGCCTTGGTCAAAAGTATTAGGCACCCTACAATTTACTTCATTTCTTGTGTTTCAGAGTAAAAAATTAAATTCGTATATTTTGTAAAATCGTATATTGAGGTAAAATTATGAAATAAATTAATATTTGGTGTGTCCGCCCTTAGCTTTAATTACAGCAGCAATTCTTTGGGGCATGCTGCGTACAAGCCTAGTACATTCAGTTGTACTTATGGCATCCCACTCATCCATCAAAGTGCTTTTTAGCGCTGCTTTTGATGTTATGCTATGCTCCCGTATCTTGCGCTTCAGAATACCCCAAAGATGCTCGGTAGGGTTTAGATCTGGACACTGCGCCGGTCAATCCAACAAAACAATGTTATTGTCTCTAAACCAGCGCATCGTAGCCGCTCATTTATGACAAGGTGCATTATCTTGCTGGAATTTGATGTCGTCTAAATTAGTGTCTCCAAAAATGCGCGTTAGTAAAGGCATCAGTACAGTTTCTAGTACATTTATGTACTTTTGGCTGTTCATGCGGCCTTCACAAAAGAACATTTCTCCGACACCTTTAGCAGCCATGCAGCCCCAGATCATAATGCTGCCTCCTCCGTGTTTTACAGTAGGTACCACGCAATCTGGATGGTATTCCGCGCCGACACGCCGCCTCAGGAATGTCACACCTGACGTTCCGAATAGCTGTAAGAATAGAAAAAATACTCAATTAAAAAATTTGTTATTATTTTGATTAAAACGGAATAAATTAAGAGTAATTGTGTATAGTTATTTGTTAAAATAAATCATATAAAAACTTACCTCAAAGTTGGATTCGTCGGACCATACAACATTAGACCAATCCTCTTCATTAAAATGTTGGTGCTTCAAAGCCCACTCTAAGCATTTCTTCCTATTGGTCTCTGAAAGCCAAGGCTTCTTTCTAGCTTTGCACCCTCTTACTCCAGCTTCTGTCAGTCTTCTCCTTGCCGTTCGAGAACTAATCGGCATCCCAATCTCTTCCGACAGAGTTGCAGCAAGCTCAGATGATGTTTTTTTTTTTCGATTTCTAATAGACTCGCAGATGAGTTTTCTGTCCTGTTGCTCATTAGTCTTACGTTTTCTGTCCGTTTTCATTTTGTTGGCATAGGAGCCAGTCTCCACAAACCATTTAATGGCACATTGCACTGCACACCGAGAACATTTCACTAACTATTTCTACTTGGGACTTGCCTTGTTCATGTAGGGTTTGAATTTTTAATTCGTTTTTTGATACCAAGGTCACTTTTCTTAGGCATGTCCACTTCACAAATAAAACACGCACGAAAGCTTCTTGACGCTACAAGTAGTAAAAAAAAACTAATAAAACATTAAAAATATTTTTCAAAAAACCTCATTATCGCAATTTTGTGGGCCAGGTGTTTTTGGACCTGTAAAAGAGATTGTCTATTGTTTAAGTTAGCTTTTTCTCAGCGCCGCCTATATTATTGTTTAAAACAATTAGTCTTTTTTTTAACATTTTATGAATTTCACGTGTTTATTAGGGGTGCCTAATACTTTTGGCCAAGGCTGTATATTATATTTATGTTACAGGAATCTATTACAAATTCTCCGTTAGAAATCGAACAACATGGAAGGTATGCTAAATATTCAAGTTCTAAACGTCTAGGAGTCTACAATGAAGTAGCAATGGGTGCTTTACCAGCTTTATTATCCATGCTTCCTAACAACTTAGTAAGTAAATTCGTAGAAGCCACACTATACCTAAATCAAACTAATTAGAGTCTGAGGACAGTGACTTACTTTACGCAACTGTTATACAGTCTGTCATGTAAGAACGGGACGCTCGTATTCTTGAAAAAATGTTTTTCGAGAATAATTTTTGCCATTAATGTATTCTTTGGTGTGCAAACATCGGCGTAATTACCTTAGTAAGTTGTCCAATCGCCTCCTGCATCAATAAACGTCTGGCATCTTCGAGGCATGCAGCCGACGACATTTTCTGCATACTTTGCAAATTTTTCGAATCTCGCGGGACAATTAAGTCAAAGTCCCCAAAGTCTTTCCTCTAAGCTTTCTCTTTACAAGAGTCAGTCTAGTATCTTATCATGGGCCCAGGCGACCAGCTTCGCGACGTGATTTTCGCCTAGCAAAGGTTTCTTCAACGTGCGTCAGAATTTAACATCATGAGCACGCAGATGTTGTCTCATGGGACACACTCAAACCCGATTTTCTTAATTTTACCGCTCCTTGATGCAGCGTCAATTTCGGATCCCATGAAAACAAAGTCACGATTCGTTTTTTTCGACTTTCGGAGTTACTTTGCCTACCAAGGCCCGTTTTGGCAAGGGGTCGACATTTTTCGCCTCATTAAAATGATTTACCCACTTCTTCGCAAACGACACCGACTTTTTATTATATTTAACGGCCGCGGAATATGTCACTTCAGGCCCCTCTGGATGGAAACAAAGAAAGACTGCCTCGAACCGATGCACAAACCAGTGACTCATTTTGAACTTTACGTGATTTCGATGGAGGTTCGGAATCGACTGATACTTTTACTAAAACGCGTCGTAGATAAAGGATGCCTCTACCGATTTTTTTGTTAAATCGCCAGAATTACATCTACCAAAAATGAATTACCGCGGACACGTTTCTTACGTGACCGATGAAAATGTTTTCTTTTTTACTTGTTTTAGCTGTCACTATGCTAAAGTTACTTTGATTTTGAAATTTTTGTATAAGTAACAAATTTATATTATAACTAAATCATAATAAATTTTTTAGGCCAACGAAACTGCCGAATCATTTGCAGAAATGGTAGATATTCTTATCACCTTACCAGCTCAATCGCCCAGTCTTCACATGATGGTACCTCTACGTTCTAACTGGGATTCTTCAGCATTATTTCTACATATGGGCAGAGACCACGGTATTCCCGGATACCCCAGCTGGCTTCAATACTGTAGTAACACTACTTTCAGTAACAGACTTACTTTTGTTGATCTGAGAACCAACATAAAGCCCGAATATGTTAAATTTTTACAGGAACTTTACAATAGCCCAGAAGACATTGATTTACTTACCGGCGCTTTACTAGAAACGCCAATAGCTGGATCTGTAGCTGGGCCAACGTTGAACTGTCTAATTCGAGAACAGTTCATTTTACTAAAGGAATCCGATAGATTTTATTATGAAAATGACCTGCCACCTAGTTCTTTTACATCAGAACAAGTTAAAGAAATTAAAAAGATAACTTTATCAGGTAAATTTTACCCAATAATATGTAACTACTTTCTTCTTCTTAAATTTATACCTTATGTATCTTCAATATCTTTAGAATATTATGTTAGTTCCACACCTCCAATTTTGGCTAAACTGTACAGGATTTCCATCAGCAATATGAAGGCGGCCTTTTAAGTTTTTACGAACAACCAGTAGATGGCGCTATTGAGATGTTACATTACCATTGTTGTAAAATTTGATATTTGTTATTGTTAAAACAGTGGCAGCTCAGAAATTGGCCGAGTAGTTTGTTTACAGCGTTTTAAAAAAAAAGTTTAGTGAAGGCCTAACTCAACAACAATACCTCGAATAGCTTCGTTCAACTTTTGGTAATGAATCATCAACAGAAAAGACCGTTTACAATTGGTTTGTAGAATTTCGTCATGATCGTGCTTCCATCAGCGATCAATTTCATGAAGGCAGACTAAAATCGGTTGTTGTTCTAAAAAACATCGATGCTGTGCGCAACATGATTGAAGAGGATCGGCATGTGACTTACCGTGAGATAGAGAGGCATCCTTAGGCATATTGAAGACTGGAGTACATTCGATTTTGCATGAGCATTTAGCTGTGAAAAAGATCTGTTCCCGATGTTTTTCGGTTTAGAAAACTTCCTCTTCTTCTTAAAGTGCCTATGCGGTTGGAATGCTGGCAATCATTCTGGCCGTTATTACTTTATCCACTGTAGCTCTGAAAAGACCGGTAGTATTTGTTGAGACCCAATTTTGCAGATTGTTTAGCCAGGAAATACGTCTGCGTCCTGGTCACCTTTTTGCAATTACCTTTCCTTGGAGTATTTGCTGTAGTAAATATATCTGAAGGTAGTTCTCATTATGTGTCCTAAATACTCCAATTTTTCTACTTTAACAGTTTCCATAATATCCAGTTTCTTGTTCATGCCACGTAAGACATTCTCGTTGGAAATATGGTCAGTATAATAAATTTTCAAAATTCGGCGATATAGCCATAATTCAAATGCCTCAAGTTTCTTAAAAGTGACTTCAGTCAGCGTCCAAGATTCCACACCATAAAGTAGGATACTGAAGACATAGCATCTTAGGAGTCTCATTTTCGTGCTTAATTTTATTCCTGAGCTTTTAAAAAGTGATGTTATTTTGAAGGATACTGCTCTAGCTTTTTCGATACGGGAACGAATTTCCTGCGAATGATTCTGTTGTTCGTTTATCATGGTACCTAGATATGAATATTGTGGAGTTCTTTGTATTTGTTGATTGTTAGCCATCATCAAGGTAGCAGGCACCGGAGACTTGCTGATTACCATGTACTTTGTTTTGCTGTTTATTTTTGTCATATGATGTTGCAGACCCTTTAAGTGATCAGCCATAATCGCCGTATCGTCAGCATATTTATTGGCTCCACATTAAGCAGTATTCCATCATCAGCCTCTTCAAGTGCCTTTTAAAGATTTGCTCAGAGTATATATTCAACAATAGTGGAGACAAAAACACGACTTTGCCTTACTCCACGCCCAATCGATATTGCTTCTGAGCGCTCCCTTTCTGCTTTAATAAATTTCATCTGGTTCCAGTAGAGGTTGCCAATAATCCGCAGATCCTTTCTATGTAGCCCAAGGTCTTTCAGAATTTCGACGATTTTGTGATGTTGGAATCTATCAAAGGCTTTTTGGTAGTCGATCAGGCACAAATATATGTCACGATTGACGTACCTACATCACTCAATCAAAACAAGGCCTCTCTGGTTCCCATGACATCACGAAAACCGAATTATGTAGCTGACATGTTTTCTTCACACAACTTGTATATTATTCTGTGAATAATTTTCAGAAATGTTTTTAAAAGATGGCTTATGAGGCTAATTGTTCGATATTCTCCAAATTTTTTAGCGCCTGAATTTTTGGGATCAGTATAAATTCAGACTTTAACCAGCTTTCTGGTATTCTGCCTAAATCATTTTATTGTAGATCGCCGTAAGCAACTTAATCCCAACCTCATCTAGAAGCTTAAGAAACTCTCCACGGAATTCATCGGGACCAGTGGCTTTTCCATTTTTTAGTTGATTTATTGCAATGCGCACTTCATCTGTGGTAATAGAGAGCCCAAACAAGTCTATTGAGCATTGTGGCTGATCTGGTCTTTACATCAGAAAATAACTCTGTAATATAGTCTTGCCATATCTTCAGTTTCTCTTCCTTATCGATAACAACGTTTCCTTGATGATCTATTAAACGTCCATTTGATTTCGTTCTTCGTTCATTAATTAAGTCTTTGATTTTTCGATAGATATTAAAGCTATCATACTTTCCCTGAAACTTCTCTATCTCTTTACACCTTTCACCAGTCCACCTATCTTTAGCTGTTCGAATTTCTTTCTGTATTTGTGTATGTAGTCTGCTATATTCTCTTTTGTTACTTCTGTTTTTGTGTAACCGTCTTTCCTCAATTAGTTCCTGACCTACTTCTTCCAATTTTGGCATTAAAGTCTCCCATTATGACTGTCAAGTCCTGTTTTGGTATTGTTTTTAGGACTTATGTTAATTGTTCAACGTCTTCATCCTGTTTAGCTGCAGTGGGAGCATATATTTGTATGACGTTAAGAGGAAAATGTTTCGTTCTTATTTGGAGAAGCATTATTCTGTCTGAAACAGGTGCAAAATTTGTGACGCACTTGTCTGTAGCTTTGTCAACTGAATATACGAATATACCATTTTATTCTGGGAATATAGGATATCCTAGTTAGTTTATCATCAGGAGATCATATGGGACCTATAATATCTTCTTTCGCATAAAATACACATTTGCAGCCTATTTGTTGGAATGGAAGTTCCAAAATACAACATTACATTAAGATTTTTAGAATTAATGGTTTAAGGTTTGATTTAAAATATGAATTACAGATAAATCAGTGTTTATACAGTCCATTTTATTACTTCTTCCATAAAACCATTTAAAAGTGTTCCCTTTTAGGTTTGTTGTGTGCGAATACCGATGATTTGGATGGAATTCAACCAAAAGCTTTAGTTCAAGAGGATACATTTTTGAATGCAAGAATTTCGTGTAACCAACATTCACTGCCCAATTTAGCAGAATGGATAGAAATGGATACCATGGCAGATTTAAATGAAGAGTTACTTATGGATGCATTATCCAAAGCTGAACATGAATTACTAAATAGAAGAAAGATGGAATATAACTCTTTTACGAAATGTAATTTATTGTACTTTATTTACATATTTTAATAGTAATAACGCTGCATAAGTATATACAGCACAACCTCATTGCAGTTGGTACCTTAACCCATTTTCATTAAATTTCTTCGAGCCTAGTACATAAAACAATAAAAAATAGTCGGCTGGCCATTAATAATACAAGAAGAATTTATTTTCAGCAGTTTTATTATTAACGCCGGTGTACCCCATACTGTCGCTCATGAATATTTAATTTAATTTATATTTTTGGTGATGACAGGACAATTGTTTCTGCACTTATTTAAACAAATAAGCTGCTCATCCGAATGTCCGTAAGCAACAGGAAAGTTATACAATTTAACAAAGACCTGAAAAAATCCCAAGGTGTCAAGAACAAAATAGAATTTAGCGCTCCCATAATTATTCAAGATACTCTGTTAACATCATGACTTCATTTGCTGGAATATTTATGTTATGCCTGTTCAATTACAATTCAACTTACAATAACTAACATAAATGTTTTTTCTTACAGATGGTGCAGTTGATCCAAAATCTCCACAAGGAATTGCCGCATCTTTTAGCAAAGCCAATAAAAACGCACTTGCTCTCGCTAATACTTCCCTGTTATTTGAATTTGCATCCCACGAAATTGTTAATTCTTTATTGTAAGTATTTATAATTTAAATTTTTATGACATTAAAAGAACGTATATAATTATACTTCATTCATCCAATAAACGAGTGTAAATAAATTTCAAATTAATGTCAAGCTACTTGATTCGATACAGTTTTCAAGCTGCTTAATACTTGTTAAAGAGAAAAAATATGCCAGCTGACTAACTTTCTCTAATCTACGGAAAGATGAGACAGAAAACAATTGTTATGCAGCACGATGAAGAAATCATTTTTTTTTGAGATATGCTTTTTAATAGTAAAATTACACTATTATATTATAGACCCGGTAGACGCCGCCGACGCCAAATCTTTCAAGGGGTTGATTTAGCTTCAATATTGGACCACGACACACCTAAACATCATGGTCATGTACCTACCTCTAGGAACCGCCGGCAAGTATTCGATAGCCCTGCTTTCACCTCGTTCTTGAGGGACGACTTAAGCGATGGACTTCAACAGCTAGACTTATCTTCACTTATTCCTACACATGTCTTTGAACCAAATCTTCAATGCGAAGATAATGGACCATGTGATCCGAATTCACCTTACAGAACGTACACGGGATATTGTAATAATTTAAGACACCCAAAATATGGACAAGGTTTGACTACTTTTAATAGGCTGCTTCCCAGTGCGTATGATGATGGTAAGTTTCAAGAAGTCAGACATTTCGAGTTGACTCTTTTTTGGAAAAATATGCAGTTACTTAAATATTTTTCAGGTATTTCTAAGCCAAGACAGATAGGAGTGACCGGTGTACCTCTTCCTAACCCACGCTTGATTTCTCGAACAATTCATCCAGATATAAGCAATCTGCATAAAAGATACACTCTTATGGTTATGCAGTTTGCTCAATTTCTTGACCACGACCTAACTTTCACGCCTATCCATAAAGGTTTCGACGAATCTATTCCTAGCTGTAGACAATGTGATAGTCCAAAGTAAGTTTATCTAAAAAAAAGTTATTTAATGATTTTGGTGATTCAAGGGGATGATTACCTAAATAATAAAGCTACAGAATAAAACATATGATTTAGATTGTCAACCAGTGTTAGTTAAACACCTCTATGTAAAAAGATGAAGAATTAACAAAAAAAATATTTTAGATGTATGTTTTTGTTATTACAAGTAGTACTGTCTTTTATATATATATATATATATATATATATATATATATATATATATATATATATATATCAAGGATTTTCTACAGCTGACGCTGTCTTCCTTCTCTCAGCCTTTGATTCCATCCGTTTCTATCTTCCCAGTCTCCATCTGTTAGACCCCTGGCCTCCATAGCCTCGTCCACATCGTCTCTCTACGATCGTCTGGGTCTTCCTCTTTTTCTTCTCCCTATAGGGCTCCACTCCGTTATTTTCTTTGTCCACCTATTATCTTCGCTCCGTCTTATGTGTCCATACCATTTTAATCGTTTTTCTTCAATGGTGTTTACTGCGTTCTCTTTGATGTTCATTCTGCTTCTTATTTGTTCATTTGTTATTCTCTCCATACGTGTCACTCTACAACATCTTCACCAATACTCCATCTCTACCGCGTTAATTTTAGATTTATTTCTTTTGTTGATCGTCCATGTTTCTGACCCGTAATGTCATTATGCTTTGTTTTATTGATTTGTTGAATTTAATTGTCTTATGCATGTCCGTGTTTGTCCTAATCTAGCTTGAATCTCTTCTTCTTTTTGAAATGATGGTTCCTAAATATTTAAATCTATCGGTTCCTTTAATTATTGTTTTTTTATCGACTTCTAGATTCTCCACGTTTCCCTCCTTTGTTGTTAGATATTCCGTTTTATCAAAGTTTATTGCTAATCCTGCTTTAGTGTATTCTTCTTTCAGTTTTTCTTACCATATAATTGAGGTCTTCCTCATCTTGCGCTATGATTATTTGGTCGTCTGCGAAACTTAGAGTATATAAGTAATCTTCCCGTATTGGGACTCCCATTCCACTACATTTTTGCTTCCATTTTTTTAATGTTTGTTCGAGGTATATTTTGAATAGTGTTGGGGATGTAGAGCATCCTTATAATAGGCCGTTTGATGTTTGGAGTCTCTTCCCTATTTTATGTCCTATTTTTATGTTCACTGTGTTGTTTTCGTAGAGAGCTTTTACTGCGTTCTTTGTCAATGCCTATTTCTTTGATTGCGTTCCATAGTTTTTGTCTTGGTACTGAGTCATAGGCCTTTCTTATGTCTATGAAGGCTAGATAACCTTCTCTATTCTTTGCCAGTTTTTTTTTCCATTGTTTTTTTTATAGTGTATATGTGGTCTATACATGATTTTCCGGCCGTAAAGCCTGCTTGGTCTTCTCCAATTTTTCCTTCTATATTTTCCTCTATGATATTTTTAATAATTTTTTCATACAAACGTCCCATACTCGATATTATGCTTAGGCCTCTATAGTTTGTGCATTTTCTGCGGTCTCCCTTTTTAAATATAGATACTATATAGGCTTTTGACCATTCCTCTGGTATTTTTTCTCCATTTATCGCTCTGTGGAACATGTTTCTCAGCATTCGATATAATTTATTAGACCCGTACTTAATCATGTCTTTTATTTATGTGCAAATGAAGTAGCGTAACGAACAGTTTACCAATCTACATTTGAATAAGGTCGAAACTGTTAAAAAATTATTATTTTTTTAATTTTTAGAACTGTTCATCCCGAATGTGATCCAATTCCTATTCCACCAGGGGATACTCATTATCCGGAATTCAATATTACTACTGGAAAAGAGATATGTTTACCTTTCATGAGATCTCTGCCTGGACAACAACATCTGGGTCCTAGGGAACAAGTCAATCAGAATACTGCTTTTCTAGATGGCTCTATGGTAATGGCTTGAAATATATTGTTGTTTGAAAGCTAAAAGAGCTCGTCTTCGATATTTAGTAGAATATCACTTCAAGGAACCTGACAAAATGTGTCTGTCTCAAAACTTTTAGCTAAAAAAGAAAATCTTATTGGTCAAAAAATACGAATCTATGAAGGTGTAATTTTGAATGAATGAATTAATCACTGTAATGGAGCGAGAACTAACATTTTTGTTTTGTAGATTTTCGGATCGGATCAGTGTATCTTACAAAAACTAAAATCAGGCAATGGAAAAATGAACGTAACCAGACATCCGCTAAAAGGTAAAGATTTGCTACCCAGAGATGGTCACCAAACTGAATGTAGATCGCAATCAGGATTGTGTTTCATTGCCGGTAAGTAAATTAGTAAAAAATTACTTTTTGTTTGACTAAAAGAGTTTTTAAAATCATGATGCCTTAAAATTATTCCTTTCTAGGTGATGGTAGAGCTTCAGAACAACCAGGTCTTCTAATGATCCACACCATGTACATGCGAGAACAAAACAGAATTATGGATGGGCTTCATAGAGTTAACCCGCACTGGGATCATCATAAAGTTTTTGAGCAAGCTAGAAAAATTGTTATCGGAGGCTTCCAACACGTAACTTACAATGAATTTTTGCCTAGACTTCTTGGTTGGAACGCTATGAATCTTTATGGTTTGAAATTGTTGCCTCAAGGTTACTATAAGGAATATAATCCTAGCTGTAACCCATCAATATTTACTGAATTCGCTGCAGCCGCATTCAGAATAGGCCATTCACTTTTGAGGCCTCACATTCCTAGGTTGGATAAAAACTACCAGATCGTGGATCCTCCACTCTTGCTTAGAGACTTCTTCTTCAATACTGATTATATGATGAATGTAAGTGGCCAAAAAATTATTATGTGTTCTATGTATAGGGTGAGGCAACGATAGAGTAAAGTTCATTATCTCATTTGTTTCGGGAATGACGAAAAAATGTTAAATACAATAGTTTTAGGGAATGTTAAAGTGCACAGTTTAAAATTATTTTTGAGTATACAGGGTACTTTAAAAAAATGTGGTCGATATAACATATGTATGAATATTTTACTAAAGAATTAAACTACATAAACAAGTAGCCGTTAACAACGGTTATTCGGTTACTTTAATCAATAATATCGTTAGGCAATCTCAGAAATATACCCACGTTTTAAGGACAGAAATACCACATTTAAATGCTTAACCTATTTCGACAGACCAACGGAAAAATTGGGGAAATTTTTAAATCAAAAAAATATCAACATAGCTTACAAGACTAACAATACTATAGGGAAATATCTTAAAAACTACAAACTACAAATCAATAAAGACAATAAATTAGGGGTTTATCAATTAACATGTGGATCATGTCCTAAAACATACATAGGACAAACTGGACGTACATTTATACAAAGAATTACAGAACACGAAAAAAGTTTCATCCATAGAAAATCTAATTCAACATATGCTAATCATTTTTTAACAGAAACTTGACAGTGCAAAATGTAGATCAGAAGAAGCTGCATCGACAGCGAGACGCGTCATCGCAATTTAAAATAAACCAGTGGAAATTGACTAAAAACAGTCTTTTATTATATATTTATAATGAATTTCCATCAAGTAGGAGCTACAACCATGCAAAAATATTTTTCTGTAAAGAAACTTATAGCAAGCGGTATTCGTTTTTTTTATAAAAACTATTAAAAGTGAGCTACTTTTCATCGTTTTCAGTTTTCCTCACATAAATTGATAAATAAAAGTTCGCAACTGTAGCTCACAGAAAAAATATGAGTTATCGTAAATAAAAAGTCAATATTTATAACAAATCAAATCTTTTTTTAAATGGAACATCCTTTCAGGGTGGGTTTGCTTATTATTTATCGCGAAGTGCCGTTTATCAATATTTTTCCACAGTCTTGATACAAAGATTTGCCGGTTTAGGGACATTCCCAAGAAAATACATTTTCTTACGATTATCTAGATTTATTAGTGCCTTTTATACGTAGAAAAAATTTCAATACTCCTTACGGCATTAAGTTTGTAAATATTAGTTGTTCAAATTTGAATTTTTAACATACGAACCCTACCCCTACCTATGTTGAAACGGATGTTTTATTATATAACAATGGTAATTTTCTTACGATTGTTTTAAAAAACTTAGAATCGTTAGTTAAAAATATGAGAAATATTTTTCTATATATAATAAAAGACTGTTTTTAGCCAATTTCCACTGGTTTATTTTAAATTGCAATGACGCGTTTCGCTGTCGATGCAGCTTCTTCAGATCTACATTTTACACTGTCAAGTTAGGTTTAATGTTCACAATTTTATATAAGTATATAAATCTTAAAACTCACAACACCAGCAAAGCAGTTATACTCGCCAAAAGAAAATGTATATATACAGAGAGAAAAATCCAGTATAGCATTAGATACTCATATAACATTTATCTCAAGGTAATCCACACAGAATTATTATTTAAACTAAATTTTATAGAATTTATGGTCTTAGATTCAAACACACGTGAAAAAGTAAAAACAATAATACATAAAAAATTTTGAAACAATACGATAAACTACAGTATCTCATTCAACAAAAACGTATAACAACACAAAATAAGAAAGAAAAAGAATTTTTTACTGATCATTAATCCTTTAATCGATTTATTAACATTTCCAACACACCTTTTTCGGACAGGGAAAAAAATCTTCTAACAAAAGGATTCAAACACAATATTCAAACTAACTTCAATATCAAAGAATCGGAGACACTAGGTATTGATACTGAGATCGCCTCGAAAGATAGTCCTAACAACATATTATCAAAATTTCAAACAGCCGAAATTATTAAAAAAGAATTCATATCTAACAATAACAACATCAACCAAGACTTAAGGACAATAAAAACCATTCAGAGTAAAGCAAAACAAAATGATGTAATATTTACCAAAGCAGATAAGGGTAACACAGCAATAGACAAAATCGACTATATTAATAAAACGTTAGATTTTTTCAAAACAGGAAAGTACGAAATTTTAAATAAAGATCCAACAAAAAGAAATAAAACAACAAATTGAACAGGCTAAAAGTATCATTCACGATAAAGATAAATTTAAATTGATAAATATGAATCCCCAAATCCCACAGCTTTATTCACTCATAAAACTACACAAACTTGACCACCTAATCAGACCAGTTGTTTCCTATATGTCTGCTCCAGCATATAAGACGTCATCCTTTTTAATTGATTTAATCAAATATCAAACCAAATTTGAACCTAAATATAGTATATATAATAAAAGACTGTTTTTAGTCAATTTCCACTGGTTTATTTAAATTGCGATGACGCGTTTCGCTGTCGATGCAGCTTCTTCAGATCTACATTTTACACTGTCAAGTTAGGTTTAATATTCACAGTTTTATATAATATATATATATATAATATGAATATTAAACCTAACTTGACAGTGTAAAATGTAGATCTGAAGAAGCTGCATCGACAGCGAAACGCGTCATCGCAATTTAAATAAACCAGTGGAAATTGACTAAAAACAGTCTTTTATTATATATTTATAATGAATTTCCATCAAGTAGAAGCTACAACAATCCAAAATTTAAATATAGTATCAAAAACTCATACGAACTCGTGAATAAAGTTAAGAATATAACAATACCAGATAATTCTAAATTAGTCTCTTTCGATGTCAAAAACTGATTTCCAAGTGTTCCCCCAGACGAAACAATAATTTTAATAGAGAACCAATAACAAAGTAAATGAAGTTATAAAAATGGACATAATTAATTTATTAAGAACTTGCCTAAGACAAAATTATTTTTCATTTAACAATACATTCTACAATAGTAAGGAAGGGTTAATTATGAGGAGTCCATTAAGTCCATTACTTGCCGAAATTTTAATGGACAGTATTGAAACAATGATATTTAACAAACATATTAACAATAGTAATAATTGTCTATACTGGTATCGATACGTAGACGATATAATTGTATGCTTTACAGGTACGAACAGACAATTAACTCACTTTTTACAGTATATTAATTCTTTACATAGAAATATCAGTTTTACAATGGAAGAAGAAGTCGAAGGGAAAATCAACTTCCTAGACTTAACAATCAGTAAAACCATGAAAAAACATGAATTTGTAATATATCACAAACCTTGACATACAGATACCATAATTCACAATAGTTCTCACTACCCTAACCATCATAAACTCGCAGCTTATCATAGTTTTATACATAGACTAACTAATATCCCCTTATCAGAAGAATATTTTACTAAAGAATTAAACTACACAAAAACAAGTAGCTGTTAACAACGGTTATTCGGTTACTTTAATCAATAATATCGTTAGGAAAAAACTTAGAAGCAAGGCAATCTCAGAAATATACCCACGTTTTAAGGACAGAAATACCACATATAAATGCTTAACCTATTTCGGCAGACCAACGGAAAAACTGGGGAAATTTTTAAATCAAAAAAAATATCAACATAGCTTACAAGACTAACAATACTATAGGGAAATATCTTAAAAACTACAAACCACAAATCAATAAACACAATAAATCAGGGGTTTATCAATTAACATGTGGGTCATGTCCTAAAACATACATAGGATAAACTGGACATACATTTACACAAAGAATTACGGAACACGAAAAAAGTTTCATCCATAGAAAATCTAATTCAACATATGCTAATCATCTTTTAACAGAAAATCACACATTTAACAAGAATTTCAAAATTTTACACACCCAACAAAAAGGTTTAAAACTAAACCTTTTAGAGACAATGCAAATAAATCGATTAAGGACTACAGGTTCTTTACTCAACGACCAGGTAGATTTAAGCAATTCACTATTATTGAATTTATTTTCCTAATTCCAAATCTGTGTGGGTTTTCTAATACTACCAATGTAATTTAATTAGATGTAATATTATAATTAAGAAATTATATAAAATTATGAACATTAAACCTAACTTGACAGTGTAAAATGTAGATCTGAAGAAGCTGCATCGACAGCGAAACGCGTCATCACAATTTAAAACAAACCAGTGGAAACTGACTAAAAACAGTCTTTTATTATATATTTATAATGAATTTCCATCAAGTAGAAGCTATAACCATGCAAAAATATTTTTCTGTAAAGAAACTTATAGCAAGCGGTATTCATTTTTTTATAAAAAATATTAAAAGTGAGCTACTTTTGATCGTTTTCAGCTTTCCTCACATAACTTGATAAATAAAAGTTCGCAACTTGGCAACGTCGCACTGCGCGGGAAGTTTGAAATACCGTCAACGCATAGCTGATTTTAATAAATGTGTGCAGCTCACAGATATAGAAAAAATATGGTTTATCGTAAATAAAAAGTCAATATTTATAACAAATCAAATATTTATCAGTATTTAACATAAATAAGTAGCATATTAATTAATATCAGAGGTTCTTATCACTCCAGTATTTACTAAATTACATTTAGTACAGTTGTCACCTTGTATTTTGAACTTTGAATGAAGCCCTTTTAAAAGCTAACTCTCTCAATGAAACTATACCATTCTCATCAGGAATTTTAGATTGAACTATTTCATTGATTGTTGTTTGAATTTTCTGTTTTTTTTTTGCAACAGGTTTACTTGCTAATGCTATATTTATTTTTTCAGCAATTTTTTTTTTAACAAATTTACCATTCTTTAATAGCGAAGTCGTTATTTATTAAAAATTTCCAACATAAACGTAACCTCAAAAAAATACTTTAGAACAGGGGTCGGCAATCTTTTAACTAAGGGGTGCCAGTTTTCAACCATACAATATTTTGCGTGCCGACATAGGTACTTACTACAACTAAAATTAACAAAAATTAACTTAAATTAACTTAAAATATTGCTTTTAGAAGGTTTAATTACAAAAAATTTTAACATTTAACAAATAATTTTATTATACTAGTCCTAGGACCTAGTGTGAACTCTGTGCTTGAAGTTCTCTAGAGAGTTTTCTTATATCCCGTTTATGTCTGGTTATTTTCAGTGTCACACATGCTACCGAGTTGTCTGTTGTCAGCCTGCTTCGGTACGGGTTTAAAATCACTCTCATATGGGAAAAAAGTTGTTCACAGATATAGGATGATCCGAAAGCTGTAAGCATGGCAAACGCTACTTTCTTAAGACAAATAAATTTCTCTGGTAAACTCATCCAACAACTGAGTATCTCGTTTGAATGGTTCTGGCAGTCACCTTTTAATACCCTTCTTAATTTTATAAATTTCGTATTCCATAACTCGGAGCTTTTAAATTCAACGTATTGAAGATCAAAATCATTAATGTCCATCCATGAGAAAAGAGATATGTCAAAGCAACTGCTGGAAAAATCCATTAAATCTGGTTTGATTAAAAAAGCGAACATAGGACCATGTTTATCAAAATCCTGACCCCTCTCGATAAACTCCTCTTTTAACTTATATATTAAGAATTTCGTCTATTAGTGCACCATAGTCGACACTGGATATATAAGTTTTTAAATTTGGAAAATATTTATATGTGTTTGTTGTAATATCTCTGATAAATAAATCTATTTTTAATTTGAATGATTTCCAGGATTCGTATAAATCCAGAACTGTTTTGCCTGAACCTTGTAACTTTAAGTTAAGTTCACTGAGATGGTTTGTAATATCAGTAAGAAACATTAACATACAGATCCAGTTCTTATCCTCTAGTTCAGGATAAGCATCCACTTGATTTTTTTCCAACAAGAACGATTTAATTTCACCCAGACATTGCACAAATCTAGAGAGCACTTTACCACGGCTGAGCCAGCGCACATTATTGTGCAATGGTGTATCTGAATCTAATTCCTACAGAAACGCCTTAAATTGTCTATGGATCAGTGAAGAACGACCGACAAAGTAGTTAACTATTTTAAGCACCCTATCCATCACGGATTTTACACTTCCAGCGGAGATTTTAGCGCACAAACTCTCTTGGTGAATTATGCAATGAAAATTTAAAACTGATCGACCCATGCGTTCAATAAGAAGGGAAACAAATCCTTTATGTCTCGCAATCATAGCAGGAGCGCCATCTTCGTTACGCAAAAAATTTTATTTAAATCAATGTTTCGCTTTTCAAAATTTTATATGTAAATATATCCTCTCCTCTTGTAGTTCCCTGCAATGGGAGCAAACAAATCAGCCCTTCATACACACTGCCATCATCGAAGTATCGCGCAACGATTGCCAGACGGGCCATGTCAATAATATCGACACTTTCATCCAATGCTACACTAAATACAAAATTCCGTTTGATAGCGTCTCTCTGCTGTTTTTGGACATTTTGTGTCATTTCGGTAATTCGTCTCTCGATGGTCCGCGCTGATGTCGGTATATCCCTTATCCTGGCCGATATTGCATCCTTATTGGGCAAGTCGTCGAATAAAATCTCGCCAGTACTCAAAAACGTTTGCTTCATAAATTCTCCGTCAGTGAACGGCCTACCCTTTTGCGCCAACGATTGTGCAATTTTGAATCGGCATTCAGTTACCTGATTTTTTCCTTGAAAAACTTTGCTAAAGAATGTTGACTGTTTCTCGTATTGTTTACTTGCTCTTTGTATTGCCTCCCTTTTATCAGCGTTATCTTTAAATGACGATTCATGTTTTATCTGGAAATGTCGTTGAACAGTAGATTCCCGGAAAACTACGCTTTCCCGACATAGGACACAAATGGCCCGATCGTTTTGTTGTAGAAAACCGTAATCTGTTTCTTCGCGGCCATAACGCAACGTAATTTTAATTTTTAAACTTTTCGACGACTATTGACTGGAACGGATGTTACTTCTGTACTAAATGATCCAAACATGTAGCTGCTTGCTATATATAGAAAAATAATGTTTCCAGAAAATTCCAATAATTACGTTTATTAAATTTCTTAGAACAAAAATTATTATCTACAACGCGCCCATTGCAATCAAAGGACCACCTAGAAGTTACATCTAACAAAAACTAAAGTTCGGCAATATAAAAAGAGTTGCGGCGCGCTTCGGAACGATTGAAGTCAAGTCAAACAAAAACCGCCTTATAGCGGCTCTTTTGTTCTGAATTGAGGACGTTTATTTATGTTTTTGCCTCGGCTTATATTTTGAGGCTTGCCGTCTTTAATACTTGCCGAAATTAAAGCCAAACCAATGCATTCAGTAAAATTATAAATTACAAAATATATATTTTGTAGTTTTTGGTAATAATACCTAGTGACCTATATAATATATCGTTTTTGTTTGTATCGTTAAAGTAATACTGTCTTCGATTATTTACTTAATTTCGAAACATGTCACAGATTACAGAATTAATGTGTAAACTTTGAATAGGTATGCGTGCCATTCAAAATTGCTTGGCGTGCCAGAGATGGCACGCGTGCCATAGGTTGCCGACCCCTGCTCTAGAACATTAAAACCCAACATAAACAACTTGTGTCTCGATCAGAGTAAGAATGTAACGTTGCCAGATCCGAAAAACGATGCAGCATTATTTTTGTATTTCTGCGCATATGGGACGGGATGAAACAGCGTACTGCGCCTGAACTATTTTTCATTGTATGCATGGTAGTTTACATAGGAGGGATATTTTTGTAAGTTGAGCACGACTGCTCCTTGGGAACGTCCTTAAATATGTTAAACGATTTTCATAATACCCTTCATAGCAATATTAAATAATTCTTGTCTAACGAACATTAATCTCTTCGATATGTTCTATAATAAGCTATATTTCTATTTTTAGGAAGGGCTGATGGACCAAATGGCTAGAGGTTTAATTTCAACACCTATGGAGACTCTAGATCAATTTATTACCGGTGAAGTTACCAATCACTTGTTCGAAGATAAAAGGATACCTTTCTCTGGAATTGATCTCATTGCTCTTAATATAAAGCGAGCCAGAGACCACGGTAAAACGTTATTTTGTTATTGTAGAATATGGATTAACATAGCTAAAAGCCTACCTAAGGTGGAAATAGCCTTAAAAAAATCATAAATAGTTCTGTATTAAAGACACCTTTTTAATCAAAAACCTACCATTTTGTTCCAGGCATTCCCTCTTATAATAACTACAGAGCCCTCTGCAACTTAAAAAGGGCATCATCCTTCGACGACCTAGCCAGAGAAATACCAGCAGAAGTTATCCAGAGGTTAAAGGCAATTTATCCAACTGTAGATGACATCGATCTCTTCCCCGGAGGAATGAGTGAAAGACCTCTTCAAGGAGGTATTGTTGGACCCACATTTGGATGCATTATTGCTATACAGTTCAGACAGTTGAGGAAATGTGACAGATTTTGGTAAGTTATCATGACTTAAAGTTTAATCCTGTCTTTCCAACGTTCTTCAAATGGTAGGATCATATTTGACTCGATTTACTAGTTCATTTGTGATATTATCGACCTAAATTGTTTTCATTATTCCTGGGTAGCACATATTGAATACTTCTATATCTCTTGTCCAAATTTCAAGTCTTGCAGTGATATAAATCAAGGGACATTTTTATTGTCTATCTCTATGATGCTTGTTAAAAATTGTCTCTTCTCTGCCATAAATTTTTCATTATTTTTGATAAAACTAAACAGTAACAAGCTCGGTCTTGGTAGAGCAGTGAGTTGAGCGCCTGCGAAGTGATCTGAAGGTCGCTGGTTCGAATATAGCGCTAGCGGTTGGATGTGGTAACGTGATTTTAAATTATATATGTATGTATATATAAGCAAGGTATCAGTAGCAGGCAAGAAGTTCTCGAACTGAAGATAGGCTGATGATACTACAATAATGGCCAGCTCCAAGGAAGAAATGGTTGCACTGCTTCATCGAATAGAAAGGGTTAGCGCAAATATCGGCCTTTCACTAAATCGAAAGAAATTTTCTCTCTCTCAACAAAATCAATGATATACCACTTAGGCGCCAGAATTTCTAACAAGGGGGTTGCGAAGAAGAAATTAAAAGAAGGATAGCTATGACCAAAACTGCAATGACAAGCCTAAGCAAAGTATGGAAAGATCACAGAATAAATAAAATTCACGAACATTCCCTATAGCCACATACGGAGCCGAAACATGGATTATTTATTTATTTATTTATTTATTATCAACGGTAACACCGTTTTTACAAAAAATATCGAAAATATGCAAGAGAAAAAAACAATGTGAATGAACAATATAATTAAAGCTAAATCTAAAACTAAAACTAAAACTAAAACTAATAGGTCAGAATGCAGGGTATTATGTTACAATCTAAATTAATCACTTTAAAGGTAAACAGTACTTCACATATAATACCAATGGGAAACTACCCGAAAATTAAAGAAACTCTATAGCGAGGTCAGTTGCTTGACCATATTTTTGAATCGGTATACTGGGCCATCAATTGGCAAATTGTATTTATCAAAATTACGCTGCATTCTAAAGACTGGACTATGCAAGCCATAGTTTCTGGTGACATTAGCTGGGTAAAATAATGACCTGGCGCGGGTACGATGTACGGTATGAAAAGATAATTTACTAAGTAAGTACTCGCAGTCAATATACCCATTTAATAGCTTAAATAAGAAATGTAGATCAGCTTGCATTCGTCTGTCCTGAAGACTGCACATATTTAACAATCTTTGTACCAGGTCATAGTTGGTATGTCCCTCAGTTAAAGGAATTTTCAGTTTAAAAGAACAGATACGTAAGAATTTTTTTTGGACACTCTGATTAATATGGACATTATAAAAAGGATACCACACCGGGCTTGCATACTCCAAAATCGGTCGAACGTACGAGCAATATAATAATTTTAAACACATTACAAGAAAACTCGGCACTAAATCTATCAATAAAACCCAAACACCTACCGGCTCGCTGCACCACACTCATTTGATGGCCGATGAAAGATAAAGAACAATCAAACATCACACCAAGATTCCTAATCTCATGTACCCGTTTTAAAATGGTTGTATTTATACTATAATCGAACTGCATAGGACTTTTTAATCTGGAAAACGATATACAGGAGCATTTATCAGTATTCAGACTTAAGCCGTTTAAAGTTGCCCACTGGAAAAATATGTAAACATCCGCTTGCAAAACAAGACTGTCCACAGGACTAGAAATAATTTTGAATAATTTTAGATCATCGGCAAACATGAGAAAAGAAGTATTGGTCAGGAAATCCCTCAAGTCATTTACAAATAAAAGACACAATAGGGGGCCGCAGTGAGAGCCCTGGGGAACGGCCGAGGGCTCTATACTTAGGTTAGAGAAATAATTATTTATTCTTACACTTTGCTGACGGCCCATTAAAAAACTCAACCTGACAGGTCCTCTCAAATGCGCCCAACAGGTAATCCTCATACGTCAGAAGATTAGATACACAGGAACGAGAACGCTGAAAGTCATACTGTTCATCCATGATCACCCGCCTACAGTGCCAAGAAAGACAAGAAGTGACCAATGAGTCCAAAAGCTTTGGTATGGTCGACTGTATGCAGATGCCTCTATAATTAGTTACATCGCTACGATAACCAGATTTAAAAATTGGGGTTATAAAGGAAGTTTTCCAATAATCAGGAAATACTTCCAAATCTAATGAGAGATTGAACAGGAAGTGAAGTGGTCTGCTTAAGGTGCACACACATTTCGTTAATAATAGAGGCGGGACACCATCAGGCCCACTTGAGGTTTTAGGCCTGAGCGACATCAGTTCATTAAAAACATCAATCAAACAAATAATCACGTTATTTAATGTTGTGAGTTCAGTAAGGCTCGAGTAGTGGTCTGGTATTTCCAAAAGGGCATCCTCATACACACTCGAGAAATATTCAGCAAACAAATTGACCGTAAGATCACCGCTACTGCTCTTTCTATCCCCTAAATGCATGGAGTTAGGATACCCATTCGATCTTTTGCAGTTATTTACATGTTTCCAAAATTCTGACGGACTTCTGTTGAGATTGAATTCTATTCTATTTATGTAATCCTGATAACATGAGCGCTCAAGAGTTTTACACTCTTCCCTGAGTTGTGAGAATAACTCATAATCGGCAAATAGCATAGTCTGCTTGTAATGCCTATGGGCTATTTTTTTTTAACAAGGCGTTTTAGACGAGGAGAAAACCATACTGGAAAATTCGAACTTTTAAACATACCTTGATATAAAACATTATAAAATTGATTAATTGCCGCGTTTATATCTTTATTATCGAGAAGAGGCAAAAAGTTCATTCATAGACAAAAAATTAGCAGTCCTAAAATCAAAGCATTCAACATCAAACCTTAGAGCATCGTTCACAGTGCGAAGAGGTACATCACAGGTATAAGCAATATGGTGATTATTATTATCCAAAGTGGCATGAACATTTACATCGTGGCAATGAGAAAAACACAAATCTAGAAACACGTTATTGTTGTTTCGAATGTGTATAGTTTGAAACAGATTATTAATGCAGCATGCCGTAAAAGAATAGAGGCTTTCGAAACAACATGCTACAGGCGGATTCTCATAATTTCCTGAACAGCTCATAGGACAAATGCGTCTGTTTTGAGCAATTTTAACATCTAACCGGCTGTTACCATCGATTCAGAGAAAAATAGCATCATTTTTTGGTCACATAATAAGGAGAGATGGCATGGAAAAGTTGTTGGTCCAAGAAAAGGTGGACGGTGGAAGAAAAAGAGGTAGATCTCCTAACAGACACATCGATAAGATCATCTCCACAATGCACTTGAAGTTACCGGAGATGATGAGAAGTGTCGATATAGAAGCTGTTGTAAGTTTTGTGTAACAATGCAATAGAGGTCACGACGGCGACGCTCAGAGTCGAGCAACGGTGGGAGAGAGATATAAGCAGGAAAAAAACAAGAACAAGAAAAATTGTTGCTATCGTTATTTCATATGTTTTTTTTACATTTTTAGGTATGAGAATGAAGATCCCATAGTCCGATTCACCGAAGCACAGTTAGCCGAAGTCCGCAAAATTACTTTAGCTAAAGCGCTTTGCGAAAACATGGACGTTTACAGTGACATCCAGCGGTCGGTCTTCGACTTACCGTCTAACTTTTTGAATCCCAGAGTACCGTGTAGATCTTTACCATCAATAGACTTTAACGCCTGGAGGGAAAGCGCTCCTGGACAAGGTTGTATTATAGGAACACGACATGTGCGTGTTGGAGAAAGTGCTTTCCCTAGTCCTTGTACTAGTTGTATATGTACTGCTGAAGGGGTAAGTTATTTGTGATGTTTACTGTTGTAGTGCAAAGGAACCTATAAGGGCAGATTGAAAGGTTTAGTAATTTTTTTCAATGAAGTGACGGGAAATTTTGTTAAGTGACATGATTGTTGTTACGGTTGTGTTCAAAGTTTCAAACAGACGCAACGCGCAGTTATTTGTTGGCAGCTTTCGTAAGTGATCGGTATTATCGCCCAGTCGTCAGGGGTTTTTAACCTTCATTAAATGTTAACAGGCTGCATTTTGGCACACTGATAGTTTTTTGGACGTGGAATACGATAAAAAAAAAGTTTGCTAAAGTTTGATGTACGCTAAGCCCACAAAATCCAAAATAAAATCAAAAATTCGTTTTTTCGGTAATATCTCGAAAAATAAAAAAGGTATCACCACGTACAAAAAAATAGTATATAGATTTTTCCGGATTTTTTTATTAGCATGAGAATTTATTAGAAATTCGTATAGGTGATTCAAAAAGTGTAGAGTGTGTAGTGAAAGTCTTCGCGCACCGCTCGAAGGTTAATCGATATTACTTGTTTTCAGAGTATAAAAAAAATTAAAAGAGGAGACTTTCAGCTTTCCGGTGATACTAACAGTTTTTATTTTTGTTGCTTTATAATTTGTAAAACTTAAAACTAAATTTATGGCGAATATGGTGAGTGCGAAAGCAACTCATGGAATTGTGTCATGGCGATCACACAAGTGTGCACGAGTGCATCTTGATGAAAGAGATTTTTTTATTCGCCAAAGGCGAATGTTTTTCTTTCACAGCAGCACGATCCAGTAAGTTGACGTAATACTCTGCGTTAATCGTTTTGCCCTTTCTAAGATAACACAGGGCAACAAAAAAATATAGTTTTGTTTTGGTGCCTGGGATTTTAGAGCTGATTTTAACTATATTTGGGACGCTAAATCTATACATGCAATCCGTTTTTCTCTATCAGCTCTACTTTTTTAGATACATCAACTTATCTACCAATGTGGTTTTTATTCAGTATATTCATTTATGGGAGTTCTAAAATTATTATACATATATTCATTAATGTAGGTACAATGGTTTTATTGTCAGTCTGTAATTGAGTAAATTCCAGGTAAATCTATAAATAGTGGAACCATTGCCTATCAGGTACCTGAATTGACCCTTTTAATCACCTAACTCGGGTAAGTCTCGTCAGTTTGTGCGTTCTTACTAATGAGAGTAGATCGAATTCGGCGTGTTATTTTATGTTAAGAAAAGAGTGTTTTTGTGTTATTGAACAGAATTAAAATGAGTTCAGGTTCTAGTTCAAGAAGAAGTTGTGTAAATCAATCTGATGTGTTTTGCTATATATGCGGAGAATACATGTTTCAACAAAACAGACAAACTATTACTGACTTTGTAAAGCGAGCGTATCTTGGATACTTTGGAGTTAAGCTTGGTGATCAGGACAAAACGTGGGCCCCGCATCTCGTATGTAAAACTTGTACAGAGCATTTACGGCAGTGGACTACCGGGAAAAGAAAATGTCTAAAATTCGGTTTACCAATGGTTTGAAGAGAACCAAAGAACCACTTCAATGATTGTTATTTCTGTTTAGTAAATACTAATGGAATCAATCGAAATAACCGCAGTAAGTGGACTTATCCCAATTTAGACTCGGCAATACGCCCTATCCCGCACTCAGATGAAATACCGATTCCAACATTTCATCAGCTACCACATATCTCGGATGACGAATATTTTTCCTCTGATCGCTGTTCTGATGCTAATAAAAGTTCTGATGCTAATGAAACTAACAGTGACTATGAGGGGACGTCATCAGTTCCTCAACGCTTCAATCAAAATTAATTAAATGATCTCACCAGGGATCTCAATTTATCGAAAAAAGCTTCTGAAGTACTGGCTTCTAGGTTGAACGACAAAAATTTACTGGAACAAGGAGCCAAAATTACCTTTTACCGTACAAGAGAAAAAGATCTGCTACTATTCTTTTCTCAAGAAGACAATCTTGTATTTTGCCACGAAATTAGGGGACTCATGAAAGAAATGGGACTATCTGAATATATTCCAGATGATTGGCGCCTATTTATTGACAGTTCAAAGCGAAGTTTAAAATGTGTCCTTCTACATAATGGGAATAAATATGGTTCAATACCACTAGCTCACTCAACGAAACTGAAAGAAGAATATAATACCATAGCTTTGGTCTTGCAGAAGATAAAGTATTACGAACATCAATGGATGATTTGTGTAGACTTAAAAATGGTAAACTTTCTTCTTGGGCAGCAAAGTGGTTACACGAAATATCCGTGTTTCTTGTGCCTCTGGGATAGTAGGGACAAAACACACCACTGGGTTAGAAAAGATTGGCCTCAGAGAGAAAACATGGACGATGGGGAAAAGAATGTCATTAACGACGCTTTGGTTGAAAGAGAAAAAATCATACTTCCTCCGTTACATATAAAGTTGGGCTTAATGAAGCAATTTGTAAAGGCTCTTGATAAGAATGGGTCTTATTTTGCATATATAGGGGTAAAAATGCATAGTTGAGCACAGAAAAACTCAAAGCAGGGATATTTGACGGCCCATAAATAAGACAATTAATTAAGGATCCTGCCTTCATAAATTCAATGAATCAAGTTGAACGAGAAGTTTGGACATCATTTGTTGCAGTTGTAGAAAATTTTCTAGGCAAACATAAAGCTCAAAACTATGTTGAAATGGTTAACAAGATGCTTAATAGTTTCAAATCCTTAGGGTGCAATATGAGTATTAAAATACACTATTTACACAGCCACTTAGACCGTTTTCCAGAAAATTTAGGAGACATGAGTGAGGAACAAGGTGAAAGATTTCACCAAGATATTAAAGTTATGGAGGACCGCTACCAAGGAAGATGGGACATGCACATGATGGCAGATTACTGCTGGAGTTTAAAAAGGGACTGTTTAAAAAAACATTCAAGAATGTCGCGGAAAAGAAGCTTTCCAAGTGTTAAGTGACTATTTCATTTCTTCAATGTTTTTTTTTTGTTTGTAAGTATGACATAATATTATATTTTGTATAACTAAAATAAAAATTTCGTATCTACTTTTGTTTACTACACTTACGGATTTGAGTTACAATAATGTAACTTATATTTCTCTAAAATTGTATATCTTAAAAATTTGAGCTCCTAGGTACAAATGAATACGTTGTTTGAATTCAGGACATCAAATTGATATAGAATCAGCTCAAAAAACCTGTTCCCCTGTGTAATCGACGCCGATTATGCATCCTAAAACACTGTTGACCGATAAAGTCGCCTTGGCCTTCTTTGGCGCCGGTTAGCCATGGAAAACCCACTGCTTGGACTGTTCTTTGGTCTCTGGTGTGCTGTGATGAATCTATGTTTCGTCAACAGTTATGAATCGACGCCAAAAATCATTCCGATTGCTCTTTAACATCGCCAAACATTCTTTCGATGTTGACACACGTGCGTGTTTATTGTCAATTGTGAGCAATCGCGGCACCCATCTCATATCCAAATAAGTTGTTAAAATGTTCTGCACACTTTCAGTCGAGATGACCACAGTCTCAGCAATCTCACACACTTTCACTCTCCGATCATTTATCACTATATCGTGGATTTTTCCAATCATTTCTGACGTGGTAACCTCATTTGGAGGACCTGGACGTTCATCTTTAAAAATACTTGTACGGCTGTATTTGAATTCAGGTGTCCAATATTGTATGGTCGATAACGAAGGTGCAGAGGCCCCATAAACTTCAATGAGTTCCTTTTTTATCTCATTATTCATTTTCTTAAATATATATATATATATATATATATATATATATATATATATATATATATATATATATATATATATATATATATATATCAAGCTTAATTTTATCTACCGGTTTTACAAATCAGAAGAGGAATTATCGGGTGTCGGTCCGTATGAGGATATGAAACTCAATTATTTCTTACAACTACAGGTGGGACTTGGTAGGAGCGCATACCAGTATATCTAAGCACTGTTTCCTTAATCTCATGAAGTTCATCTTTGACAATACTTACTTTAGTTTTAACAATAAATTCTATAAGCAGGTCTTAGGCACTCCAATGGGTTCTTCTGTTAGTCCGATTTTGGCAGCCATTATCTGGGATCATGTATTTGATGAAGTTATTCTTCGATTACCATTCGATCTGCCTTTCATTTATAAATATGTTGACGATATTGTTTGCGCAGTGCTAAAGGATGGCATACAAATTATCTCTGAACAATTTAATAATTTTAATGCCAAGTTAAAATTCATGATTGAAACAGAAAACAATTATAGTGTGCCCTTCTTGGACACAAAAATAATAAGAATACCAGATGATACCATAATTTTGGATTGGTATCAAAAACCCACGGCATCGGGAAGATATTTAAATTTCTACTCCAACCACCCTAAGAAACAAAAATATAATACTGTAGTAGTAGTAGTATGAAAAATAGAGACACACATATCAGTAATTGCAATTTTCTGAAGAACAATTTAATGAAATTGTACCAAACCTTCTTGAATAATGGTTATCCGAGTAAAATCCTCAAAAAATTAATTTTCAATTCATGTTGTTTTGATGGACCCACGGAGGAAGTAATCTCAACACAAATTAAATATAAAAAACTACCATATATTGAAAATCTCACCAACTCCATTACTGCTTTGTTCAAAGACTGTAAAAACATCAAAATAGCCAAATATAATAGTTTAAAAATTTTTAATCTATTGTCTAAAGTTAAAGACAAAACTCCCACGTTATACGACAGCAACGTAATCTATCGACTGCCTTGTCTAGGTTAGCAAGGAACTTACATAGGGCAAACATCACAGTGGCTAAAACAAAGAGCAACTGAACATAAGAGTGACATCAGATTGGGAAAAAATTCGTGTGCATTGGTATTGCATAGTCTAAATACGAACCACAATTTTGATTATGATAATATAAGCATTTTATATAGGGAAAATAGTTATAAAAAAAGATTATTTTTGGAGATATATTTCATTAATAAAAATAAGGAAGCCATAAATTATAAGTCCGACATTAATCAATTAAGTAACATCTATTGTAACATTTTAAAAAAACAAGTGTACAGATATAATTAGTATTGGTAACACACTATAGCAGGGACGAATAGAGTAAGTTGTTATATTAATAAGAATAGAATCGGAAAACAACAAAATTATATATATAAAAAAAAAGATCAACACACTGACTAGATAAAATTTCAAACAGTAAACATCTTTAGTTGGTTCGTGAGTTGCAGTACAGTATATAAGTTTTGTTCAGTTTATAGTAGATTAACCCTTATTTTCGTACGTATTTTTTTTATAATTTAGTAAGGATTTTCAGATCATATATTTTCTTGTCGATGGTATGATTTTCTATATTTTATGAAACTTTTAATTGTTTTTTTTTTTAATGTTGTTATAATGTTTTAAACATTTTTTAAAGACACTATATATACATATATATATATATATATATATATATATATATATATATATATATATATATATATATATAAGTTATGGTAAAATGTGTACACGCAACTAGTAAAGATTTTGTTTTGTAGTTAACTCCTGATAATATCGAAAATAAATTGACGAAATATTGAGTTGTAAGAAATAATTGAGTTTCATATCCTCATACGGACCGACACCCGATAATTCCTCTTCTGATTTACATATATATATATATATATATATATATATATATATATATATATATATATATATATATATATATATATATATATACACACATATATATATCACTGGTCGATGTTCAATTTTTTTCCATTGTTGTTCTATTTAAATGGCTGCCACTCACAAACTAAATCATGCAGCCACTCGAAAAATTGATAGAATTCTTGTGAAATGTCAAGTTTACAAAAAATATAATTTTCCAATAGAAGTAGCGCCATCTTTAGCCGAGGCCACGTACTTATCATACAACCCTCGTATCACTGGTACTCGTAGTTGAACTTATCTTTTTGTTTATGTGAGAATTTGTAAAAATACTTTGAAAGTCAAGGTTGTTTAGTATAATCTGCGCTATTATTAAACCATATTAGTAGATATAAAAAAATAATCCTGTTCTGGTTTGTTATCTAAATGGGACAATCTTTATTAATGTTCATAAGTGAACAATACAAGGTTATGATATATATTTATAATATTTTTGAAAGTGACTAAGTGGAGTAAAAGTTTTTATTACGGAGTGAAGATATTGGTAAATGTTACGGGGATTAGATTGATTTGTTTTTAATATTGTACCAAAATTTGAAAGATCTACAGTCTGTCAAGTAAGAACGTGTCCGCGGTAATTCATTTTTGGTAGATGCGATTCTAGGGATTCAACAAAAAATGGATAGGGGAAACCTTTGTCTACGAGGCATCTTAGTAAAAGTGTCACTCGATTCCGAACTTTCATCGAAATCACGTAAAACTATAAATGACTTGTTTACGCGTCGGTTCTAGGCAGTCTTTCTTTTTTCCTATCCAAAGGTGTCTAAAATGACCCATTCTGCGGCCGCTAAATATATTAAAAAGTCGGTATCGTTTGTGAAGAGGTGGGTAAATCATTTAATGAGACGAAAAATGTCGACGACGCTATGTCAAGGAGCGGCAAAATGAAAAAAATCAGGTTTGAATGTGTTCCCTGAGACCATTCGACAACATCTTCGTGCTTATGATGTCAAATTCCGAAGAAAATTGCGCCCTTGTTAGCACACCAAAGAATACGTTGATGGCAAAGAATGTTCTCGAAACACATTTTTTTCAAGAATACGGGCGGTCACGTTCTTACTCGACAGACTGTAAGTTAATTTTCTCTTTGTATCTATAATATATGTAAAATGCAACGTCTCTCTGTCTGTCTGTCTGTCCGTTAGTGCGCTTATCACTGGAGAACCACTTATCCGATTTACGTACTTTTTTTTAACATACATATGTTCTCTGGCTAGGTTATAGACTATATTTTATTACGATAGGTAACATAAGGAATGAGCAGTGACGATAATAGTGAATGAAGTCGGAAAAAAGTTTGCCGCTAGCGCGTTTCCTTGCAATACACAGCCTAAACCATTAAATATGGAACAATATTATGTAGCAGAGAATATCTATAATCTATAATATATATAAAATGCAATGTCTCTCTGTCTGTCTGTCTGTCCACTAGTGCGTTTATCACGCGAGAACCACTTATCCGATTTACGTGTCTTTTTTTAAATTCATACATATATTCTTTGGCTAGGTTATATAATAGTAATATTAATCTATATCTATAATATATATAAAATGCAACGTCGCAAAGTTAAAGTGAAAGAGATAACTGATATCGTGAAGATATCAACAGAACGTGTGCAGCATTTTTTGCATGAATACTTGCATATGCAAAAGCTATGTGCCCGATGGGTAAGGCGCACTCTCACGGTTGATCAAAAGTAGCAACGTGTCGAATATTCAGAATGCCGTTTGGTACCGTTTCGGCATATCTAAAGGAATTTTTGCGTAAGATTGGACGACACCTGGATCCAATACTATACGTCTGAGTCCAACAGGCAGTCCGCAGAGTGACTGGAATCGCATGAAAGCTGACCGAAGCGTCCCAAAACACAAATATCAGCTGGAAAAGTTTTGGTAATTATTTTTTGGGATGCGCACGGAATACCACTGATCGACTATCTTGAGAAGGGGGAACAGTCACCGAAGACTACTTACATTGGCTTATTGGAACGTTTGAATGGTGAAATCAAGAAAAAAACCATATTTAGCGAAGGAAAAAGTATTGTTTCACCAAGATAATGCACCAGCTCATAATTCCATAAAATCGATGGTGAAATTGAATCAATTGGGCTATAATTTGCTTCCTCATCCGCCGTATTCACCAGATCTGGCCTCGAGCGATTATTACCTCTATCAGAATTTGAAACAATGGCTTCAGGTGGCTCAAATGAAGAAGTCGAATAGGAAACTCAGCCTTATTTTAGAGAGCTTTAGGCATATCTGGACCTAAACTTAAGGTCCAGATTTGCTAAAGAGAGAAATTCACAGCTCTCTGGTCGATAATATTTAGAAATTTTACGTATTGTAGTGGAAGGAGGTACAGCGGTTTGGCTAAGATTCGTATGCTTTTTCTTAGTTAGGTTTGCCATCTCATCAACTGTGTATTTCTTGAACTGTGCCTTATTTTGTATCGCAGTTTCTAGAAGTTCCGCTTTTAACATACTGTCTTTATGTTTAAGATTTTTGTCTCATATTCATTGACGAATATCCGCTTACTTCCACGAATTTGTCGGGAGTTGTTCTAATAATCGAGAATGGTATGGAGCATTGTCTAATACTATAACTATAACTGATTCTCTGGTATACATTCAATCATAATTAGCCTGCGACCTTTTCCTGAAGGGGGTTGTAATCCAGTTGACCAACCTTCCATAAAGGCTTGTTTGGCACCCTTAAAGTTTTTGTCAATCCAGAATTTTTTCACTGTGTGTCCCTCATTAACTCAAGTCAAAAGCAAATTTTCTGATTGCTCGTAGATATTCTGTTTTCCAACCAATTAGTTCTGTTTTATCGATAAGAACAGATTTTCTATTCTGTTTTTCCCAACAAAAATTCAGGTTATGAAGGATTTTCCACTTTATGTACATAGTTTTCTCCTTATTGCGTTTTTAAAGTCTTCATCGACCTCTAAGGGCTCCTTTCCTTTGTGATTCTGAGGTTTATTGCAAGGACCGAGTTTTCTTTCTTTTAGAAATCTATAAATAGTTGCTAATCCAACTCCCGTCATGTTGACACAGGTGTCCACAATTTCACAGACTTGGCTTGCTAGCTGTTGATGCACTAGGGCATCGTGGACGTTAAATATCATTGTTTTTTCTCGCACGGAGAATGCAGAGTTACAGACTTGGCGAAGTTTGACCGGGGCAAAACTGAAAGTTGAAGCCATCACTGTTCTAATTTGAATTGAGCATATTATAGGTTTTTGCTTTATTTTTATACTTACACAGAATATTTTTATTGCATACTTAGGTACTTAGGTACTTACCTACCAATAAGTACTTTGGTTAATTATATTCCAATAACTGCTAAAATCCCAAATAATTTTATTATACCTATTATCATTAAGCTTTATAATACTGTAGATTCCTAGTTCTTAAGAATTGTTAATTGTACTCGTTTAGGCCTTTATCATACAAATAAGATGTTTTGTTTCATCATTTACTCATTAAAATAAACTTTGAAATACATTGATTACACAGGGGAACAGCTGTTTAGGTGTCGAGGTTTTTTGAGCTGATTCTATATCAATTTGATGTCCTGAATTCAAATAACGTATTCATTTGTACCTAGGAGCTCAAATTTTTAAGATATACAATTTTAGAGAAATATAAGTTACATTATTGTAACTCAAATCCGTAAGTGTAGTAAACAAAAGTAGATACGAAATTTTTATTTTAGTTATACAAAATACAATATTATGTCGTACTTACAAACAAAAAAAAACATTGAAGAAATGAAATGGTCACTTAACACTTGGAAAGCTTCTTTTCCGCGACATTCTTGAATGTTTTTTTAAACAGTCCCTTTTTAAACTCCAGCAGTAATCTGCCATCATGTGCACGTCCCATCTTCCTTGGTAGCGGTCCTCCATAACTTTAATATCTTTGTGAAATCTTTCACCTTGTTCCTCACTCATGTCTCCTAAATTTTCTGGAAAACGGTCTAAGTGGCTGTGTAAATAGTGTATTTTAATACTCATATTGCACCCTAAGGATTTGAAACTATTAAGCACCTTGTTAACCATTTCAACATAGTTTTGAGCTTTATGTTTGCCTAGAAAATTTTCTACAACTGCAACAAATGATGTCCAAGCTTCTCGTTCAACTTGATTCATTGAATTTATGAAGGCAGGATCCTTAATTAATTGTCTTATTTGTGGGCCGTCAAATATCCCTGCTTTGAGTTTTTCTGTGCTCAACTGATGCATTTTTACCCCTATATATGCAAAACAAGACCCATTCTTATCAAGAGCCTTTACAAATTGCTTCATTAAGCCCAACTTTATATGTAACGGAGGAAGTATGATTCCCCAACGTGCATGTTTTCTCTCTGAGGCCAATCTTTTCTAACCCAGTGGTGTGTTTTGTCCCTACTATCCCAGAGGCACAAGAAACACGGATATTTCGTGTAACCACTTTGCTGCCCAAGAAGAAAGTTTACCATTTTTAAGTCTACACAAATCATCCATTGATGTTCGTAATACTTTATCTTCTGCAAGACCAAAGCTATGGTATTATATTCTTCTTTCAGTTTCGTTGAGTGAGCTAGTGGTATTGAACCATATTTATTCCCATTATGTAGAAGGACACATTTTAAACTTCGCTTTGAACTGTCAATAAATAGGCGCCAATCATCTGGAATATATTCAGAAAGTCCCATTTCTTTCATGAGTCCCCTAATATCGTGACAAAATACAAGATTGTTTTCTTCAGAAAAGAATGGTAGCAGATCTTTTTCTCTTGTACGGTAAACCGTAATTTTGGTTCCTTGTTCCAGTAAATTTTTGTCGTTCAACCTAGAAGCCAATACTTCAGAAGCTTTTTTCGATAAATTGAAATCCCTGGTGAGATCATTTAATTCATTTTGATTGAAGCGTTGAGGAACTGATGACGTCCCCTCATAGTCACTGTTAGTTTCATTAGCATCAGAACTTTTATTAGCATCAGAAGAGCGATCAGAGGGAAAATATTCGTCATCAGAGATATGTGGTAGCTGATGAAATGTTGGAATCGGTATTTCATCTGAGTGCGGGATAGGGCGTATTGCCGAGTCTAAATTGGGATAAGTCCACTTACTGCGGTTATTTCGATTGATTCCATTAGTATTTACTAAACAGAAATAACAATCATTGAAGTGGTTTTTTGGTTCTCTCCAAACCATTGGTACGCCGAATTTTAGACATTTTCTTTTCCCGGTAGTCCACTGCCGTAAATGCTCTGTACAAGTTTTACATACGAGATGCGGGGCCCACGTTTTGTCCTGATCACCAAGCTTAACTCCAAAGTATTCAAGATACGCTCGCTTTAAAAAGTCAGTAATAGTTTGTCTGTTTTGTTGAAACATGTATTCTCCGCATATATAGCAAAACACATCAGGTTGATTTACACAACTTCTTCTTGAACTGGAACCTGAACTCATTTTAATTCTGTTCAATAACACAAAAACACTCTTTTCTTAACATAAAATAACACGCCGAATTCGATCTACTCTCATTAGTAAGAACGCACAAACTGACGAGACTTACCCGAGTTAGGTGATTAAAAGGGTTAGTTCAGGTACCATGGTTCCACTATTTATAGATTTACCTGGAATTTAGTCAATTACAGACTGATAATAAAACCATTGTACCTACATTAATGAATATATAATAATTTTAGAACTCTCATAAATGAATATACTGAATAAAAACCACAATGGTAGATAAGTTGATGTATCTAAAAAAGTAGAGCTGATAGAGAAAAACGGATTGCTTGTATAGATTTAGCGTCCCAAATATAGTTAAAATCAGCTCTAAAATCCCAGGCACCAAAACAAAAATATTTTTTTGTTGCTCTGTGTTATAGCTTATTGTAAAGTTTGGAAGGCATGTAATAAAATATTTTTAAGAAAAAGGTCGTACTGTTGTATAGAGATAGAAAATAAAGGTGATTAAAACTAAAAAGGCAAATAATTAGTAGAGAAATTTCGGACGCTTATGGTTTATGACATTTTAATGTTTATAACTAGAGACCGGATTATATGCAACATAAAAATCTTGAAATATGCATGAAAAATGCTTAAAATATGCATGAAAAGGGTAAAAAAACCAATATTAAATAATAATAAAAGTAGTAATTTTTAGTTTTTTTATTTCAAAATCAGCATAAAATTAACAAGTTATCGACGATGTTTAAATTTAATTAACAATTATTTAACATTTTTTAAAATTATTTAACATTTGTATTTTTGTACACGTAAACAATAAGGTATTGTTCCAAATGTTGGGTAGTAAGATTGCGTCTTCGATCACTTAAAATATTTTTATAAGTGGAAAAAGACCGTTCCACATCCACTGAGATAACTGGACAGTATTTGAATTTGGGTGCTATGTTAGCACTTTTGTTTCTGGCAAAAGTTCAGCCGTCCCATTAATAAAACTATTAATTTGACACAAAGGTTCAAAGCCTGGGTTATTGCACAAAATGTTTTCAAACTTTTCTTTAACTCTACGCGGGAATACATCTGGCAATGTGGAGTTTATTTGACGGATTTTATTCATTATCTGAATTGATTCGGTCAACGCCAAACCTCGAGTTTCAAATCATTTAATACCCGCAGGTATGTGGGAAAAGTGAGTGCTAATCAAAGCTATGTTTTTTTTTTTAATATCACAATTGTTAAATGCTTCGTTGAAATGACGAACTGCCATAGCCTCTGCACTATCGAAGTCATTTACTACACCTTTGATGGCCTCAAAATGTTCATTGTAAAATAGTACAGCTTCAATCCATGTTCCCATCGAGTTACCACTGTTTCGGCAGTTTTTCTTTATAGGCGTTATTGCGAGCAGTTGCCTTAAGAAACACTTTCTTTGCTGATGAAATCAGTTTATTTACATTTCCAAACGTGGATCGTACTTCTTCAGCGAGTCGATGGACTCCGTGAGCAAAGCACGTCACATGAATTAAATTCGGATAAAATACTTGGAGGGCTTTGACTGCCTTGATCATATAGGGAGCAGCATCGGAGAGAAATATAAACACTCTTTCATCTGCAGAAGATTCAGGACAACATTCGACAACTGTCGGTAGTTTCATCAGCTGAAATCCAAATAATGTCATCCTTAAGTTCATTACGTATTTCTTCCAGAACATGTTGGTAAATTGTTGGTATGTAATTTTTACGCAGTGTTGATTCGTCTGGTATTTTTCGTTTCAAGCAATATTTTCGCAGAAAATCTTTGTAAGTTTGTTGAGAGGAATATTACTTGCAAGCAATGCTTCACATAAATTCATGCTAAAGTGTTTTTTTTGTTTGCCTATAGAAGTGGAATCACTGCTACTTGCTGCTGTTATAAGTTGTTGTCGTGGGCCTTTTTTTTTGCAATTCTGCGATATGAATATTTGTCTTGACATGCTGGTCAATTTGAAACTTTTTTGTGCACGAAACATTTTTCTCGCAAACTCGACAATATAAAACATTTCCGTCGTATGTAAATGTTCCACGATAATCAGCTACCCACGAAGAGGCACTTTTTTTTGCGGGTGGCATGGTACACGTTAAACTTTAACACAACACGTTAAAAATTGCAAAAAGACTACACTGATGCAAGCGCGTCAACAATAATGTTAAAACTGATATCTTGTTTTAAAATAAAAATTGGTCTTCGAGAAAATTATTTATTTGATCCACGCTTAAACAAATATTCTTAGAAACTAACTACTTATTACTTAATATTCCGACCAAGAAACAAAGGAATAAAATACCGTTGTAATTTTGGGTATTCCCTTGGCACTATAACCTAATCGATATTTAGACTATTGCAGGTAATGTCCCGGTGATAAGATCGGTCCCAGACGGCGACATTAACAATACCCTGAGCAATTCAATTGCCTAGTAACATCATTACTAGATTTTGGGTAAAATATGCAATAATCGGTGAGAATGGTCTAAATATGCAAATGCATATGAAAATATGCAAATGTATATAATCCGGTCTCTATTGCTGTGTGCTATAAACTCCAAACAAACGGACTATAGTTAAAAATGGTCGAAAGGTTTTTTTTCAAAAATAAAAACTCTATGGTGTTTCAAACTTTAGTATGCAATTTTCGACCAAAAAATTTATGTTTAATTAGTTATAAAAAAAGTCTATTAGAAACATTAAAAAAAAACCTTTAGACATTTTGTAGAAAAACTAATTATTAAGATTTAAAAAAAAAGTTAAAAAGTATTAAAAATTGACTGAGTAATATTACAGACATTGCATTGAGACAGGTAGCAGTCGCTATCTGACGGCAGGTCACATTTAATACCATAACTTTGTAATAGAATGGAATTTTTTTTTGGAATAATTCTTAGACGTATAGACAATAAAAATCCGTAAAAAAAATCGAATTTTTGAAAATTCGAGGTGTATGTAACCCCTTAACTATTTTATACATTATTACTTAGATCGACTGAGAAACTAGAAAGTTATTTTAATTCGTGTTTTCTTTTTTAGGGTAACTGTGCATCCCTCAAAATAACAGACTGTAGTCAACTTGTCCGCGAATGGTCAAAAGAAGTCATTTTGCGAGACGAGGTGTGCACAGCTCAATGCGGTTTCGTCTTGAGGGGCGCTCGACAGCAGTCAACATTACCATTCGGTTTGTCACCACCTCCATCACCGTTTAGTCCACCGAAACAGTCAAGGACAAGGTTACTGGTTAGACCTTCGAGGTCTAGACCATTCGTTCCCGATATCAGAATCCCAGATTTGTCAAAGTTTATTTCTAAGTGAGGAGCGGAGACTCTTGTAAAGTATTATTGTGTAAATATGTGTGTGTCAGAGGAAAGAATCTTTTGAATATATAAAGTAAAATGTAACAGAATTTGTAGGAGGTTGTGAAGGGTATGTTGGAGCTTATGAAAGAAAACATTTATGAAGAATATTTCTTTTATAATTTTACAAATGTTTGTAACTTTGTTATTGACTTGATAGGTCTGACGTATTTTTGTGGAAGAGTTGGTTGAACATTTGAAATTATTTAATTCGGAAAGGTGTGCAGATTAAAATATCATTTCCTATAAATCTGTTCTTACGATTTTACGTAATTTTACGAGCTCATTCTAAGATCCGATATCTGTTGTATTTAAAGTACCGTAAAAGATCTCCTCTACATGCTCACGAAAAGAAGCCACACAGCTGCCGGATACCATATATATAGTACTCCCATAAATACTGTTACAAAGAAAACGTTGCCTAAACATTTAATTTTTACGAAAATTAAAACAAATTATTATGGAATTAATTCATATATTCATAATGACAAAATTAATTTAACATTTACTGAAAATATCCCCTCTTGCTTTTATACGCACTTGAGAGGGATCATAGTCTAAGAGGGATCATAGTCTAAGAGGGATCATAGTTTATCATCTAAACGATTTAGAGTTGCAGAAGGCCAATCTTCTGTAGTAATAAAAAAAGGCACATTTTGTTAAAGTCATGCTTGTGTTGTTTTAGCTTTGTGTCCTGGTAGAGAATTTTGCTGTAAGACTCAATGCTTATTTTTGAAAAGAGTATAGTTTACGGGTTGCACAATGTTCTCTAAAACAGTATCTTGATATATTTTAGCCGAAAATTTCACAGCTTTTTCCCAAAATTGAATACTGGCAACCCCATTAAAACTGACTCCCCACCAAACCATAAATGATACTGGATGATGACCCTTCTGAACTTTTGGAACAAGTTCAGATACTTCCTTAGAAGATCTAGCATAAATCTTATCATTTTGCTTATTGAAAGATTTTTCCGTGTCTGTCATTAGCGTATTCCTTAAACAAACTTTTAGATTTTTGCCACTGTTTTCACTTTAAATCTTCGGTTAGCAAATGACCAATGTGTCTCTTATAATACGAGACATTTTTCAAAATTTTCAATTCACGAGACAAAATTTTTTGTTTGCGGAGAGGATTTCGCGCTTTTACGGCTTTAACAGCTTGTGACGTTCGAACTATCCTTGGTCCCGGTAAACAAACATATGACTTATTTTAAGCGTCTTTAAGGTCTTAAAAATGTCGCTTTTCTTCATACCGCACTTAAATAAAACAATAACAACCATCCAATTTTCTCGATCACCAAACTGCATTGTTTAAATAATTTAAATTGTAAATATGTTTACACACAATAATTGTATAACTGAGTAATAAGCTATGAATAATTTCCCCAAAAAAACTGTAAATGTTTATAGCTGGTGTACATGAAAGTTTGTAACAGTATTTATGGGAGGACTAGGTGTTTTGTAAAAGTTGATATCGCTAATATAAATATCAATGGACCGATTTTTAAAGTCGCAATTGCTTCTAGATTAAGAGGCTATACCAGTGTAACTACTTAAAAATAAGGATATGTTTCTACAATTCCTACAAAACTACTGCATTAAATGTTTTAAAATGTTTGGTACATATTTATTATATGTTTTCAAATATACAGTTTTTTTTCCTACCAAAATATTGAAAATTACGGGACTTATGCCCCAGTAATGGGACAGGTTAAAAAAAAAGTAACCCCACTGCTGCCGTGATTGGCACCTCCACACATCAACCATAAATTTTGAAAAATACTGAAAAGTATAAAATTTTCGCAAAAAAGTGTTTTTGCATGCCAAATTGACATTTTTGGTCCAATTAAAAAATCCGTGGTTCATGGGACGACAAAGCATATCCTTCACATCCAAGAAAAAAAAATTAAGTCGATACAGTAAATTGTTTTCAAGTTACAGCTGCAGCAAATTTAAAAAGGGCAGTTTTTAGAAAAACGCATTACAGAATGACTAACGTGTAACACACAAGTAATGCTCTCTAGCCACGTACGTACTTCTGTGACTATTTTGAGTTCACTGAAGTATTAGATTTTTAATTTTCACTTACGTGATGACGTCACAGCATTGGAATTTGCCTACCTGCTCCGGTTCGCGTTACGCTTCCCAAAAAGGAGTTTATGGCCCCCCCCCCCCCCGAGCAGCTGTACGTTGCGACAGCTGTATTTTCAAAAATAAAAATAGACCGACTTTGATACTTCCACCTCTTACTCTATACATATAGAAGAATCGAAATATGTAAAAAAACAATTTTTTGAAATTATCACACTGGTATAGCCCCTTAATGTTTTATGAAAAAATACTCGAAGCTTAGCAATCTCGAGAAAAAAAATGTATGTATATAGCTTCACAATTGATCCTGTTGATAGAAGTCCTTTTCATTAGTTATTATTAATATTCAACCATCATAGACATTCGAACAATTCTAGCTTTTCATATATATATATATATATATATATATATATATATATATATATATATATATATATATGTATATATATATATATATATATATATATATATATATATATATATATATATATATATATATATATATATATATATTACTACTTTAATATCAGCAAACATCACTGACGACGAATGTTGAACTTCGACGTATTACCGGAACATCTTTAACTAGGAGACATTAATAAAATTGACTTAGTAGTCACTAGCACCGAGTGTTTCAGAAAGTTGTTTACAAGATTTAAGACTACAGTCGTCAAATATGTCCGTAAATTTTGTAAACAACTTTGGGAAGCATTTCATATTGAAAAAAAAATGTAAATATACATAATTATGATTAGTTAGTTAGGACTGTAGCTTAAGTTGTTTTAGTTTCGACAGTGTTATACGATATATCTATGTAAAAATATGAAAACTCAAGAAGAGTAAGACTATTTCAATGGATGTTTCGTCGAAGATATTTGATATTGTTGTGCAAATTTAAAATATAACCCATGTATTTAAAAGAGGGAAGTTGTTAA
Source organism: Pachyrhynchus sulphureomaculatus (assembly GCA_019049505.1). Classification (NCBI taxonomy): domain Eukaryota; kingdom Metazoa; phylum Arthropoda; class Insecta; order Coleoptera; family Curculionidae; genus Pachyrhynchus; species Pachyrhynchus sulphureomaculatus. The sequence continues at coordinate 146,677,826 of CM032455.1, read as the reverse complement.
CAATCTAGTCCCTTGTTTTTTTATTAATATTATTACTATATTTTTATTGTTGACTAGTGTTTAGATTTATTAATATTATTGTGTCATACTAGAAATGGTTTTAATTTTAAAAAGCGTTTCCATACCTGAAATTTTCCATAATCTTAATTCTAACGGATCTACGCGATAATTTAGTTTTTCTATATGTAAGTCTTTTTAGCTAAGACATTTTCAGGGTGTACATATTATAGTATTTGAATATAGATGCGATTGTACCCTTGGACTAATTTAATGACCGCGCAGTAAGCGTTGATATGATCAGTTCTGACTTTTACTTTAACTACCGAATTGGTGTCGGATGCTTTTTTAAATCTTCACTATGAAAATAAGATTTAATAAAGTTAAATCATGAAGGGACATTGGCTAAGAAAAGTTCTATGATTCCTCTTTATTTCATTCATTCTTAACTTCCTTCGTCAATATCTTTATTCAATAATTTATAAATATTTTAATAATGAATTTCGGATTTACAAGTAACGAGTTCCATATTGCATTCATGAATACAATTATTTTTGAATTCGCAATATCGTGAATATAGGGGTAAGTCAATAATATCGCTTTCTATACCGATTTGTTCTTTATATTTTTACAGTTATCGCTAATCTATTAATAACTGTATGTATTAGTACTCTATTTGTTTATGATGATAGCAGTATCTTTTTTTTCTTGCCTCGCCCTTTGGTTTTATTCTTAGATTAAAAGTTTTGGTTGTTTGTTGACATCATCTTCAATCAGCTGTTCTCTATTCTCTGCATATAAACCTTTCCTCTGTTCTTCCACAATTGGCCATCTTGGGCTGCTTGATACCCTGCGAATCTTTTAATATCGTCAACCCATTGTGCCTAAGATCTCCTTATATTTCTGAGTCCGTGGTCTTGATTTTATAAGTTATTCACGCCAGTTATCTGTACTTCTGTCAACACGTCCTGACCAGTACCATTTTAATGCGGCAACTCTCCTGAATACATCCTCGACTTTAGTTTTTTTGTCTAATTTAAGCATTGCTTTTCGATCTTTTAAAGTAATTCCCAGTATCTTCCTTTCGATGGCCATTTGGCTGACTCTGATCTTGTCTAGGATCGACATTTGTTGGCTACTAATATATTTTAAGATAGCGTTTTGAAATCGTTCCTGATGGCGTGATTGTTCTTTGTCCCATACGCCACTTTTTCTGTGTATTTTGACTCCCGCTAAATACATATTTCAACAAATGATAACTATTAGAGGTGGTCTAAAAACTTATTTAATGTAGTAAACAAATATAAATTAGTATTTAGGTTTAAAATATAAACAAAATATATTATTTCGAAAAATTTTAAAACGTTTTTTGACGACATATGAACTATTTTTAATTTTTATAGCATATAATAAGCCTAATAATAGGCAGTTTGCTAGTTTTTAAGTTCAAACTGATACTTTAATATAGATATATGTATTTTATAATTTCTGTATATAAAGGCCCGTATCCTACTTAATTATGATTAATTATTATTATTTTATTTTGTATGATTCCTGTATATTACATTGTTATATTTAACACTGCCAAGAGGAAATTATTTTGTGTCAAATTTTGTATATTCATCTTTGGTATTATTTTGTTATGAAATTAAAATGTAATATATTAATTTGAAAAAAAAAGAATGGTTTTTATTTGAACTCAAAGTAACCAATCAGTCCGTTATTCACAAAACTGCTCGTTGTAACGATATATTTATCACAATATTCGCCATTCAAATCAATTTGTAGATGGTTTAATGCAAAACACCTTATATTCCAGGCAGTTTTCCTATATATATATATTAATTAAAAACCAATTTGGAATGTGCTGACATTTGTAGTAGTGAATTAGCTTTTCGGTAATTATGAATTTATAAAACTAGTAGCAGAAAAAGTAAAAAATAACCGGTCAAGTGCAAGTTGAACTTGCACAGTTAGTGTTCCGTACGTTGATTGCTTTTAAAATTAAAAAAAATTGTTACGATGGTATAAAATGATCAGTGACTTCAGAAAACACACCCAAAGGCGTTTACAACAAAGTTTGTTTCCAATCTTTACTGAATACTGATGACCTTGAATTTTTTGTTTTTTTATATACCAAATAAATTATTAAAGGTAATCCACTCGTGATAATTTTCGTTCAATCTACTCCCCGTAAAGAATATTCCAGAATTTTTTCAAAATTTTTTGATCAGTACTTTTCGAGATAAGGTGGGGGACAAGGATTTTTCGCGATTTTTTAAAAATAATACAAAGAAAAGTGAGCCCAAGTATTACATTATATATATATTTTTTACTCGTGTTTTCACAAGCTTTCACCACATTCGATGACCTAGTAAAAAAATTTTTTTTCACTTCCGATTTCACCCCCCAAAATCAAACCCTTAAGTCAAAATTTAACTTTCAAAACTACACGGCTCTGATGAGGCCATCAATTCCTATATTATTACCAAATTTCAACTTTCTATGACAAATAGTTTCGGAGAAAATCCGAAGTCACCGAAGTCATCTTATAAGTGTTCCGTACGCAACACAAAACATGGCCAATGTCAAGTTGGGTTTGCACAATTAGTGTTCCGTGAACCTTAATACTCTTAAGAGCCCTAATTTATAATTTTTAACTAGGTAAAATATTAAGTAGGTACTTTATAAACTTGGTTTTAACTTAATTCTAATTACAACATGACCTTAAAATTAACTTCACATATCTTGTATCAAGGATCGATTAATTTTTAATTGGCTTATTTAATTTTTTCCTTTGAAGAGTGCTGAAACAAGAGTAGACCCTGGTAAATCAGCACAACGGGAGTAAATGGAAATATCGGTTCTGAGTATGAAGATTTCTTTGGTAGTAAATTCCTTTTAGAAAATAAATATTTACTTACACTGATTGGTTTGCATGTAGCGGTCCTCCTCGATGGTATAGCTCCAGCTGACCGAGCCCAGAGTTTTGGGTTCGATCTCAGAGGAGTCAGTATACTTATTTATTTAAGTTTATTTGACCACTCATGTTGCCAAGCAATAGCCATTCGACAAAGTCTCAAAAGCCAAACATAACTGTAAAAGAAAATTATTGGTGAAGGCTCCTAGGACCAGACGAGATTGACTACGAAAACCACGTTTCCACATATTAAGGCGGGGTGCATATCTAAAGTTGGACTTCAAAAGTCGCACTCCATCAGAAATTGCTGGTTAAGGAGACACTTATATCTGCAGACTGCGAAGGAACAGTGTGTCTTTGTTGTTCTCGAACAGAATACGTATCTGAAATCTGACTGGAAGGTTCATGGGCCGTAGCTAAATTTCGCAAAAACATGTATAAGGTAGTTGAGAAAGTAAAAAGTTGGTAGTCGTTGAGGTTGGTAGATTTCATAGTACCATCCGTGGATCATTTGTTTCCGATCCCATGTCAAACTGTAGACCATGGCTGGTTCACATTACCCAAATATTATATTTACTTGGCTATAAGCTTTCTCAATACTACCACTGCTACAAATATACTAGGTAAGTATTATCTTTACGCTGTCCCATAACCAAGTGTAAATTTGTTTCCCTTGTTGTGCGAACGCAACATGCGATAGGGGCATGGTAGAGGTACAGAACTCCTGTCTTTGGAAATTTAGTTTCTATGAAGCGTATTACCGTAGAGGAGCTTGCCTTGAGTGTTACAGAGTTTTAGGAAAACAATAATTCGGCGACTATTTTGCAGCAAAAATTTCGTGTTCAATATCAATTATACGGCTTGAATAGGCCCGCCGCTAGCCGCCTGAACGCCCGCGTGCAAAACCTAGTATGCCGCTCTACCAGAAATTTTCTGTAGCCGCCTCCATCCCCACCCTATTTTCCGTGACTGTAATTTGTACGGAACATGACAAGATCTCTGCATCTGCTGCCCCCTTGGAAGTGCCGCTCATGTGCGATGCACGCCCTGCACGCCTGCTTCCGGCAGGCCTGGGCTTAGATAAAGCTCCGAGTGGTAAATTTATTCGAAAATGGGTGTAGAACTTTAAACAAACTGTTTCGACTAGATCTAGATCCCATAAAAAAATAGAGTTAGTGGAACAATTAAAACCGACTCAGATGCTCAGAAGCTCATCACCGTCAAAAAAATATTTTAACGCTTTTCAACATTTACGAACAGCTTGTTTTTGACTGAGATACACTTCCACCAGGTTAATAAACAGAATTGCCGTTATTGGAGTACAACAAATCCGTCACTAAAGAATTAAAAGCCTTTTACGATTCCTTAAAGCAGCTTCGGCTTCAATGTTAGCACGTGGAATAATCTTCTTTGAGTGTGACAGATGCTACATAACAGCTGTTCATTCGGAGCGACAAGTGAAATAATTGAGAATCTCTTCACACCTGTAATCAGAGAATTTAATTTCAGCAAGATGAGTTGACACCATACACTTTGAAGATGCCTTTCCCAGTCATTCTAGAAATTTTCCTAAATAAATTAATTTCCAAAAAAAGGTGACACAAGTTGGCTTTTACGTAGGCCTTATTTGACACCAACTTATTTTTCCTTGTGGGAATATCTCAAAGTTAAAGTTTACACTAAGACTTCTCGCTGGGAACGTAACGGTTTAAATTTAAATGACATTGTTAAGACATAATTTTCCGAGGCATGTAGTGTGACATGTGCTTTACACTGTATAATTCAAAACGTTTTCTATAAGGACCAATATAATAAAAACAAATTTTCCATTATTGCCGCATTCATAAAGCTCCCGCAGATTTTGTGAAACTTGTTTAAAAAAAAATTTAGAATACATTATGTAATCGGTGTCTGCCCGTGGTACCGTGGAGTAGTACTTGTTTGCGGTGCAGAAGATCTCCGGTTCCAATACCAGCAGGTCGGTATACTTTTATTTCAGTATATACGAGCTGGCCACGTACATAGGTAGTAGTTGTTTGCAGAAATGCAATAACGTCCGTGGCAGCATTACCGCATTGTTTACCAGGTGTACAAGTATGAAATGCGGATTTCAGACAACAGATGGTGCACCAATGCTGTTTGTGCTATAAAGATTTGACACTGCGCCATTTTGTTGTGTCATCAACAAGTGTCAGACGCGCACGAGTGATAAATTGAAAAAGAAAATAGTGTTGTGTTGTTGTGTTCAATATGTCGAAATTTATACCGAACAAAGAGTATTCGAGGAAAACATTTATTTTTTTGTTTTCATTTGAAGAAAACTGCTGTTGAATCATATCGATTACTTCGAGAAGCTTATGGTAAACATGCTCCATCGCAAGATTGTGAACGATGGTTTCGACGTTTCAAAAGTGGTGACGTCGATGTTGCAGACAAGGAACGTGGAAAACGGCCAAAAAAACACGAAGACGTCGAATTGCAAGCATTGTTGGACGAAGATGATTCGCAAACACAAAAAACAACTCGCCGAGCAATTGGGCGTTAGTCGACAAGCTGTTTCCAATCGGCTACGAGAGATGGGACAGATTCAGAAGACCGGTAGATGGGTACCACATGAGTTGAACGACAGGCAAATGGAAAAGCACAAAAACACGTGTGATATTTTGCTCGCTCGGTACAAAAGGAAGTCGTTTTTTGCATCGTAGAGTTACAGGGGATGGAAAGTGGGACCAGACGGGCAGGCAACACACAGTCATTTTTCTTCATGACAATGCTCCATCACATACGGCAAAACCAGTTCGCGACAGGCTGGAAGCACTCAGCTGGGAAGTTCTACTCCATGCGGCTTACTCACCAGACTTGGCTCCTTCCGATTACCACTTATTTGCATTGATGGGTCACGCACTTGCTGAGCAGCGCTTTAGTTCGTACGAAGATGTGAAAAAATTGCTCGATGAATGATTCGCAGCAAAAGGGGAAGAATTTTACTCGCATGGTATTCACAAATTGGGAGATGGGAAAAATGTATAACAAGCGATGGAGCATACTTTGAATAAAGCACTTTTTATCATTCTTCCGAATTTAACATGTTTTTTTTTTTAGAAAAAAAATCCGCATTTCATACTTGCACCTGGTAAAAGGTGCAGTGAAATACAAAAATATAGGTTTCGGCATCTGGATATGAAAAAGAGTAAAATCTCTAAACATCGAGATTTTCCTTACAGTACAAATTTATATTTAAATATGTTGATATGTATTACACAAAACAAACCACTTATCTACAATATTTGAGTAAGTATTTATCCCCAAGAATTGAAAATCTTTTCACGGCTCGAAAACCAAAAGACTAAATAAACATAAAACAGTGCATCTTTTTTCCCAATAACTTAATACATACTTGCCGTAAATAACATAACGGAATATTACTTTAGCTTTTCATAAAGTTGGGTATGGATCAAACAGAATAATTTTATTTGTATTATCTCTTCAGTAAGGATGTCATTTAATTTTTGAATCTATCAAATTGTATCTGTGTACAATGGCTGCTAAAAACTAATCTCTTCAAGAAAGAATGGACGTCATTCTAATATGTGGAGATAAAGTGCGTCATCACAGGCCTGTTCCAAATGAAGAAGTAAATTTTCATGTAATGTTATCGACTGTCGAAAATTCTCAGATGGTGCTATCTGAAAGACGTGAACAAGTTGAAATGTCAGAGCGGTCTATCAGGCGAGTTTTGGTACAAAATAAATTTAATGCTTACAAACCAAAATTTACTCACGTCGTACAGGGTGAGTCAACGATAGAGTAAAGTTCATTATCTCATTTGTTTCGGGAATGACGAAAAAATGTTAAATACAATAGTTTTAGAGAATTTAAGGTGCACAGTTTAAAGTTATTTTTGAGTATACAGGGTACTTCAAAAAAGTGTGGCCGATATAATATATGTGTTTTTAAATGGAACATCCTATTTTATAATTTATTTTTAAATTCTGTGTAAAATTTTATAACTTTTTTATTAATAATAGTATATACCTAAACCTAGTAGTTTTTCTAATATTTCATTTTTTTTTTTTAAAATACTAGTTTTCAGTTTTGTAAAAAATTGCCAGTAGCGCCATTATTTCTGAAGGTGGAATACTCATAATTGGTACGAGCGTCCTATAGAGATGAGAAAAAAGATATATGTAAAGAAATTTGAGTTAGATGGTACAGGGTGTTCAAAATAAATTTATGCATTTCGACTATTTTAACTTGAAAGATCTCAAATTTTTTAAATGGCACAGCCTGTATATTATTATTTGTTCTGATAGATTTTACAAAACCCTCCAACTTTTATTAAGTATGTCATATACCTATTTCTAATAGTTCTCGATTTATTTTGAATTTTTCAATTTTTACCCTTGTTTTTAATACATTTACGCTATAACATCATAGTTGCCAAGAAAAAATAAAAATGTAGGCATTGTCAAATTTTGACATGTCTATTAAGCAAGCAAGCATATGTTACATCGGCCACACTTTTTTGAAGTACTCTGTATACTCAAAAATAATTTTAAACTGTGCACCTTAACATTCCCTGAAACTATTGTATTTAACATTTTGTAGTCATTCCCGAAATAAATGAGATAATGAACTTTACTCTATCGTTGACTCACCCTGTACAAGAAAGTAATTGCGATGCGCGACTAGATTTTTGTTCTTGGCCACAAGGAAAGAAGGAACAAAACATACATTTTTACAGAGACATCCTTTTTACTAACGAGGCTACCTTTTTTTCTAACGCAGTGGTTAGAACACAGAATTGCAGATGGTGGGCAGAAGAAAATCCAAATTTTGTATCAGAAACTAAAAATCAGTGCTAATTTAAAGCAAACGTGTACTGTGGGATATGGGATGCCCAAATTCTTAACCCTTTTTTTTCGATAAAGCTTCCTGCAATTCGTAAACACAGAAATAGTTAATTTTTTACATGAATTTCTACTTCAGCATCGTAGGGGACAATTTTTTCAGCAAAATGGTACGTCCATTCACAGAACGCTGCAAGTCTGAGAATGGCTGGAACATCAATTTGAGGAACAGTGAATTAAATGTTATTCTGGTAATCCTTGGCCAACGAGATCTCTGGACTTAACATCGCTTGATTTTTTATGAGGCTATTTCAAGAACAAAGTTTACGCCCAGAGACTTTTCAGTAATATGGAACATTTTAAAAATACAATAAGGCAGTGCATACATAACGTTACATCGCACATGTTAAGAAATGTTTTAAAAGAATTACGTTCGCGAACAATTCGGTGCATAGAATTGGGCGGTTAAAATGCAAAAGAGACAATTTTTTTTTTAGGTTTTTAGTTTTTTGTTTATTTAATTTTTGAAGTATTTGTAAGTTATTGATTTTTCGTGTGCTATCTAGTTAATGTCTTTGTTAAATTTTGCTTACTATCATAAAATATAACTCAAAGTATATATTTAATATATTTTAACAAACAGAGTGGCTTTTGGACTTTAAACTTTAGAAAATTCAAATTTCCCGCTAAACGATAAATCACAATAGGCACAAAACCATTTTTTAGATTTAGTGATGTAGAATTTCCCTATATATTGACTTTTTTTAAATTTAGTCTTCTTGTTTCTTATATGATGTGTCAGGCATATTGCCTGTTTTATCCCCATTGGTCTTTTCCGATGTAGACGTCCAGTATTCTTCCGCCTTTACGAAGGTCTGCCCCTAGTTCTTCTACCTCAAGGGTTATTGAGTTTGGCCCTTTTTGCCAGTCCAATCGATCTACGTGTTTATTCCCTTGTTTTCTTCTGGTTCTGGTCCATTTGATTATTTCTTGGATCTGACTTAGTTCTTGTAGATCTTTGCTGCGGATTTTGTTGTGGATAGTTTTTCCATGTATATTTCTAATTATCTTCATTTCTCTTATCCTCATCATTTGTGCTGTTACACATGTATCGGCTCCTGTTTCTAAAGCATATGTAAGAATCGGTCTCACTGTTGTCTTGTACATACTTGTTTTACTTTGCATCATGAAGTCTTTATTTTTCCAACCATATCCTTCAAGCAACCTACTGTTAGGGATGCCTTCATAGATTGTTGTTTTACTTCCCTATTTAAGTCTCCGTAGCGTGTAATTATTGTTCCCAGATATTTCAAATTATTGACCTGTTCAATAATACTTTCTTGGAGCTCCGGCTCGCATCCTAGTAATTCTTTTGAAGCTAACATATATTTTGTCTTAGTTGTGTTAGTATTCTTAGTTCTAAATTGAAGGCGTGAAATATCTTTGAAGTTTGTTTTCAGAATTGGAGATGAGGACCGCATCGTCGGCGTAGCAGATTGTGGTAGTATGTGTTGCCCATTTTGTATCTTCTAGTTTTTGGAAGATTCTCTACTATTCTGTCCATGACGAGGTTGAAGTGTGTCTTATTCCGGCGTTTATTTTTTACTTTCTTGCTCAGTAGGTGTCCCATTTTTATATTTGTTTCGCATTCTGTGTTAATGTCGTGTATGATTCTGTAATATTTTTATATCTGTTAATTGTTTTAAATTTAATAATAAAGGAAAATCCCGTATGTCCACATTTTCTGCCTGTCACACTATATATATATATATATATATATATATATATATATATATATATATATATATATATATATATATATATATATATATATATATACATATATATATATATATATATATATATATAATATATATATATATATATATATATATATATATATATATAATTTTTCAACTTCCTTATTTTAAAACATATAATATTGCTGATTCACGTACTCTTACTTTTACATAAATTTACATATTGCTTCTGTTTATCGCTAATAAAGGAATCACATGACCCGTATATTACTTTCGTTTATTCTTTAAGATGTAAGCTCCGTTTTTACTATCCTTCGGTTAAATTACCTCATAAAATTTTGACACCTTCATGTTAATGTTTGCAACTCACTATTTCGAAATTTTATACGGCGTACAAATTTCCCAGAACAAAAAAATTTAACAAGATAACCACAATATTATGACACAGTACATCATGTGACTACATATGGTAATAAACAAATAAATAAGGTAGAATTATAATAAACTATTTAAACTAACATGTTGCATAGTGAATATTAAATGTATGTTACTTTATTTACGTTAATTATTTCAAAAAATGTTAAAATATACGTAATCTTTCCCATTCACGGTAAGTTATTAAAGTTCAGCTGTATTGCGTATCAGCGTTGTTTTTTTTTTGGGATTTCTTTTTCAAGGGGCTTCGTTCCCTGGTTGCCGTTTGGCGCCTTCCTCTATAGACAGCTCCACCTTTAGTGTTATCATTTTTCCCTCAAAGAAAGGTACTTTGTATGAATGGAGAAATCTGTTTCCTCGTAGATCCGGAAGTATATCCGGTAATGTGCCGTATTGACTTCGTAGTCACAAGCATTACAGATGCTTACTGATCAGTCGTTGACGGTAAACTGAGCGTTTCTGAACTGGATGAGCTATTTCTGTAATATCGTTGACTCCAAGTTGTAGCGATGATTGATCGACGGTGGCTTCACCTCCTCCGGGCTAACAAGTAAAGTCTCGGCGTTGTTCCGTGAGCTGTTAATTGGCTTCCATGCCAATGGAAGATTTAGATCATTATGACTTTTGTTTATAGTGCTTTTTTTTTTAATTTCGATGGCTTCTCCGATGATTCTTGTCTTATAGTGTTCAACAATAAGTGATAATCCTGTTGTTTTATGGTATTTGTAGACGGCAGATGTTGTGTTGTCGTAGAAGTCGTCTATTTTGCTTTGAGGTAAGAAAGTCTGATTAAAGATTAGCTTTCGGTGGATTTCTAAGGTATTGTTTTTGTACTACTTTATTTTTGTATCGCTTTCTTGATTATCGGTGTAGTATATCCGTCGAATTTCAATGATTTTGAATACTGTTTATCTTCCTTTACGGTTAGGCTGAAAAATCTTCAGATCAGAGTTTAGGCTACTGCTTATAAATTAGCAATGGCTGGCGCCACCCACGGCTTCGCGGTCTATTTGCCTACATATTTGGTTGCCAAAAAAGAAATATGGATCTGTGAGACTATTGTGGAAAGATCGATTACGTGGTTTGGATTCCAAAACCGACTAACAGCTGAGTAAGAAGAAGTACAAACTTTTACGCGACTGAAACATGCTAACAAGATGCTGCTACAATAACCTACACCCAACTTTTACCAAATCAAAATCACTTTGTGTTTTTACATAATAACTAATGATTCCGTAAAAATATTTTTAATTAATTTTTCATGGTTTACAAGTGTATAGTCGTAAATTCTACATAAATTACATTTTAGCAAGAGAGAGGTCTTAAGGAAAAGTGAAAATATAATTTCTTTATGTAAAATAAATTTACATACGAATAACAAATTATCATACCAGGTGGATCCAAGTAAAACATTTAAGAGGATGACTAGTACTTTTTAAAGGTGTACCTCAGGGTGAACAAAATTTCACAATGATGAAGACTGTAGCTTTTTGTAATATATCACACAGGTATACAAAGAAAATATCTGTCTTTTAAGTGTTTTCTTAAGTATTTTTTTATGCTGAATCCAAAAAAATCATAAAAAAAGACCACCACTGTGAGGTTTTTTCAGAAAACACACTTAAAGTTGCTAGAAAACTAATAAAATAAAAAAAAAATACATTTTAATAAACAATGTATGTGTATAACAGCACAAATTCGTGAATACTGAGTAGTATTTGGATCGACGGAAAGGATTTGAAAATAATATCATGCCTATACTGGGATCAGTATGCCATAAATATATTGCGAGGTGTGAGGCAGGGACGCGTGAGGTCTCCGTTATTATTCAACCTCTACTCGGTATACATATTTAGAAAAGTGCTTGAGAATGTGAAAGCGGGAATTATCGTAAATGGAGAACGACTAAACAACATTAGATACGCTGATGATAGAATCATCATGGCCGATAGTCTGGAAGGATTACAAGAATTTATGACTCTGGTGACGGAAGTGAGTGCGTGGTCTCGATATAAATGTCAAAAAAATCAAATATATGGTTATGAGTAAAAATTAAATTCCACATCATCTCATATAAAATCATTAAAATTATGGCATAAAACTATTATTTCGGACATCTTTAAATGTTCTGATTCTACATTTATCATAAAAACACGCATACACTACCTTTAACTAAGCTACCTAGCAAAATGTTTAAAATAAATATGTGCAATAGGGGGGCCACAAAAAAAATCAAAGTTCCAATTTTTTTTGGGAGACCCTTAAAGTTGCCAATTGACTACAAAATGAGATTAGTAAAGTTTCAGCTCAATTGGAGAACATTAACCCGTGCCTCATCCAGGTTGAAGTTTTGACTTTTTATGAAAATTGATTTTTTATGAAAATGTCTACAAACATTGCAGGATTCAATTACATCGGTTATCTAGATTTTACTTTATTTATTTTTTCAATATGTACATAAAAAAGGGTTTAGTTAAAATTTTCAAAAGTAAATAGAGTAAAATTCAAATTGAAAATGGAGGACTTAGGAGAAAAAAAAAGCAAAAAGGTGTAAAAATGATAAGAAATAATGTTCAAATGCATTTTATTATTTAAAGTTTAGTTATAAAAAAGGAATATATAAAGGAAAGAAGTTATTATTAATATTTATTATCAGATCAAGATGTTGTTCTTCATCTTTGGTCAAACAGTCAGTACCAATCAGTGACAGAGAGGCGCCTAAACCGCGCAAGATTTGGCAGTACAAATCTGCTAAATGGGAAGACCTCATGGAATATTTTCGAACTTTCCCTTGGTTGGACGTTTGTTTTCGATCCGACGACTCATCTGACTGCGCCAGGGAAGTTTCCGATGTTATTTTGGCCGGTATGGATGCTTACATCCCTTTTTCGAAGAAATGCCCTTCCAACGGCAAGCCTTGGTTTGACCGAAAATGCAAAGAAGCTGTTGCTTCTAAACATTGTGCATACCGACAATGGCGTGAAAATCCTAACACCATAAATCGTAACACATTTGTTCGTGCCAGGAACAGATGCAAAGAAATTTTCGACGAAACCAGGAGGCACACAATCAACGAATTAGAAACAAACTTCTCGCTTGTCCCAGCAATTCCAGGACCTTTTGGTCAGTCGCTAAGGCAGTTAGTCAAAATTTCACTAAATCCACCATACCACCACTCACACGGCCAGATAATTCTATTGCAACGACACCTGTTGGGAAAGCGAACTTGTTGGCTGAATTCTTTGCTTCACATTCTACTGTCGATTTCCAAGGAAAAACACCACCTACTATTCCCATAGTGCAGTCAAGGATGCCCGACATTGTCTTCAGACAGCGTATCATAAAACGTATTTTGATGAAGCTAGAAACCAAAACGGCTTCTGGCGCTGACGGGTACCTGCCATAGTTCTCAAAAACTGTGCGAGGGAACTAACACCAGTTTTCTGTAGACTTTTCAACCTACCCTACAGAAAGGGAATATGTCCTTCCTGCTGGAAATGTGCCACAGTTCAGCCGATACCTAAAAAAGGCAAGAAGACCTTGCTTCCAATAATATCGAAAGTCATGGAAAAGGCTATCAATCAGCATCTTCTAAAATATCTTGAAGGATTCAACATTATTAGCGATCACCAATATGGCTTTCGTAAAAATAGATCAACAGGAGATCTTCTGACTTATGTAACTCATGTTTGGAACAACGCAATTGAACATTTTGGAAAATCTCAAGCGGTTGCTCTTGACATATCCAAGGCATTCGACCGTGTTTGGCACGATGGGCTGTTGGCTAAGCTACGTTCTTATGGTATGTCTGAAACGTTCTGTTTGTGGCTCTCCTGTTTCTTCAGAGAGCGTTCTTTACGAGCGGGGGTCGACGGATTTCTTTCTAACACCTTCACTATCAACGCCGGTGTACCCCAAGGCTCCATACTGTCTCCTACTCTCATTTATATTAACAATCTGCTGAAAAAGACCGAGAATCCAATCTACAGCTTTGCAGGTGACAGTACACTTATCTCTTCATTCACTTTGAACGCTTGGACATCGGCTACTCAGACGAATATCTGCAGAGAGCAGGAAGTCATTCAACTTAACAAAGACCTGGAAGAAATTCTATCCTGGGTGACAGTAACCAAGTGGAATTGAACACTACAAAAACCCAGGAGGCAGTTTTTTCTAAAAAAGGTTGCTGAACCCGACATAGTTATGTCGGGGCACTCCATTCCTCTAAGATCGTCACTCAATTTGTTGGGCGTTAATTTGGGAGCAAATATGTCCTGGCATGAACATGTTGCAGGCATAGCAAGGAGAGCTTCTCAAAAGTTGGGAATATTATTTCGAACCAGAAAGCTTTATACTCCACAACAACTGTTAATTCTTTACAAAGCTCAAATTCGACCAACTATGGAATACTGCTCCCATGTTTGGAGCTCCCAAACATACACTGCATTTGTTGGATTCTATTTAGAGAAGAGCTGTTCGTCTGATTGGAGAACCGGAACTGACCGGCGGCCTTGATTCGCTGGAACATCGAAGAACGGTTGGCGACCTGAGCCTGTTCTACAAGTATTTTCATGGAAAGTGTGCGATGTGGCCCGCTTAATTCCTCCCTGAGCGGTGCATGTTAGAAGTACACGTCGCGCTAATACTTCATATCCGTATGAGGTTCAGCTTGTAGCACGTGTGCTAGACCCATAAAAAAAGGAATTGAAGTCTTGAATTAATTTTACACCTCGTTCAGCTGTCATTGACAACCTTAAAACTGTTTACTCTTTTGTTAGCTTTTAAATAGTATGAATTGTCATACCATTCATAGGGATCAGTATTTAAAAGGTTTGTATCAATTTCAAATCTCTTAACAAAATTTGGAGTTTGATGAGAAACAAAATAATCAATTTTTTTGTCCAATAAATCATCTATTTGTTCGAGAGTGAGCCTTGCTTTTACACCCCTATCGTCGTAACTTTTTTCTTCAACGGAAATTAATTTTAGACATTTTGCAGCCATGCTTGTTTTGACATTTTTTTCAAAAGTGTCAACAAAAAATGAAAATCCGATTAGATACCGAATTGAGATACCACAGGTGATTTGTCATTTTAGACAGTGCCTTGTCTGCAAGTTCTTTATCAATTTGTCTGTATTTCACAAAAGATTTTAATAATTGTAGGTCTTGGTCGGAGGCAAAACTGGGTTGGGGCCGTTGAACCACGCTTTTACATAAATATTGATTATAAATAAACAAATGTCTGTGATTCCTTTTTTTCTTTTCAAATCTGTTAATGAAAATTGATCCCTGAAAACATATTTGGAGAGAATAAATGGCCTTTTTCCGTCGATCTGGCGGGATGAACTGCACCAGGTAATCTAAAGAAAATGTCTTTTTAGGAGTACGTCCTAAAAAAATTAAACAAAGTTGGATAAATTCTTTATAATCATCTCTTGGCTGTTGATTTTTTAATTGTTCGATAAGAAAAGTTAATATTTAGTCTGAATTATCTATTCTATATCTAATATTTTTATCTTCAATAGCAGTTTTGTATTTCGTCTTGTTTAGCTTCGACAACCCAATCTGAAACATTTTAAAAATATTTGGCTGAGGGCCAGTGGTTGTGTTTTTAAATCAAAAACTGATCTGAGAATACCTTCTAAAATATGGTGGTGACATGCTAAACACCGAAGATTTTTCTCTAATAATTGCTCTAACAAAACGCAGATTCCTCTGAGGCATTCTACATATGGAACAAAAAGAAGGGGTGTGCTCCAGGTAGAATTCTCTGATAAAAGGGTCCTTAGCAATAGCTTTTTTGTAACAAAAATAAACCTTTTAAAGAATAGAACTAAATATCAGGTAGGTACCCACACCTTGCAATTCGTAAAATAATTTATAGAGTTAAAACAAATGACAATTTTATGTCTTATTGTATTATATATTGTCTAATAATGTATCTGCATAATTGTTTATAATACAAAGGACACAAAAAATGGCCAAAAGTATTTAAGTTAGGCATCTTTGTTGCCATTTTTAGTGTTCCGTACGGAACACTTATAAGATGACTTCGGTGTCTGTCTGTCCGTCTGTCTGTCTGTCACACCCGATTTTCTCCGAAACTATTTGTCATAGAAAGTTGAAATTTGGTAATAATATAGGAATTGATGGCCTCATCAGAGCCGTGTAGTTTTGAAAGTTAAATTTTGACTTAAGGGGTTAGTTTTGGGGGGGGTGAAATCGGAAGTGAAATTTTTTTTTACTAGGTCATCGAGTGTGGTGTCAAATGGGAGCTTGTGAAAACACGAGTAAAATATATGTATATATATATATATATATATATATATATATATATATATATATATATATATATATATATATATATATATATATATACGAGTATATATATATATATATATATATATATATACGAGTATATATATATATATATATATATATATATATATATATATATATATATATATATATATATATATATATATAATGTATTACTTGCGCACACTTTTCTCTGTATTATTTTTAAAAAATCGCGAAAAATCGCTGTCCCCTCACCTTATATCGGAAAGTACTGACCAAAAAATTTTGAAAAAATTCTGGAATATTTTCCACTGAGTGTAGATTGAACGAAAATGATCACGAGTGCATTACCTTTAATCTGGTATATAAAAAAAAAAACAAAAATTTCAAGGGCATCAGTGTTCAGTAAAGACTGGAAACAAAGTTTGTTGAAAATTCATTTGGGATGTGATTTGTACCACTATAACAATTTTTTTTATTTTAAAAGCAATCAACGTACGGAACACTAATTGTGCAAGTTCAACTTGCAGTTGACCGGTTAATCACTTTTGTTTTCTAACAGGTCGAAGGTCGAATTTGAAGATTCGAATCATGTCCGGTCTCGAATAATAAATATCTTCATAAAAGTTTTAACAAAAAAGTGGTAGGAGTAAAACTTTGAGACAACAACATTTCCTATGAAATGAAACAAGAGTCAAGTTTCTAGGACGAATGGTTTTCATTTTATGAGAAAAAAAACCAAGATTTTTTTGAAAAAAATCGAATTTTACAGCTTTAAAAACCTCGATAAGGCACGGGTAAACGTTATCTAATTGAGCTAAAACTGTGCTAATCTTATTTTTTTAGATAAACAACAAATTTTCGGGGGTCCCGCCAGCATCACAAGGAAAATATATTTTCCCCAGTATACCTTGTGACCACCATAATGTCCCACCGCTAAATTAAAAAATTGTTTATAATTTTTGTTACAATTGAACAAAACTATTATTCCCAGTGTTTTTTTGAAGTTCTTAATCCTGACTTGACATTAAAAAATAAGGTTTTGTGTTCAGTTTCACCAAAAAATTCGCTTTTAACACTTACGACGCGACGGTGCTATGGTATATGGTTGGTAAAATGCTTTTTTAAGTAAATAAATGCAACTTTTTGAACAAGAATTTTTTTTGAACAAAACTATTATTTCTGGTAGTTTTTTAAATCTGAAATTCGAATTAGATATCAAAACATGAGGAATAGTGTTTAAAAAATATATCCATTTAGTATTTAGGAACAAAAGGTTGCAAAATGCAGTTTAATGCAAATCCCTTGACAGTTTTGTCGATAGATTTATTGAGTGAATATGGGGGAATGTGAGTGGGTGAGTGAGGTAGTGAGTGAGATAGTGAGTGAGTGTGTGAGCGAGTGAGCAAGTGAGTGAGTGAGTGTAGAAGTTAGTGAGTGAGTGAGCATGAGGGTATGTAAATGAGTGAGTAAATGAGCGAGCGAGCGAGCGAGTGAGTAAGAGACTCAGCGAGGGAGTGAGTAAGTGAATGAGCCAGTGAGTGAGCATGTGAGCGAGTAAGTGTAGAAATGAGTGAGTAAGTGAGTATGAGGGTATGGGAATGAGTGAGTGAGTGACTGAGCGAGCGAGTCAGTGACTGAGCGGGCGAATAAGTGAGTATTTTGTTCAACACTAATAAAAATTATGAATAATTTTTTAATTTAGCTGTTGCATATATTCATCATTTTGCTACGTAGCTTAAGTAAAGGAGATGTATGCGTGTTTTTTGTTAAACATGAACACTAAAACCTAATATTTTTAAGTTTTTATGATAAATGTAAATTCAGAACATTTCAAGATATCCGAAATCATAGTTTTATTTCACAATTTTAATGATTATACAGTTTTACATTATTTTTTAGAAGGTATTTTATTCAATTTAATAGTTTTCTGAGAACTTTAAGAGTGGTTTCTGAAAAAAATCTCACGGTGGATGTCGTTTTTTATGATTTCTTTGGAATCAGCTTCAAAAAGTACATACGAAAATACGCGTCTCACCGAAAAGATGGAGAATTTTTTTTGTATTCCTATGTAATTTCTCCGTTTGTTTCTTTAAAGGGATTTATTGCGTTAGTTACTTTATTTGATATGCCAATTCAGGGAAATAAACATAAGAAGGCCGAGAAATAAGCTTATTTAAATTATAAACCATTATTAGTGTTCCGTACGGAACTCTTATAAGATCACTTCGGTGTCTGTCCGTCTATCTGTCCGTCTGTCACACCCAATTTTCTCCGAAACTATTTGTCATAAAAAGTTGAAATTTGTTACTAATATAGGAATTGATGGCCTTATCGGAGCCGTGTAGTTTCGAAAGTTAAATTTTGACTTAAGGTTAGTTTTGGGGGGTGAAATCGTAAGGGAAAAAAATTACTAGGTCATTGAGTGTGGTGTCAAATGAAAGTTTGTGAAAACACGAGTAATATATATATATATATATATATATATATATATATATATATATATATATATATAATGTAATACTTGCGCACATTTTTTTTGTATTATTTTTTAAAAATCGCGAAAAATCGCTGTCCCCCCTTTTCTTGAAAAGTACGATTCAAAAAATTTTAAAAAAATTCTGGAATATTCTCTACGGGGTGTAGATTTAACGAAAATTATCACGAGTGCATTACCTCTAATAATTTATCTGGTACATAAAAAAACCAAAATTTCAAAGTCATCAGTTTTCAGTAAAGATTGGAAACAAACTTTGTTGAAAACTCATTTGGGGTGTGTTTTGTGAAGACACTGATCATTTTATACCTCCGTAACAAATTTTTTTATTTTAAAAGCATTTAACGTACGGAACACTAATTGCGCAAGTTCAATTTGCACTTGACCGGTTATTTTTTTTTAACATCAATACCATTTGTGAGATCTAGGGCTCCCTATTTTTACACTACGTCAGAATCAGTAAGTAAAATCAAACAAGTAATGTCGAAGAACATTTAAAAAACATACTCAACAGTGTTTTAAATAGTTTGTACTCATTCTCTCCGACGTAAGAGCAACTCGTTCGCAAGGTGAGTAAACCATATGTTGCCACAACGGTCCATGTGTTCCTTGTACCAATCTCTTCAAGAGCTTCTTTACATGGAAAACCTTATTTCTTTAGGATGAACTATCCTTGGCTGTATTTCCCCATCGAGTAGAACCTGGAGCTAACCAAGATCAACGTGATTAGCTCCTTCCGCACTCGCGCTGCTCTTGTAACAATTTAGGGAGTTACCTGCAAACATGTGTGAAAACATATTTATTAATCATAAAATTGGCAGTGAAACTACATTACTTCTGTAATGTTCTCAATGACAACTTCAGTTAAATTAAAATTTTATCCAAGTTTATCTAAATCGATTACTTACTGTGGGAACTTCGTGTTTTTATTCTAAAACGCCTTATAATTCATTAGCTTTTACTTTCATTTGTAATGTTATCTTCAGAAACATTGATTTACTTTTTGAACATAATAATATATTGCGATTTACATATTATACATTAATTTACTCTATGTAGTTGACTATTACAATGTCATTTATTTCACTTTCATTCCTTCTTAAGGAAATAATGCCCATTTTGCTTACTATCTCCTATTTAT
Organism: Pachyrhynchus sulphureomaculatus; assembly: GCA_019049505.1. Lineage (NCBI taxonomy): Eukaryota > Metazoa > Arthropoda > Insecta > Coleoptera > Curculionidae > Pachyrhynchus > Pachyrhynchus sulphureomaculatus. The sequence goes on along the minus strand of CM032455.1, from coordinate 146,657,925 downwards.
ACGTATCAATTACTATTTATAAAACAGAATACATGCTACATGCTAAGAATTTGATAATTATACATTAAATTAATTAACAATATTGGTTTTCACTTCCACAATAATATCTAAGGAAATATTTTTAAAGTTCGGTTTGGAAATAATTACAAACAGTTTTTTTTAATTAACTTATTTACATTTCTTGGCATTATTTTTTAAATCGAAAATCTTAAATATGCCTGTTAAAATCACACGCAATGCTACTGACTAAACAAACACCCTGTTCAAAAAGAAACAAATGTTTGTTTTCTTTATCAAATGAATTAGTGCCATGTTAGCGGTGTTGTGAAACTGGTTTCATTAGATGCCTAGTTATAGTGGTAAGAGTGACAATGTGTTGTATCGAACGGTTGGAAAATCAATTTCAAACACAGAGCCGTAATCGACTGTGGTGTTGATATGTTTGAAGCTGGTGAAAAGTTGAGCCGTTCAAATACTGAACTGGACGAAGTTAACATTCAAAAAATCCTTGATTTAAGCAAATAAAATCCAAAAGGTCAATGAGTTTGATTAAAGATATATTGGAGATTCCATTGTGCACATTTTATCAATGATGGGACTGAGTAAATTACATTCGCGATTTGTTTTCCACAAGTCGACCAATTCTGTAACTTCTGTTTTATCTTTCGGCTTAATGTGCCGTTGAGAGGTATGCGATAAGACCGTGCAGTAGAAGTGCTAATTAAATGTTTCTTGTATACAAATATTTATTTAGTTCGGCATATTAAAAGCCCCAGTACGGGTCTGGTCTTTTACAATTTTTAGATTTTCGTCTTCCGGCAGATATACGGGTAGCATGTTTAAATTTTTGTGATATTTCGACAGTTTAAACCAGGGGTGCTCAAACAGTCGATCGCGAGTGCTTTTTGAGTCGATGTCGAGAAAAAAATTCCGATATAGAACTATTCACAACTAAAACAAAATGTAATGAATAAACTACTAAAATTTATTCGATCCACAATTAGGCCAGAATAACCCCCTCATCACTATCTTTTATCGTAATAACCCCCTGCTAGCGGCAAAAGGCGGTACTTGTCAAAGAAAAGCCGCGTTTTTGATTCCCGCCGATTTTTCTAGAAACTTCGGGCGGCGTGTTTGACGGGAACATTCGAGACTTCGTTCGCGCCGATATAAATGTTGCGCCTGCAGGAATAGGAGTCAGTATGAGTTGTAACTTGAAGGCGATACATCGATACAAAGTTTATTAATAAATAGTCCAAAATGAGTGCAGCTAAGAAAAGTAAAACTTATCATTTTAATAACGATTGGGAGGAAGAATTTTTCTTTTGTATGGTAAAGGATAAGTGCATTTGTCTCATTTGCCGTGCGTCAGTTGCAATACCTAAGCGTGGGAACTTAGAGAGGTATTATAAAACGGTTCATAAAAACTATGAAAAGGATTTTCCGTCACAGAGTGAATTAAGAAAACGAAAAGTACGTGATTTGATAACTTGTTTGAAAAAAGAACAAACGATGTTCACAAGACCAGTCAAACAATCAAAAGCTGCAACGATCGCGTCATTTAAAATATCTCATATATTGGCGAAACACAAGAAACCATTTGATGATGGATTGGTTGTGAAGGAAGCATTTATTGAAGCGGTGAGACTTTATTTGGAGATTTTAAAAATTAAACAGAGATTATGTCTGCTATTAGAGAACTTCAGTTATCTCGTCCGACTGTCACAAGGCGTGTTGAAGTCATGAGTCAGGACATGGCAGATAAACTAAAACATGATATCATGGAATGTACATACTTTTCTTTACAGTTCGACGAATCCACCGATATGACAGACACTGCCCAGCTGTGTATTTTTATTCGAATAGTATTCAATGACATGTCGGCTAAGGAAGAGTTTTTGACAATGATTCCTCTGAAAGGAAAGACCCGTGGCGAAGATATATATGACGTTTTCTTCAATTTTGTAACAAACTACAAGCTACCAATATATAAACTAGTGTGCATTACAACCAATGGAGCACCAGCAATGACTGGAAACAAAAACGGTTTTGTGGCATTGTGTCGAGCTAATGATGATTTCCCTTCATTTTTCTCCTTCCATTGCATTATACATGAACAAGTTTTTGTGTTCAAAAGTTCTAAACATGGAGGAGATTATGGGCATTGCAATAAAAATTGTGAATTCTATCTGTGCACGTAGCTTGCAACGACGGCTCTTTAAATTGCAGTTGGAAGATAGTGAGTCAGCTGAACACACTGATTTAGTTCTTCACACGGACGTCAGGTGGTTGAGTCGCGGAAAATTCCTAGAAAGGTTTCAAGAATTATTGCCCGAAATAACAGCTTTTCTGGACGAAAGAGGTGATGACACTCAGATGCTGAAAAACGGAAAATGGCTGACTGATTTGGCATTTTTGACAGACATCACATTGCATTTAAACACCATTAATTTGGAGCTTCAAGGTAAAGGAAAAACTATTATTGAGATGATTAGCGCAATAAACGCATTCAAAAGTAAATTGCAACTTATGATAGATCAACTGAAAAGAAAGGATCGGAAAAATTTTCCGTCTTTGAAAGCAAGGATTCCTCGGTTGAATTATGATATTTATGAGGCTGAATTATCAAATATTTTGGGCCAATTCGAAATACGTTTTTATGATTTCAGTAAATTGGCAAATATCGCATCATTTATGAGTTATCCTTTTTCGTGTAAACACATTGAGGAATTAGCTACTGAAATAGCAAGTCAGTTTAACATGGATTCATGTTCTGTTAAAAATGAGTTAGTGCAGATTATATCAGATATACATCTCAAAGCCACAGCATCTGATACAAAATTCTGGTGTTTTTATATCTGAAGATAAATATCCGAATCTAAGGCAAATCGTCCTTTAACTGACGGCAATGTTTGGGTCAACTTACTTGTGCGAGTCTGCATTTTCTGAAATGAAGATAATTAAGTCAAAATATCGCAATCGACTAACTGACGAACATATGTCATCATGCTTGCGATTAGCACTCAGTAATTACGTACCATCTTATGAAAAGTATGCTGAGGACATGCAGTGCGACGCTTCAACATCCAAAGTCACTCTTTAGTTAAGTTTAGACACTAGAACTCGTTTGTTTTGTAAGAACCAATAAACTCGCAATTTTGAATAATTATGAGTTTTTTCATTGACATTTTAGAGCAGACCTACACTTACCTTGACTAAAAAAATGCATATTGTGCGGAAAACTAATATCTATGCCACGATACACCCTACCTAGACGACAATCCTGCATCACACTTACTTGCAGCCTCTCAGAGTCGATCGATCGTAGTCTAACAATATTGAGGTAGATCGCCAGCAGTTCAGGTTTGAGCACCCCTGGTTTAAACTATTTTAAATTTTTTAAATTCATCACCATCAGCTGAAATTTTCATTCCATAGCGATTCCAATATTTTTTTTCTTATTGTTAAAATTTAAGTAATAAAACAGAAAACGGATTTTTTTTATTACTTATTTCAATAGCTCTATAATTTTAGTATTAGATAGATTTAAATTAACGCATTGATGGCTAATCGGACACTATGTAATTTATTTCTAGATACGCTAGCTATCGATCGATAATTAAACTATCTGGTCTAGAAGGCGCTATCTCTTTGAAATTTGTGTCCAAAGAGCGCACTTCAGTAGTTAACAAAAATCTTTGTTAGTTCGTCAGTTCGAAAAATTGACATGACAAACCAAAAACGCGCGAAATGAAGTTCAAGTTTTATTCTACAGGAGAGTCGGTTTTGAATTTTACGGGGGATATCTTATAATGATTTAAGGGGAAATTCAACATAATATTTAGTCCGTTGGGGAGATTACGAGAGGTGATGTCAATTTCTGTCAAATTGGGAAAACTAAAATGATTACACTCATTTCTTGTCTTCTCTATAAGTAATTTCCAAAAGTTTTGTGTTTCCTTGTACTAAAATATCATTAATAACTAATATAGTACAAGTCAGATAATAGAAGAAAGAAGACAGATAAAAAGCCAAGCATCTCTAGGTTGAATGTCTGTTCAGATGTGATTATATATAGGGTGTCCCAAAAGGTATGGTCAAAAATGAAGGATCTAGTAGATTGGACCAAAATAGGGTCAGAAGTTCCTATAAAAATGTCTCCTATCTCCCCCGTTAGGGAGCTACAGCCACCCAAATGGGGACCCTGAAAATGGGTTTTCATTGAATATTTGAGAAACCGTTAAAGATGAAAACATAAAATTCAGGTTCTAAACTAAAGTTTATATGCTGAATTGGAATTTAATCTTCTAGTCGTAGATAATTCAACCGGTGCGTTAAAAGTAGGGGAGGGCATAGTAAAAATAGACTTAACTTTTTTTACAATAACTTTTATTGCATTTTTGCGTCGGATTAGGGAATCTCGAGATCTTTGGCGAAAAAAAGGTACTCTTAATTTAACACGATTAGACGCACCAATTCCTAGTTAAAATGGATAAGCAGCCTGTTATTAGTGATGCCCTCATGGACTGCTGTTTTACTTCCCTGTTTAAATCTTCGTAGCTTGTTATCATTGTCCCAGCTATTTAAAATTATTAACGTGTTCGATAATATTTCCCTAGATCTCCAGCTTGCATCTTAATAATTCTTTTGATGCTACCATACATTTTGTCTTGGTTATGTTAATAATCATGTATAGTTTTCTCGCTTCCAAATTGAAGGCATGAAAGATCTTCTAAAGGTTATCGTCAGAATCGGAGATGAGGACTGCATCATCGGCGTATCATATTGTGTGGAAGTGTGTGTGTGCCCATTTGGTATCCTCTAGTTTTTGGAAGATTCTCCACTATTCTGTCCATGACCAGGTTAAAGATAAAGGGACTAAGGGAATCGCCTTGTCTTATTACAGCGTTTATTTTTACTTCCTTGCTCAGTAGATATCCCATTTTTATATTTGTTCTGAATTCTGTGTTAATGTCATGTATGATTTTTATTAACTTCTGGTTTGTCCGCTTTTCTTGTAATATTTTTATAATATGTTAATTGCACTCTATCGAAGGCTTGAGTCATGTCGACGAAACACATATATGCGGGTTTGTTAAATTATTTTGCTTTTTCCATTATCTGCCTCACTATAAATATGGCATCTATGGTCGATCGATTTTTGCGGAATCCCTGTTGTTCCTCTTTTATTTGAATATCCAGTATGATTTTTGTTAATACTTTTAAGGTATTATTTAGGAGCGTTATTCCGCGGTAGTTTTCGGGTGACATCTTTTTTTCTTTTTTGAATATCGGAATTGTTATGCTAATTTTCCAATCAGGAAAGCTAATTTCCGCATATAGCATGATTTAAAGCAAGGTTATATTTTTTGAAATAATCTAAGAAAATTTTAGTCAATTTATGTATGGTAAACCCCAATTTCTACTATTAGGGGTATTGTAGGCAAATCATCACTCAAGAACAGGAAAAAACGGAAATATTTTCAAATGCATCATGTAGACGACTGTGAAAAAGACGTCATGTCTATGTATGAAGAGCAGTTGGTGCCGACAAAATTAAGACTGGTGCAGGACGGGACCAATATACATTGTGGCCGATCAACCCTTCACAGAATTCTCGTAAGAATGGGATTCACATTCCGAAAAATCAACAAAAGGCAAGTAGTGATGAAGTCACAAAGATTACGAATCTTGCGACATACTTATTTACAAGAAATAAAAAAGTATCGATCAGAGAATTAGCCAATAATTTACCTTAACGAAACATGGTTCGATACCCATGACATTGTGCAAAAAGGGTGGGTTGATAGCAGTACAAAATGTCAGACTAACGCACCTTCAAATAAAGGTAAACGAATAACCATTTTCCATGCTGGATCTGAAAAGAGCTGGATTTCAAATTGTCTACTATTATCTGTAAAAAACATAAAAGATTCTAGTTTGGACTATCACGAAGACACGACCGCAGAACTCTTTGAAAATTGTTTTCAAAATTCCCTTTTGCCAAATGTTCCCGAACAGAGTGTTATAGTTACGGACAATGCAAGTTACCATAGTCGCCTACTAAATAAGGTTCCTAATGCAGCCAACACCAAATCGGAAACACAGGAATATATGTTAGAAAATGACATTTATTTTGACTTTAGTTATAAAAAAAAGTGATCTTTTGGAAGTTTTAAAAGACTATAAACTGAAAAAGAAATATGTTGATAGTATCGCTGAGAAAATGAGGCATACTGTTTTGCGACAGTGACAGTGAAACCGAATTAGGCTTCAGTTAAAATATATTTTTATTTATACAATATGTCCCATCTTGTAAACCCCATTCATTCAAACTGTATATTTGTACTTCTTATCCATTTGTTTTTATATAAATAAACGTCTCCAAAAACACTTATTATTTGCATTGACGCATAAAATTCTTAAGTCCATCTCTGCAACCTATCGTAAATAAAATGTCAGAATTTTTATATTACCGACTTAAAACGGCAAAAATCAGGATCTTATATTTTGGGGCAGGCTTTTTTTTTATACGAACAAATTTATATTATTGGGATTAGTGGGTACATAATACGTAATGTAGCAACAGAATTCGCCCTTGACCAGGTTCATTATTATTTATGTATTTGCATTTAAGAGCAAAAAATAGCAGTCATCAGATTCTATAAAAAAATAAATACTTAAAAGTCGTTTTTTCATTCTTGAAATTCACGTGATTTAATCATCAAGGATGTAATAATGTAGTCTTAAAATATGTTAATTAAAAATAACGACAGTAAACAAAATTTTGCGGATATACACTTATATGGTGTTAACACAAATATTGGTCAATATAAAATGTTGTTTACTAATTCTTTTTATTAAAAGTTTATTTATTTTCTCTATAAATTACTACTGTGAAGCTCTCACTCCTTGCTGTTTCAAATATACACACTTTAGTCCAAAATAACTATAGATAGTTCACAGAAGAATATACGAGTTGTGTGAAGAAAACATGTCAGCTACACAATTCGGCTTTCGTGATGCCATGGGAACCAGAGAGCTGTGGTTTTTTTTTTATGATTTCTGGTTTACAAAGTCGTTCTGGTCCTCTGATATCATTTTATCATCTACTGGTGTATATGTCTCGTCTTGTAATTGTATAATTTTTCTTATTTTTCTCTTAGTACGGCATTCATGACTTTATCTTCTTGTAACGTATTTTGTTAATACAGGCCTCATTATACTATTTAGTGCGTCTCGCAAGAAGATGATTATTGACGTATGAGTCTGCAGAACAGGCAGATCACCTGCCATATCTGCTAGAAAGGCAGCAATTGTTTTGAAACGCTACCCGGTTTTCATTCCTGCTATATGTTTTTTAAACTAAAGCCGGGTTTCCACCAAACGGACAGTTTAAAAAAAAACAGTTCTGATTTTAATAAAAAAAAACAAAGCATGTTTTGTTTTTTTCAAACAGTTTCTGTAGACTGTTCCAAACGTTTTGTTGCTAGTGTTTGTTCTCTTTTTCCCATTTTGTTTAGTCCCGCAAGACGACGATTTTTTATAATTAGCTGTGGTTTGTTTTTAATTAATGGCCCAAACAGAAAAAACCAAGATATTGGGTCAGTTCTCTATTAAAAAGGAGAGTTAATTACGGCACAGCAGAATTATTGGCTGATTTAAGCACTGGCGATATTGGGTTAAATGGGGAATTAAGATCTTCCTCCCACAATTTTACCAGAATGTTAGGTAGCGATTATTAAATTAATTTCTTAGGACCTAAAATTGCCAGTCAACTTTTTTAATTATCATTGTAACTAAATATATATATATATATATATATATATATATATATATATATATATATATATATATATATATATATATATATATATAAAAGTTTAACTAAATACTTACTTTTTAAATGTTGACAAACTCTTCATAAAAATTGCATACATTTAATAAAAAGTTGATAACTAGTTGAAAGAGTAGAGTACAAATGTCGCAGAGAACAAAACTACAACCTTCAGGTGTTTCAAACTAAACCGACTAAAAAACACGAACATATTTGTTTTCCTTTGATATACCGACTCGAGATGGGAAAGTGTTTTGTTTACTAAAAATACTGTTCCCCGACAAAAAGGTTTTCGGAACTGTTTATTTTTTACAAAACATGGCTCTTTTTGTTGAGAAAAACAGTTTTTGTTTGTGTTTCGTGCTATGTCCGTTTGGTAGAAACCCGGTTTAACTTAAATTCTAACTAATTTTCTGTGCAGGTTTTGATTCAGCGATAAGGAGACCTCAACTGTGACGTATCTGTGCCTGATCGACTATCAAAAGGCACTTGATAGAGTCCAACATCACAAAATGGTCGGATTTCTAGAAGACTTGGGCTAGATGGAAAGGATCTGCGGATTATTGGCAACCTCTACTGGAACCAAATGGCATTTATTAAGACAGAAGGGGAGCGTTCCGAAGCATTATTGATTGAGCGTGGATTAAGGCAGGTTTGTCTCTTGTCTTTTTTTTTATGGGTGTAGCACACGTGCTGCAGGGAAGTTCCTAAAGCGTTACAGGAGCGACACGTGTGCGGAAAAAGCGATTCACGTTGTTCTTGAATCGCTGCAAATTTTACTCGGTGGGAAACACAATCCTGGGCAAATTATTCAAAAGGGATGATGTTCTCCATATAAAAGACTGCTTAACAAGCGTTGTACGAGGTGTAACAAGCTGAACATCATAAGGTTGTGAAGTATTAGCGCGACGTGTATTTCTAACATGCACCGCTCTGGGAGGAATTAAGCAGGCTACATCCTTCGAACACTTTCCATGAAAATACTTGTAGAATAGGCTCAAGTCGCCAACCGTTCTTGGATGTTCCAGCGAATCAAGGCCGCCGGTCAGTTCCGGGTCTCCAATCAGACGAACAGCTCTTCTCTGAATAGAATCCAACAAATGCAACGTATGTTTGGGAGCAGTATTCCATAGTTGGTCGAATTTAAGCTTTGTAAAGAATTAACAGTTGTTGTGTAGTGTAAAGCTTTCCGGTTCCAAATAGTATTCCCAACTTTTGAGAAGCTCTCCTTGCTATGCCTGCGACATGTTCATGCCAGGACATATTTGCTCCCAAATTAACGCCCAACAAATTGAGTGACGATGTTAGAGGAATGGAGTGCCCCGCCATAACAATGTCGGGTTCAGCAACGTTTACTTTTTTAGGAAAAACTGCTACCTGAGTTTTTGTAGCGTTAAATTCCATTTGGTTACTGTCACCCCAAGATAGAATTTCTTCCAGGTCTTTGTTAAGTTGAACGACTTTCCGCTGTCTGTGGATATTCGTCTGAGTAGCCAATGTTCGAGCGTTCAAAGTGAATGAAGAGGTAAGTGTACTGTCATCTGCAAAGCTGTAGATTGGATTTCCGGTCTCCACTATTGTTTAATATATACTCTGAGTAAATCTTCAAAGAGGTATTGGAAGAGACTGATGAAGGAATAACAAAAATAAACGAAGTCAGTAGTCGATACGGCCTCGAACTTAATATTAGCAAAACAAAGCACATGGTAATCAGCAAGTGTCTGGTTCCTGCTACCTTGTTGATGGTTAATAATCAACAAATACAAATAACTTCACAATATTTATATCTCACGGTAGGATCATTCGCAGGAAATTCGTTGCCATATCGCAAAAGCTAGAGCAGTGTTCCTCAAAATGACATCACTTTTCAAAAGCTCAGCAATAAAATTAAGCACAAAAAATAAGACTCCTAAGATGTTATGTCTTCAGTGTCCTTCTTTACGGTGTGGAATCATAGACGCCACTTCTAAGAAACTTGAAGCATTTGAATTATGGCTATATTGCAGAATTTTGAAAATTTCTTATACCGACCATATTACCAACGAGGATATCGCATGGACAAGATACGGAACAGATATGGATTACTACAGCAAATACTCCAAGGAAAGGTATTTGGAAAAGGGGGACCAGGACGCAGACGCATCTCCTGAGTAAACAATCTGCGAAATTGATTCTCAACAATTACTACCGGTCTTTTCAGAGCAGCAGTGGATAAAGTAATAATAGCCAGAATGATTGCCAACATTCGAACCAAATAGGCACTTTAAGAAGAAGAAACTATAGATAGGGACTATTTTTGTTTCATACATTAATTTTAAGAGCAAACAAAATTTAATTCATAATTTTTCTTCAAATTTTTCTATTGATGAATATGTAAAAGTTGTTTTTACATAATCACAAGACACATGTATTTCTCAAGGACGCATTTTGCAGTTATATTGTGCAAATTGAAAATACCAACAGGGATCTTAAACAAAAAATTATGATTTAAAATTGCAAAAGATATGAATTAATATGGGTAAAAACGTAAAGTTCCACCAAGGTCAAAGTAAAGATATAGCTGCTTTATTTTATTAGAGGAAATCAAAACACATTTATTAAGACATTTAGAACCCTATGGAATATAAGGAAGAGGCATATTTGAACATACAGTCTTTCTAGTAAGAATGTGTCCCTGTTAATTGATTTTTGGTAGATACAATTCTAGTAATTCAACAACAAATCGGTAGAGGGAACCTTTTTCTAAGGCGCATCTTAGTAAAAGTATCAGTCGATTTCGAACTTTCGTCGAAATTATGAAAAATCCAAAATGAGTGACTGGTTTGCGCGTTGGTTCGAGGCAGTCTTTTTTTGTTCACACCCAAAGGGACTTAACATGATACATTCCAAGGCCGGTAAACATATTAAAAAGTCGGTATCGTTTGTGAAGAAGTGGGTAAATCATTTTAACGAGAGTATAAATGTCGACGACTTGCCAAAAACTTTGCTTGGCGAAAATCACGTCGCGCTAGAGTAGCCCTCACAATCGCCGGACGACAACCCTATTGTAAAGAGAAAGCTCAGAGGAAATACTCTGAGGACTTTGACTCAGTGGTCTCGTGAGATCTTAAAGATTTGCAGAGTATGCAGAAAATCTCGTCCACAGTATGCCTCGAAGATGCCAGGTGATTATTGATACAAGAAGCAATTGGACAACTTACTAAGGTAATTGTGTCTTTGTCAGTACACCAAAGAATACATTAATGTACAAAAATGTTCTCGAAACACAATACGTTCCTATTTGACTGACAATTTATCTCGTTTAAAATTATTTATCACCCTTCCCGATTAGGCTTAATGATATTTAGGTTCAAAAAGATGGAGACATGAACTATTAGGTTTTACGATTTTACCCACAATTCCCATTTTGTCTGCAGTTCGTCCAATATTGTAATAAAATTGTCATATATAGTCATTCATTTGCTAACATTGATAGAAAAGTGAGATGAAAACTCTCGACGACCTACTGGAGCAAACTGATATCAGCATTTTTTTTTGCTGCAGGGAAATCCCTAAAGCACTACAGGAGCGAAATGTGTGGAGAAAAAGCGATTCACGTTGGTCTTGAATAGCTTCAAATTGTACTCGGTGGGAAACACAGTCCTGGACAAAGTATTCCAAAGGGATGATGTTCTCCATATAAAAGACTGTTTGAAAAGTATTGTACGAGGAGTAACAAACTGAATTGTAGAATAGACTCAAGTTCGCAACAGTTCTTCGATGTTCCAAAGAGCCAAGGCTGCCGGTCAGTTCCGGGTCTCCAATCAGAAGAACAGCTTTTCTCTGAATAGAATCCAGCAAATGCAGTGTATGTTTGGGAGCCGAGCCCCAAACATGGGAGCAAAATACTATAGTTGGTCGAATGTGAGCTTTGTAAAGAACTAACAGTTGTTGTGGAGTGTAAAGCTTTCTGGTTAGAAATAATATTCCCAACTTTTGAGAAGCTCTCTTTTGCTATTCTTGCAACATGTTCATGCCAGGACATATTTGCTCCCAAAATTAACGCCCAACAAATTGAGTGACGATGTTAGAGGAATGGAGTGCCCCGACATAACTATGTCGGGTTCAGCAACGTTAACTTTTTTAGAAAAAACTGCCGCCTGGGTTTTTTTTGTAGCGTTAAATTCCACTTGGTTACTGTCACCCCAAGATAGAATTTCTTCCAGGTCTTTGTTAAGTTGAACGACTTCCTGCTGTCTGCGGATATTCGCCTGAGTAGCCGATGTCCGAGCGTTCAAAGTGAATGAAGAGATAAGTGTACTGTCATCTGCAAAGCTGTAGATTGGATTCTCGGTCTTTTCCAGCAGATCGTTAATGTAAATGAGAAAAAGAGTAGGAGATAGTATGGAGCCTTGAGGTACACCGGCGTTGATAGTGAAGGTGTTAGAAAGAAATCCGTCGACTGCCGCTCGTAAAGAAGGCTCTCTGAGGAAACATGAGAGCCACAAACAGAACTTTTCCGACATACCATAAGAACGTAGCTTAGCCAACAGCCCATCGTGCCAAACACGGTCGAATGCCTTGGATATGTCCAGAGCAACCGCTCGAGATTCTCCAAAGTGTTCAATTGCATTATTCCAAACATGTGTTACATAAGTCAGAAGATCTCCTGTTGATCTATTATGATGATGATATTTACTGCCATTATGCCAATTTAAGCAGTGATTTAAAGCCCACGGTAATAGATGGCGTTACTTTCTTGCTAACCTTCTTCTTATAGTGCCATCTCCATTACTGAAGTCGGGCTGTAATCACGGCGAATTCTTCCCTATCCTGGGCAATTCTTAATAAAGTATCCAAACCTGTCCAATCTCATATATTTTTCAGCCAGGAACATTTTCGACGCCCCACACCTCTTTTCCCTTCAATTTTCCCTTCCATCAACAACCGGAGCAGTGAGTAACGTCGACCCCTATAAATATGTCCCAAGTAACGAGTTTTTTTGTCTTTTAATAAATAACAATAGTTCTTTTTCTCGACCCATTCGACGAAGTACATCTTCATTAGTGACACGCTCTGTCCAAGAGATCTTCAATATTCTGCGCATGACTCATAATTCGAAAGACTCCAAACGATTCATTGATCGTACTCCCAAGGCCTCAACTCCATCTAAAAGCACTGGATATATATAGACTTTTACAAAACGATAACGAGTATCCAAAGAAATGGTTGAGTCTGTGAGGAGGTGTCACATTTTGAGAAAAGCCGCTCTAGCCATTTCAATGCGAACTCGTACCTCAACTTCAGGATTCAAATCATTAGTTACCCAACACCCTACGTATTTAAATTTGTTTACTTGTTCTATCAATTGATTGTAACACGAATATCTGTTTGCAACCCGGGTGTTCTTAAAATGACCATTACTTTCGTTTTATTAACGTTCACTTTCGTGCCTAAAACATCGCCCTCCCTGGATATATTGTTCATAAGACGCTGAACGCCATCCGCTGAATCTGCTATAATAACGGTATCATCAGCGTACCTTAGGTTGTTAATGACTTTGCCGTTAACTTTGATACCATCTGTGGCATTCTCTAAGGCCTTCTAGAATATGTGCTCAGAGTATAGATTAAATAGGAGCGGGGAAAGAACACATCCTTGACGAACACCTATTTTTATTCCTATTTCCTCAGTCTCTCTGCTATTTACTCGTATTGTCGCCACCTGATCCTAATATAGGTGAGTAATGAATCTGATGTCATTTTTGTCAAGGCCCATATTTTCAAGCATTTGTATTAACTGTGGATGCTTGACTCGGTCAAATGCTTTTTCGTGGTCGATAAAACACAAGTAAACGTCCTTCCTTTGATCTCTATATTTCTGTAAAAATAAACTGCCCGAAAAGTGCTTCTCGAGTACCAAATCCTTCTCTAAATCCGAATTGCTCTTCGCTAACATCTTGTTCGCATTTATTGCGTATTCTTTGGTGAATGATCTTAAGCATTACTTTCAAAGTGTGGTTGATTAGGCTTATAAGACGGTCCTGTTCACATCTGTTCGCATTTGGTTTTTTTAGGTAATGGTATGAACACAGATTTAAGCCAATCCTTTGGTATAGTTCCTGTATTTATTTATTTATTTATTTATTTATTATTATCAACGGTAACACCATTTCTATAAAAAACATCGACACTATGCAAGAGAAAAAAACAATGTGAATGAACAATATAATTAAAGCTAAATCTAAAACTAAAACTAATAGGTCAGAATGCAGGGTATTAAAATCTAAATTAATCACTTTAAAGGTAAACAGTACTTGACATATAATACCAATGGGAAACTACCCGAAAATTAAAGAAACTCTATAGCGGGGTCAGTTGCTTGACCATATTTTCGAATCGGTGTACTGGGTCATCAATTGGCAAATTGTATTTATCAAAATTACGCTGCATTTTAATGATTGGACTATGCAAGCCATAGTTTCTGGTGACATTAGCTGGATAAAATAACGACCTGGCGCAGGTACCATGTACGGTATGAAAAGATAATTTACCAAGTACGAGGCTGGTTTGAAAAGTCCGTGCAAAGTCCGAGAGATGGCACCACCAGCGAGTAGTATCGAGGTCATGTTTAGTTAGTAGCATCTCTTGAATGAACGCACACCAAGTTTCAGCCATATTGGTCTATTTCTTTGTGTTTGGCATTCGTGTGAATCAAGGAAGTCGAGTGATTTTCAAGAAATGGACGAAAAAGAATTTCGTGTGGTGATTAAACATTACTTTATGAAAGGCAAAACGCCTCAGGAGACTAAAGAGAAGCTTGATAAACATTATGGTGACTCTGCACCTTCGATTAGAACAGTTTATAAGTGGTCTCAAAATTTTCGGACTGGCCATATGGGCACAAGTGACGCTGAACGTTCTGGACGGCCTGTGGAGGTTACGACTCCAGAAATCATTGATCAAATCCATGATATGGTGATGGATGACAGAAGAGTTAAGGTGCGTGAGATTGCTAGTGCTGTGGGCATCTCGACTGAACGGGTACATAATATTTTGCATAAACATTTGGACATGAGAAAGCTATCCGCAAGATGGGTGCCGCGATTGCTCACGCTTGACCAAAAACGGAATCGTGTGAAGTGTTGCAAGGATGGTTTGCAACTGTTCCAGAAGAATTCGGAGGACTTTAAGCGTCGTTTCGTCACTGTGGATGAAACATGGATACATTACTATACTCCTGAGACCAAACAACAATCTAAACAATGGGTTACCAAGGGGGAATCTGCACCAAAAAAGGCGCAGACCGTTCCTTCGGCCGGAAAAAAATAAGGTTATGGCGACTGTCTTTCGCAAGGGATAATCCTCATCGACTATCTGGAAAAAGGGTAAAAAACTATTACAGGTGAATATTATTCATCGTTATTGGACCGTTTGAAAACCAAGCTGCAAGAAAAACGCCCGCGATTGGACCACAAGAAAGTCCTTTTCCATCACGACAACGCACCAGCACACACCTCAGCAGTTGTGGTCGCAAAATTAATGAAAATAGGATTCCAACTCGTTTCACATCCCCCCTATTCTCCAGACTTGGCTCCCTCGGACTACTATTTGTTCCCCAATTTGAAGAAATGGCTGGCGGGACAAAGATTTTATTCAAACGAGGAGGTGATTGCAGACACTAATGGATATTTTGCAGACTTGGACAAATCCTATTATTCGGAAGGGATCAACAAACTAGAACATCGTTGGATGAAGTATATAAGCCTAACAGGAGATTATGTCGAAAAATAAAAAAGGTTTACCCCAAATACATAAGTAGTTTTTATTTTTGCACGGACTTTTCAAACCAGCCTCGTAAGTACTCACAATCAATATATCCATTTGATAGCTTAAATAAGAAATGTAGATCAGCTTGCAGTATTGTAGATGGAATTTATGCAGCTCCACAAGATAGAAATATTTTCTTCATTTAAAAGTTGAAACATCTCCGCATAAAGATTATCAGATCCAGGAGCTTTTTCAGTTTTTGAATGTTTTATTGCATCCCTAACTTTTGCTTGCTAATCAAAGTGCATAATTTAAGTCAGTTTTAAGAGGGTCAACCTCTGTTTAAGCAAACTGTATGCGAAAAAATCTAATAAAGTAACTCAAAATTCTGTGATGCGCGACTTGTGAAATCAATTTTGAATGCGCATAGTAATTGAACTAAATTTCTCAGCCATCTACTAAATATTATTTGCGTATAAAGAAATCGTAGCATAGGGTTCTTAAGAGTATTCAGGTTCTACATAATAGATAGCGTTACAGGAAAACGAGCCATAGTTTTTAAGCAGTTGAAGAATCAAAGTATATTTGAAGGAATATTGGAGTCTATGATCATGGTCAAAGTACATATCGAAGATATAAAGAACGTGTATTCTTAGCATGTACCGCTTTGGGAGGAATAAAGTGGGCTACATCCATCAACACTTTCCATAAAGATACTTGTAGAATAGACTCAAGTCACCAACCGTTCTTCGAAGTTCCATGGAATCAAGGTTGTTGGCAAGTTCTGTTCTTTACTCAGGCCAACAGCTCTGTTCTTAATAGAATTCAACAAATACAGTATATATTTGGGAACAAAGCCCCAAAATGGGGAGCAGTATTCCATCGTTGGTCGAATTTGAGCTTTTTACAGAATTAAGTTGTTGTGGGGTGTAAAGTTTTCTAGTTTGAAATAATATTTATCGTTTTTGAAAAGCTCTCTTTGGTATTCTTGCAACATGTTCATTCCAAGGCGTATTTGCTTCTAAATTAACGCCCAGAAAATTGAGTGACGATGCCAGTGGGGTGGGGTGGAGTGCCCTGACACATAACTATGTAGAGTTCAGTAACGTTCACTTTTTTAGAAAAAAAAAACGGGTTCTTCTACCGTTAAATTCTACTTGGTTACTGTCACTCCAAGATAGAATTTCTTCCAGATCTGTGTTAAGTAGAACTACTTCCTTCTGTCTTATAGTTGCAGGAGTAGCCGATATTCGAGCATTCAAAGTGAATGAAGAAATAACCGTACTGTCATCTGCAAAGCTGTAGATTCAATTCATGGTCCTTTCCAGCAGATCGTTAATGTAAATAAGAAAGAGAGTAGGAGACAGTATGGAGTTTGGGGTACATCGACGTTGACAGTAAAGGTGTTGACTGCCACTCGTAAAGAACGCTCTCTGAGGAGTTGCTACCATATTATCTGTTGAGAAAATGAAGTTGTTGACTGAACTCTTTGCTTCACATTCTACTGTTGATTTAAAAGGAAAAATATTACCTACTATTCCCATAGTGCAGTCAAGGATGCCCGGTATTGTCTTCAGACAGAGTATCGTCTAATCTGACTTCAGATACGCGGAAAGAAAAGACATAATATTAGATTTTCTAATTCAAGCGACCCCCTCCCAATAATATATGTGGCGGCTCGTGGCGTAGTACTTGCTTGGGGTGCAGAAGGTCTTGGGTTCCAATCCTGGCAGATCGATATACTTTTATTTAAGTAAGGTCTGGCCACGTACATAAGTCGTAGTTGTTTTCAAAAATGCAATGACGTCCGTGGCAGCACTACCACGTTGTCTCAGAAGTGCCGTGAAATACATAAAAGTATGTTCCGGCACTTGGACAACGTAGACGGGTATTGCGACATCCCCGTCGATATCCTCAGGATATGAAAAAAGGGAAAAATCCCTACTCAAGCGGGGAAGTGAACGATAAAAAAAATACAGTCGATGGGGATGTACCTTTAATTTAATAAACACATTGGAGATTTTTGAGTTTTGATTGTATGATAGAGGGAGAAAACTCTTCAAATTTCCAAATAAAAATATTATCTTCGATTTTATTTCGGTGAAACAATAAAAATGACAAAAATGTAAGTAATATATAATTTACATATTTCTAAAATTTATCTTTTCAGAAAGTAATTTGATAATGGTAAAATCCGTATAAAAAATGTCGTCAGACACCACCAATCAGACTCACTAACCTTGTGTTTATTAACATAATTTGAACCAATAATGTACTGTTGATCATCATGACATCTTTGTTCATAAAGATCTCTTTATCTTACCCATCCCATCCTGTACACAAGAGACTTTCTCTATTAATAACCCTGTATTAGAGAATGGAATCTCAGTAGTACCGACCGTGGTTCTGCAATCGTGGTTATACTGCGCTTTGTTTCTGTTTACGCGAATATTGTTCACGCTCTCATCGGGTTCTCTGTAGTGTGTTGATTCAGTCGACAAAATTTCGCTGTTTTTTCATATTTCTTCAGGAAATATCTGTAAGACAATGGGTGTTTTACAATACTGGTAAGTGGCAGTTAAACAAAAATTATATGTAAAAAAATAACAAAGAATAGTTCTGGTTCTGAGAGGCATATTTTGAAAATTTGATTTGTTAAAAAAAATTTTAAATTAAAATTTATTATTTGTTTTATTCATTCCATTTTAGTGTTCCATAGGGAATAGTTACTTACTTACTTCGGTGTCTGTCCGTCTGTCTGTCTGCCCGTCTGTCTGTTCGTCTATCACACTATTTGATATAGAAAGAATATAGGAATTGATGGCCACATCAGAGCCGTGTAGTTTTGAAGTTAAATTTTGACTAAAAAGGGGTGAAATCGGAAGTGAAAAAAAAAATTACTAAGTCATCGAACAGGGTGTCAAATGAAAGCTTGTGAAAACACGAGTTTAAGAATATATATATATATATATATATATATATATATATATATATATATATACATTGATATATATATATATATATATATATATATATATATATATATATATATATATATATATTGTAATACTTGCGCACACTATTTTTTGTATTATTTTTAAAAAATTGCCAAAAATCGCTGTCCCCCCTTATCTCGAAAAGTACTGATCAAAAAATTTTGAAAAAAATGCTTTAATATTCTTCACAGGGTGTAGATTAAACGAAAATTATTTTTGTTTAAATCTATTATCTTGATCTCATCCTAACAACTGTAACACGATTTTTTAGAGCCGGTTAGTAATTAATAGGTTCGGCTCAGAAATAGTAGTGACTTAGTTGTTGCTATATATATTTTTTTTATTAAAAAAATTGGTCAGGCTGTTTAGCCAGAACTACCTTTTCGAACACGTAGTTCCAAAATTTATACTAAATTTGACTTTCTCACACCAAAGAATAACATAATCCTAGCAGTACAAGTCGATACTTTAAATGATAGGTATTTTATAGCCAGATATTTATCACAAAAAATAATTCATCAAAGGAAGAGCCGTTCAAGACTCGTTTGAGACTCATCGTGCCAACTCACAGACAGACTGACAGACTAACGAAAATTATCTTGAGTATTCCGTACAGAAGACTTATAAGATCACTTTGGTGTCTGTCCGTCTATCTGCCCGCCTGTCTGTCTGTCACACCTGATTTTCTAAGAAACTGTTTGACACAGAAAGTTGAAATTTGGTACTAATATAGAAGTTGATGGCCGCATCAGAGCCGTGTAGTTTTGAGTACCTTAAATTTTGACTTAAGGAGTTAGTTTTGGAGGGTAAAAATCAGAAGTGAAAAAAAATTTTTTTTTACCTGGTTATCGAGTGGGGTGTCAAATGAAAGCTTGTAAAAACACGAGTTCAAAAATATATATAATGTGCGCACCCTTGCGCACCCTATTCTGTGTATTATTTTTTAAAAATTGGGAGAAATCGCTGTCTCCCTTCTTATCTCGAAAAGTACTGAAAAAATTCGGAAATATTCTCCACAGGGTGTAGATTGAATGAAAATTATCATTGCAAATTTTAATTTCATCAGCATTCAGTAAAGATCGGAAAAAAACTTTGTTGAAAACTCATTTGAGGTGTATTTTGTGAAGTCACTGATCAGTGACTTTTATACCTCTGTAATAAAAATATTTATTTTAAAGGCAGTCAACGTACGGAACACTAATTGCGCAAGTCCAACTTGCACTTGACCGGTTATTTTGCGATCTAGGGACCTTGAAACGTGAAAAAAGCACAATAACCGCGTGGGGTGATTTTTTTTACCAATACGATACTGCCCTTCAGCAAGGGAAAGAAGAAGGTGCAAGAATATATAGTTGGTGCTGAGTTACTTATTACAAGAATAAAGAAATTGAAAGGCAATAAGACTCAAAACTTAAAATTTGAGATGAGAAAGTTATTACATTATCACTTCTAGGAAGTTACGTATATGTAGTTACATACAATATCTTATCAGAACTTATCACAGATAAGGTCAAATAGTGTAAATGACCTGGTTACATAACTTACAGTAGAAACAGATATATTACTAAATTAGCGGGTATAAAAAAATTAGATACAATTAAAACAATATATTTAAAAGACATATCATAAAATAATAGTGTTACTGAATGGTGAGATGTCTATTATTATTTTTATTTTGGTTCTTCTTCCTCACATTTGGTTAATGTGGTTTCATGTTTGGCTGACGGGCCTGAGTCAAGTCAGCACAAATGCTATTACCATTGTGTATTAAGGAATGACCTGACAATGTTACATGTTTTCAAAATCACTGACTTCTGAATGTTTCTGTGTATGTTTGTGTTGAGTCCTAATTGTACTAATTATAGTGTGAATGCTGTTGGTGTAAGGCCTGTGGCTGATATCACGAGGGGGTCAATGATTACTTTTTTTGGTTTCTATAGCCTTTTTATTTCTGTTGCAAGGTCTGTGTATTTGGAGATAATATTTTACATCCGCTTGTTATGTATTCGATCGTTTCTTTATGCTGGTGGCATTTCCTGCATCTGTCTTCTGTAATAGTTGGGTCTTTGATGATGTGCTTTGGTAGTTTCTATTATTTGACTAACTTTATCCTGGATAGCAAGTAAGAGGCCTTCTGTTTCAGGGAATAGCTGCCCATCCTGTAACCAGAATGTTTTTTATTTACGTGATCTTGTTCTATGTGGTATCTGTGTTTTCCGTGGAGTGTTTTTTCTGACCACGTTTTCATCTTTTCCTATTGTAATTGGGTGTGACTGTGTGTATCTGCTGGGTGGTCTGCCTGTGATAAGTCAAGAGAGTTTTTGTCTACTTTCACTGTTGCTGTGTGGAGGCTGGTCTGCTTGGTATAAAAAAATTTGCCTGTATTTGTTTTGTGTGCAGTGATCTGATATCTTTGATTCCTCTTCCTTCGGCCTTCCTCTCGATGGTAGGTCTTTCCTTGCATGCGTTGGGATGTAATTTCCTGTATTTGGTGAATTGAGAACATATAAGGATATGAATGTTTTCTATGTCTGTGTGTGACCATTTGTTGTGAGTATAGGTATAGCGAACGTGTTAATGGCTTTAGTGAGATTTTTGGAGTTGAGTTTTGTTAGTAGAAGTTTCGTGAGTCTATTTTTTAATTCGGTTCTGAGCTCTGTTTTGATGTGAATGTGGATGAGTTTTGTGTTTTGATGGCAGCCTAGATATTTGTATGTTTCTTTGTCGAGCATGTTATCGAGTGTTTCATTGTTGATGGTTTCTGTCTAATCTTGGCCTTTCCATTGGCCTTTGTTGATGTGAAGTACTTTATATTTACTTACACCAAATTCCATACCGATTATTATTATTAATTTTATTCTTGTTCTTCTTTCTCACATTTCGCCAATGTGGTTCCATGTTTGCCTGACGAGCCTCAGCCAAGTCAGCACAAACGGTATTACCATTGTATATTAAGAAATGGCCTGGCATGTTTTCAAAATCACTGACTTCTGAATGTTCTTTATTTATTATTTATATATATATATATATATATATATATATATATATATATATATATATATACATATATATACATATATATATATATATATATATATATATATATATATATATATATATATATATATTCGTCAGAAGAAAAAAACGTGAATCGGTACAGTTTATCAATATTATAAGGAGTGAAAAATATATATAATCTCAATTAAAGTAATATCCATGGAACATATTTCCAGCGTTAACTAAAACAATTAGCTTAGTTTGCACCTATTTAATCATAAAGAATTACAAAAAAACCACAAAAACGACCAATTTTTCTCGATCAGAACGTTCAAATGACATCCAGAGTCCCTTATATATTTGGTTTTTTATCTAGAATCAACATCTGTCAAAATGTTTGGTTTGTCTTCCATAAATTTATGATAAAATTGAAAAAAACGCTAAAACACTCAAAAATGGGCCAATTCGCCCATTTTTGAGGGTGTGGCCCCAATTTTTCAGCGGACGCAATATTTTTTCCTTAATGTACTCGTCGAGACGAGTATTTAAAAAAACTACCAGTGTCCAACGATTTCACCTTAATATTGTATTCTGTCTGAGTATATGGTGTTGTACTCGATGTAGTCGACGAGGCAGGTATACACAGTTCACGTCTTTGCATCTTTGGAACAACACCTGTATACTGGAAAGAGCTGCTCTGGTTCCCACTGCATCACGGAATCTGAAATGAGTTTCAGACATACAATCTTCACATATTCTGTACAGCCATTTGTGAATTATTTTTATGGATAACTTTAGTTTTTTAGGTATAACTTTAGTAAGTGACTCATGAGACTAACATATAAATAGTACTACTAATAATACTAAACTAAGGTCTCCGCATTGCTTCGCACTTGATTTCGTGGGTATAATGATAAGTTCTGATTTGATTAGTTTAATTGAATATCCTTGTTATTTGTTTAATCCCAGATTCGTCGAGGAGTTTGCGGACTTCGGTTCATCAAGTTATCTGGTTCGGGAAATTTTCCTTCTTTTATTTGACTTATCGCTGTTGCACTTCTTTAACAGTGATGGAGAGCCTTGTTTAAAAAATTGAGCTTTCCAAGTATTAAGCATTTAGGAATGTCCAGCATATGCGTCAATGATATTACAGTCTGTCAAGTAAGAAAGTGTCCGCGGTAATTCATTTTTGGTAGATCCGATTCCAGCGATTCAACAAAAAATCGGTAGAGGGAACCGTGGTCTACGACGCATTTGAGTAAGTATCAGTCGATTCCGAACTTTCGTCGAAATCACGTAAAATCCTAAATAAGTCACTTGTTTCCGCGTCGGTTCAAGGCAGTCTTTCTTTGTTCCTATCCAAAGGGGCATAAAATGACACATTTCGCGGCCGCTAAATATATTAAAAAGTCAGTGTCGTTTGTGAAGAAATGGGTAAATCATTTTAACGGGTCGAGAAATGTCGACTACCTGCTAAAACGTGACTCGGTAGGCGAAGTCACCCCGAAAGTTGAAAAATGAATCGTATTCTTGTTTTCACGGGACACCAAATTGACACTGCGTCAAGGGACAGCAAAATTAAGAAAATCGTCTTCGCATGTGTTCCATGGAAGAAACATCTTCATGCAGCACGTTGAAGAAACTTTTGCTGGGCGAAAACCACATCGCTAAGCGGCTCGCTCGAGTCCACGATAAGACCCTCACAATAGCCGAACGGCAGCCCTATTGAAAATGTTTGGTCTCTTGTAAAGGGAAAGCTAAGAGGAAAGATTCTGCGGACTTTGACTCAGTTGGCTCGCGAAATTCAAAAAAATTTGCAGAGTACGCAGGAAATCTCGTCAGGATGCCTCGAAGATGCCAGGCGATTATTGATGCAGGAGGCGATTGGACAACTTTCTAAGGTATTTGCGCCATTGTTAGCACACCAAAGAATACATCGATGGCAAAAAATGTTTTCGAAACACATTTTTTCAAGAATATGAGCGGTCACGTTCTTATTTGACAGACTGTAAGACCCCATTACAGTGCAATTATTGACTGTATTCATTTAATACCAAATCCGTTTTAAATATATATTATTTTATTGAACATTTTTTGATTTTTGCGAAAGTATTTTATATTATTATTTTAATTTCATGTTAACAATGATAAATGCCGTGTTTCAAAAGGTTAACTCAAATATAACTTACAATATAGTGAAATGAAACAAATTGCACTTTAAGGTGCGCAAATAATTGATATTAAATGCCTACCATAGTTGAGTGAGCATGCAATCTACTTAAACCATTTTTTAAAATTAATAGGTAAAAAAATTAATCTAGTAAAATTATTAGTTAATGAAAATTTTTAAAATCAACATGGTAATTGATTTTGTAAATATATCGAGTTACAATCTATATTTGTAATAGTACTCGTAACTAATTATTGTTTATTTTTTTGTGCTAACAAGTTGGTAAAAGTGTGAGAATGGTAGAAGTATGGCTCGCCTTTACGACATCTTTTTTTTTATGGAGATTTCCAAAGGAAATGAACAGGCTTATTGAGTATAAACGACTGTTTCTTTTATTTGCTTATTTAAAGAACTAAGTAAAAATAACACAAAAGTTGTAGCGTTTTTAAAGAGTTTTTAACGAGGTTAAAAATGGTGAAGTGAGGCACCAAAGAGATCTCTATAGGAGAGTCAGCAGTGTTCCTGTTTATATTAACCTCTACTTTTTACTAACAATTTTGAGATTTTTACTATAAATGTCGAAAGCGGAACATGCACGTCCTATTTTGGTGGTTTATACATAAAACGCCCGAGTTGTCCGTACTTTTGATGGTAGAACAAAGAGCATGGTCTTCGACCACTAAGGCCAATATACATATACCTATGAAACGTGACGAGCAAAAACGATCAGGGTCCACTTCCCCTAAATCAGGGGTGCTCAAACTTGAACTGCTGGCGATCTACCTCAATATTGTTAGACTACGATCGATCGACTCTGAGAGGCTGCAAGAAGTGTGATGCAGGATTGTCGTCTAGGTAGGGTGTATCGTGGCATAGATATTAGTTTTCCGCACAATATGCATTTTTTTAGTCAAGGTAAGTGTAGGTCTGCTCTAAAATGTCAATGAAAAAACTCATAATTATTCAAAATTGCAAGTTTATTGGTTCTTACAAAACAAACGAGTTCTAGTGTCTAAACTTAACTAAAGAGTGACTTTGGATGTTGAAGCGTGACACTGCATGTCCTCAGCATACTTCTCATAAGATGGTACGTAATTACCGAGTGCTGATCGCAAGCATGATGACATATGTTCGTCAGTTAGTCGATTGCGATATTTTGACTTAATTATCTTCATTTCAGAAAATGCAGACTCGCACAAGTAAATTGACCAAACATTGCCGTCAGTTGAAGGGCGATTTGCTTAGATTCGGATATTTATCTTCAGATATAAAACACCAGAATTTTGTGTCAGATGCTGTGGCTTTGAGATGTATATCTGATGTAATCTGCACTAACTCATTTTCAACAGAACATGAGTCAATGTTAAACTGACTTGCTATTTCAGTAGCTAATTCCTCAATGTTTTTACACAAAAAAGGATAACTCATAAATGATGCGATATTTGCCAATTTACTGAAATCATAAAAACGTATTTCGAATTGGCCCAAAATATTTGATAATTCTGCCTCATAAATATCATAATTCAACTGAGGAATCCTTGCTTTTCACAGACGGAAAATTTTTCAGATCCTTTATTTTCAGTTGATCTATCATAAGTTGCAATTTACTTTTGAATGCTTTTATTGCGCTAATCATCCCAATAATAGTTTTTCCTTTACCTTGAAGCTCCAAATTAATGGTGTTTAAATGCATTGTAATGCACTGTCAAAAATGCCAAATCAGTCGGCCATTTTCCGTTTTTCAGCATCTGAGTGTCATCACCTCTTTCGTCCAGAAAAGCTGTTATTTCGGGCAATAATTCTTGAAACTTTTCTAGGAATTTTCCGCGACTCGACCACCTGACGTCCGTGTGAAGAACTAAATCAGTGTGTTCCAGCTGACTCACTATCTTCCAACTGCAATTTAAAGAGCCGTCGTTGCAAGCTACGTGCACGGATAGAATTTACAATTTTTATTGCAATGCCCATAGTCTCCTCCATGTTTACAACTTTTGAACACAAAACTTGTTGATGTATAATGCAATGGAAGGAGAAAAATGAAGGGAAATCATCATTAGCTCGACACAATGCCACAAAACCGTTTTTGTTTCCAGTCATTGCTGGTGCTCCATCGGTTGTAATGCACACTAGTTTATATATTGGTAGCTTGTAGTTTGTCACAAAATTGAAGAAAACGTCATATATATCTTCGCCACGGTCTTTCCTTTCAGAGGAATCATTGTCAAAAACTCTTCCCTAGCCGACATTGTCATTGAATACCATTCGAATAAAAATACACAGCTGGGCAGTGTCTGTCATATCGGTGGATCGTCGAACTGTAAAGAAAAGTATGTACATTCCATGATATCATGTTTTAGTTTATCTGCCATGTCCTGACTCATGACTTCAACACGCCTTGTGACAGTCGGACGATAACTGAAGTTCTCTAATAGCAGACATAATCTCTGTTTTATTTTTAAAATCTCCAAATAAAGTCTCACACCGCTTCAATAAATGCTTCCTTCACAACCAATCCATCATCAAATGGTTTCTTGTGTTTCACCAATATATGAGATATTTTAAATGACGCGATCGTTGCAGCTTTTGATTGTTTGGCTGGTCTTGTGAATATGGTTTGTTCTTTTTTCAAACAAGTTATCAAATCACGTACTTTTCGTTTTCTTAATTCACTCTGTGACGGAAAATCCTTTTCATAGTTTTTATGAACCGTTTTAAGATGCCTCTCTCTAAGTTCCCACGCTTAGGTATTGCAACTGACGCACGGCAAATGAGACCAATGCACTTATCCTTTACCATACAAAAGAAAAATTCTTCCTCCCAATCGTTATTAAAATGATAAGTTTTACTTTTCTTAGCCGCACTCATTTTGGACTATTTATTAATAAACTTTGTATCGATGTATCGCCTTCAAGTTACAACTCAGACTGACTCCTATTCCTGCAGGCGCAACATTTATATCGGCGCGAACGAAGTCTCGAAAGTTCCCGTCAAACACGCAGCCCGAAGTTTCTAGAAAAGTCGGCGGGAATCAAAAACGTGGCTTTTCTTTGACAAGTACCGCGCGTTCCTTTGATAAAGCCGCCTTTTGCCGCTATCAGGGGGTTATTACGATAAAAGAAAGTGATGAGGGGGTTATTCTGGCCTAATTGAGGATCGAATAAATTTTACTAGTTTATTCATTACATTTTGTTTTAGTTACCTAAAACAAAATCTGTGAATGGTTCTATATCGGAATTTTTTTCTGGAGATCGACTCAAAAAGCACTCGCGATCGACCGTTTGAGCACCCCTGCCCTAAATTTCCACAATTCAAATTTCTAGATTTAGACTCGATTATGTAAGTTTGAAGACATGAGGAGAAGATTGCATTGATTTTAAAGACTAACATATTTTATTAGAGGCAACATAAAAAATAAATAGTGAAAATACACATTAATTATGGGAAATAATTTTTTTTTATGAAAAAAGTACAGGACCTTGATCTATCTTGGCAGTTAAGGGCCGTCATTAGGGACTGGGTCATCAACAAATTCAACTGTATTGTCATCTTCAATGGGTGTGCTGTCCGGTACTAATCCTTTGTAAAATGCCTGAGCCTCGGGATTCACCAAGAACTGAGTAAGATGTATTAAGTCCTTCAACTTAGCAGATTTTTGGGCCATGGTCTATTATATAGTCTTTTTAGTTTGGGAGCCTCTGTCTTTTTCATGTTGTAATGGTTTTTCTTATTTTGCTTAGGTACCACAAGAGCTTTTAGGTAACTTCCAAAATAATTATAATTCTTGTATAAAAACATCATTGGATGGCCTTTTTCAACTTTCATAACTCTAATAGGTCTTGTTGACCTAGGACATTTGGGTTTGTACAACTTTGAGAAAACTCTGTCCAAGTTTGACAGTTAACTTCAGTCTATCACTTTGAATGGAGATGGTTTGATTCTGCTATTCCTAAGAACAGCCCTCTAGTCATCTAGTGTTTCAGTGTTGGATTTCGGATTAACCAGGCTCATGTCTTTGTCCCTCTCCATATACGAATGACCTCGTATTGGGAACACAACTTTCACACTATCGAAACCGTCTTTTCGTGAATTAAGTAATGCAGGAACCGCAATACCGTGTAATTCTTATTTTAGTCGGCACAAGAATCACAAAAAATAGACCCTGATCAGTTTTGCTAGTCAGCACGTGGCCTCTGATCATTATTGACTGTTACCACCTATCTTCTCCTTGTATTTACAAGATAACTATGATCTTTCTTGCCAAATGGAATCGTGCTTTGTATTCTACCTGTTTTCAGCTGTACAGGCAGCACTAAAACTCATTTTCGAAAAAAATGGGCTCTGATCATTTTTGCTTGTCACCCTTCATATATATATATATATATATATATATATATATATATATATATATATAATATATATATATATATATATATATATATATATATATATATATATATATATATATATATATATATATATATATATATATTGTGCTGGTTGCGTTGCTGAACCCGGCACAGTTATGGCGGGGCACTCCATTCCTCTAACATCGTCACTCAATTTGTTGGGCGTTAATTTGGGAGCAAATATGTCCTGGCATGAACATGTCGCAGGGATAGCAAAGAGAGCTTCTCAAAAGTTGGGAATATTATTTCGAACCAGAAAGCTTTACACTTCACAACTGTTAATTCTTTACAAAGCTCAAATTCGACCAACTATGGAATACTGCTCCCATGTTTGGGGCTCCGCTCCCAAACAGACATTGTATTTGTTGGATTCTATTCAGAGAAGAGTTGTTCATCTGATTGGAGACCCGGAACTGACCGGCGGCCTTGATTCGCTGGAACATCGAAGAACGGTTGGCGACTTGAGTCTATTCTACAAGTATTTTCATGGAAAATGTTCGAAGAATGTGGCCCGCTTAATTCCTTCCAGAGCGGTGCATGTTAGAAATACACGTCGCGCTAATACTTCACATCCGCATGAGGTTCAGCTTGTTACTCCTCGTACAACGCTTTTCAAGCAGACTTTTATATGGAGAACATCATCCCTTTGGAATAATTTGCCAAGGACTGTGTGTCCCACCGAGTACAATTTACAGCGATTCAAGAACAACGTAAATCGCTTTTTCTGCATACTTGTTGCTTCTGTAGCGCTTTAGGGATTTCCCTGCAACACGTGTGCGAGACCCATAAAAAAAAAAAATAATTTAATTTTTCTGAACCATTTTTCTATAACTTTTATTTACTGTTTCCTGGAATTTTTGGTTTGTTTGTATAAAAGAACCACCAGCCAAATAAGTAATAGTTTAAAATCTATCGAACGTTTAAGGAATTGAAAGTAAAATCAAAAATTCTTTTGAAAATATCCTAAACACAACGGCGAAACGTCAACGAGGTGTTTCTATTAAACAAACGAACCAAAAATTCCAGGAAACAATAAATAAAAGTTATAGAAAAATGGTTCAAAAATATTAAATTAATGCACTGTGTATACTTTTAAATTGTCATAACTTTTTTTATACCACTCTGTATGATATTTTTAATTAAATATTCGTATTCTGCGCCTTCTCCTGTTTAAAAAAGCTCTTTCGGTAAATGTTGCTCCAAGTAACAGTTTTTGAGATATTGGGATGTTTGTTTCAGTTTTTTCCTTTGTGAAATTCGCAAATACGTTCCTTCTTATATATATATATATATATATATATATATATATATATATATATATATATATATATATATATATATATATATATATATATATATCTTATTATTGTTGTTAGCCTTATATCGGGTCTTCCATTAAGGACTTGACAACTTTTTTTTGAAATAAAACGCAACCCATTTGAGACATTTCGAAAATTTTACTATCGGCTTGAAGTACAATCAAAACATTTATGTATGGAATTCGACTTCATTCATATGTCCACCACGGGCACGTTTGCAGCGGTCGATTCGTTGAACCCAATTTTCGATGACTCGGCCACACATTTCGACGGAAAACGGCCGCTATCTCTCTTTCAATATTGGCTCTGAGTTCCTCTAACGATGCAGGCTTGTTAGCATAGACCAATGATTTAACGTACCCCCATAAAAAGAAGTCTAGAGGTGTTAAATCACACGATCTAGGCGGCCATTCGACGGGACCATTTCTCAATATAACACGTTCACCGAATTTAGATTGCAGTAAGTCGATTGTTACACCCGCTGTGTAGCTTGTGGCGCCGTCTTTTTGAAACCACATATCATTAATGTCTAGCCCATGCAATTGATCAAAGAAATAACGTTGCAACATGCCTCTGTAGCGATCTCCATTGACTGTAACGTGACGATTGTTTTCATCAACGAAAAAAACGGCCCAATGACACCACCGGCATGAAAACCGCACCAAACAGTAATTTTTGTGGATGAAGTGATGTTTCTTCAAGCACATGAGGGTTTTCACCTGACCAATAACGCATATTCTGTTTGTTGACGAAGCCGTTTATCCAAAAATGCGCTTTATCACTAAAGATGATTTTGCGATGAAATTGGTCATCTTCTTCCAACATTTCTAGAGCCCAATTCGAGAACGTACGTCGCTTCATATGATCGAGTGGCTTTAGTTCTTGAGTTAACTTTAACTAATAAGGGTGCAGGTCAAGATCCTTTCGCAAAATTCGCCATAGTGTGGTCTGAGCGATGCCCAATTCTTGAGAACGCCGTGAAATCGACTGTTTTGGTTCGTTTGAGATGGACGCTTGAACAGCAGCAATATTCTGGTCACTTCGACCAACCCGTTGTCTCACTGGCACGGGAATATCCAGCAGCGAATATGTTAACTCAAATTTTTTCAGTAGACTATGAATTGCTTGTCTACTGGGACGAGAATTACGACCAAAAATTGGCGTTAAACGCTCTTAAAGCTGCAGTCACCGACTCCAAATTTTGGTAGTAAATTTTAATTATTTGTAAACGTTGTTCGTTCGTGTACTTCACCATGATGAAAATGTTGACTTTACTGAATGTTTTGACGTTGACAGTTCGGTGATTGGCTTAAGGGTGCGTTCACAGTGAAATTTCAAAGTTGTCAAGTCCCAAATGGAAGACCCTTTATATATCTTATTATTGTTATTAGCCTGTTTGCCTTTAAGCAAGCTCCAAATTTCAAAAACTATTCTTTTGGACCTGTCCTAAGCCTGAAACTGTGAAGGAACGCATTTGCGAATTTGACAATGGAATTAAAAAATGAAAACAAACATCCCATTATCTCAGAAACTGTTACTCGGAGCAACATTTACCTTTTTTAGACAGAAGGGGGTGGAAAATACATATATAATTAAAAATATCATACCGAGTGGTATAAAGAAGTAATGACAATTGAAAAGTATACACAGTGCAATAAGTGGCGCCCACTATAATTTACAACAAAACTGTGAACTGATTTCGGTTTCTCATGTCAGAAAACCCTCTAGCACCGAATTTTGTACAAATAGTAGAATTATTAGGAAAGCTACTTAAGAAAAACTAAAATAAAAGTATAATAAGGTAATAAGGTAATTTGGGTTAAATGGTCATATTTTCATCCCAGAAACTAACAGTAACTCTTTTTCGATTCCAAACTTTCGTCGAAATCACATAAAATCCATGAGTCATTTTTTTGCGCGTCGGCGAATATGTCCCATTCGACATATTCGTGCTTATGATGTCAAATTCCGAAGCACGTTGAAGAAATCTTTGTTGGGTGAAAATCACGTCGCGGAGCGGCTCACTTGGGCCCACGATAAGATACTAGAGTGGCCCTCACAATCGTCGGACGCCGACCATATTGAAACCGTTTAGTCTCTTGTAAAAAGAAAGCTCAGAGAAAAAATTCTGAGGACTCTGACTCAGTTGTCTCTTGAAATTATAAAAATTTGCAGAGTATACAGAAAATTTCGTCGACAACTGCAAAGATGCCAGGCGATTATTGATGTAAGAGGCGATTGGATAACTTACTAAAGTAATTGTGCCATTGTTAGCATACCAAAGAATACAATGATTCTTGAAACACATTTTTTTCAAGAATACGTGCGTTCATGTGAATGACCGTTGCATTCTCAAGCGTATTGTTTTTAACAACATTTATTGTTAATTGGAGTTAAATTTAAAATTTTGTGTCATGAAAAAATTGTAATTTTGTATAAATGTATTCTTCTGCAGATCTATTTATCGTGTCCGAATTGTTTTTCAGATGTAAATGGTATATATTAAAATTTTGAATATCCTCTGAAACAAGAGCGAAACGTCAACATATCCTTTTAATTTAACATGAAAATCTAAACTGAAGAAAAACTGTAAATAATTGGGTCAAGAACAACGAAAATATTAATTTTTAGAGATACAATGACACCGTTGCATTTTCAAATTTTATTTATTTTAACATTATCAGTTCTAAAAAAAATAATATAGATAATACACAGCAATTCTGCCAAATTACATTTAAAACTATAAAACAATTACTGTTTTTAAGATGTCACAATATAATTAAAACCCCAAAAACTAACAGTGATTTATAAAATACTAGCCGGGCCCGCGGCTCCGCTCGCATGGACTTGATTCACTACTATCGTCACTGCTTATTCCTTATGTTACCTAACGTAATAAAATATTTCCCATTATTTATCCTTATCTCCCAATATTTCTCCTTATTTCCCATTATCTCTACATAATTTCCATTATCTAGGCTTATCTCTGCTCATCTCCCATTATTTCTCCTTATCTCCCATTATTTCTCCTTACCTCCCCATTATCTCACCTTATTTCTCATTATCTAGGCTTATCGCGACTTATCTCCCATTATTTCTTCTTATCTCCCATTATTTCTCCTTATCTCCCATTATCTCACCATAACTCCCATTATCTATACTTATCTCTGCTTATATCCCATTATCTCTCCTTATCTCCCATTATTTATACTTATCTCCCATTGTCTCACCTTATCTCCCATTATCGAGGCTTATCTCGACTTATCTCTCATTATTTCTCCTTATCTCCCATTATCTCAACTTATCTCCCATTATCTAGGCTTATATCGAATTATATAGAACATATGTATAAATTTATAAAAACACGTAAATCGGATAAGTGGTTCTCGAGTGATAAGCGCACTAACGGACAGAGAGACAGAGAGACGTTGCATTTTATATATATTGTATTCTTTGCTACATGATATTGTTCCATATTTAATGCTTTAGGGAGGGTATTGCAAGAGAACACGTTAGCGGCAAACTTTTCTTCGACTTGATTCACTATTAGCGTCACTGCTTATTCCTTATGTCACCTAATAAAATATAGCACGTAAATCGGATAAGTGGTTCTCCAGTGATAAGCACACTAACGGACGGACCGACAGACAGACAGACGGACAGAGAGACATTGCATTTTATATATATTTTAGATATTCTCTGCTACATAATATTGTTCCATATTTAATGGTTTGCAAGAGAACGCGCTAGCGGCAAACTTTGTCCGACTTCATTTACTATTATTGTCACTGCTCATTCCTTATGCTACCTATCGTAATAAAATATAACCTATAACCTGGCCGGAGAACATATGTATGTTTTTAAAAAAAAAAAGTACGAAAATCGGATAAGTGGTTCTCCAGTAATAAGCGCACTAACGGACAGACAGACAGACAGAGATACGTTGCATTTTATATATATTATAGATGTAATAAAATATATACCTATAACCTGGTCAGAGAACATATGTATGAATTTAAAAAATCACGTAAATCGAATAAGTGGTTCTCGAGGGATAAGCGCATTAACGGACAGACAAACAGACAAACATTGCATTTTATATACATTATAGATATAGATTATTATTATTATTATTATATAACCTGGCCAAAGAATATATATATATGAATGTAAAAAAAGACAGGTAAATCGGATAAGTGGTTCCCGCGTGATAAACAGACAGACCGACAGAGAGACATTGCATTTTATATATATTATAGATTATACATTACAGATATTCTTTGCTACATAATATTGTTCCATATTTAATGGTTTAGGTTGTGTATTGCAAAGGCACGCGCTAGCGGCAAACTTATTTCCGACAGCATTCACTATTTTACGTCACTGCTCATTCCTTATGCTACCTATCGTAATAAAATATAGCCTATAACCTGGCCAGAGAACATATGTATGTTTTAAAAAAAAAAGTACGTAAATCGGATAAGTGGTTCTTCAGTTATAGGCGCACTAACGGACGGACAGACAGACAGATAGACAG
The DNA here is from genome assembly GCA_019049505.1 of Pachyrhynchus sulphureomaculatus. NCBI lineage: Eukaryota > Metazoa > Arthropoda > Insecta > Coleoptera > Curculionidae > Pachyrhynchus > Pachyrhynchus sulphureomaculatus. Next base: position 146,623,915 of record CM032455.1, on the reverse strand, counting down.
ATAGACGTTGTATTTTATGTATATTATAGATTACGCCCCTGATATTCTAATCTAAAAATTTTACTTTTAAATTATTCCAAAAAAAATATATTTCTGCAATTTTTGCCAAAAATATATTTAAATTAAATTTTCTCTTGGAAATTATGCAATAACAGATGTTGGTATCTACATATTTTTCAAATTATTTGAAATTCTTTACATGTATAATCATAAATCATTGTTATTTCTAATATTCATGTCCCCCGGCACATAAACTTGTTTTTTTTTCTTAAGGCATTAACATAGTAGTAAATTTGTTGTCAAAAAAATTGTTGTTATAACGTCATCCTTCCTGGTCTCCTTTAAATACCATTTCTGATCTGAGGATTTAAAATAATGAAAGAATAACAAGATTCTCGTATTCTTCTTCTTCTTCTTCTTCCACGTACTGTAGACCTCAGGCCTGTAGTTTCCAACTCATCAGTTTTCTTGAGATACTGATGTCCATGATTCGATCCATCTCTTTGGAGGTCTTCCCAGAGGTCGTCGTGTCCGAGGTTTACCATCTCGCGCGATTCCCGCTAGCCTCTCCTCAGTCATTCTTCACGTGATCTCTCCAAGCTCTTCTACGTTTACGTCCCCATCTGATTATGTCTTCTACTTCGCATTCATGTCTTATGTCTATGTTTCTTTTCCTATGTCTTAGTGTGTATCCTGAAATGTTTCTAAGTATTTTCATCTCTCTTGTTCGAAGAATGCTTTTTGTTCTTTTATTGTCTGCTCTTGTTTCCATAGCGTATGTTAGTGTGGGTCTGACACATGTTTTGTATATCCTTACTTTTGCCTTTTTATTCATAAAGGCATTGTTCCAGATGATGTCCCGAAGTGCGCCTGATATTCGGCTGGCTTTATTTGCTTGGTCCTTCACTTTATTTGTTCTATTTTGGCATGAGGTGATTTGTATGCCTAGGCAGTTAAATGACATGACTTGTTCTATTGTTTTGTTTTTCAGAGCAAGTTTGCATCTTATTGGCTCTCTAGATATAACGAGGGTTTTGGTTTTTGTGGTGGATACCTGCATGTTGGGGGCTTTAGCTTTTGTATAGAATGAGTGCCAGCGTCGTCTGCATAACATACAATGTTGATTTTACCCGTTTTAAGTGAATATCCTTCCTCCATGTCTCTGATATGGGTTATTATCTTGTCCATTATCAAGTTGAACAGTTGCGGGCTTAAAGAGTCCCCCTGTCAGTCTTTGATTAACTAAGATGTAGGTGCCTGTATTGTGGTTTAGTTGTTTTATGATGTCTATTATGTTTTTTGGCACATGTTTTCTTTTTAGGATATCAACTACGTGTTTTAGTCTTACTCTGTCAAATGCTTTAGTGAGGTCTATAAAGCACATAAATGCGGGTTTTCCCGTATTCTATGGCCTTCTCTACTACTTGTCTGACTATGAAGATGGCATCTACGGTTGACTTATTTTTTCTGAAGCCTTGTTGTTCTTCCGATATGTTTACATGCTCACTTATTATTGCTTCTATGACCTTTGTAAAGAACTTCATGGTTGAGCTTAACAGAGTTATACCTCTATAGTTTTATGGAAATTTCTTGTCTCCTTTCTTGAATATAGGAATGGTTATGCTTTTTCTCCATGCATTAGGGACTTCTTTGGTTGATAATATTTTATTGAAAAGCTTTGTAAGTTCTGCCATTAATTGTTGCCCTCGTATTAATCGACATTAATCGACTCTAAGAACTTTGAAAAGGATACATAACACACAATATAGGTAGTAGTTGTTCGCAGAAATGCAATAACGTCCAAGGCAGCACTACTGCGTTGCCTAAAAGGTGCTGTGAAATACAGAAATGTATGTTTCGACACTTAGACAGCGTTGACGGGTATTACGACATCCTCGCCGATATCCTTAGGATATGAAAATGGGTAAAATCCCTACTTAGGCGGCGAGGTGAACGTTAAAAAAAAACACGATATATTTGAAGCGATCCCTTTTAGAAAGCAAAAACCAGAAAAAAAGTTCTGAACTAACCTGAACTTTTCAGACTTTTCTAAAGCTCCATAGATCTTAATAGATGATGCTGAGTTGTTCGATTTATCCCTGCTTGCAACAATTTTGTAATAGGGAAGAAAGTTAAGCAGTTTTATGTGGTACTCGGTACCAATGGGTAGCTGGGATCTTAAACCTCTACGACATATCGAGTTGTCACTTAGCTGCTCCAAAGTGGTTGATGTTATCCGTATAATATTTAGGTCTTGTATTGAACGGGTAATTTTACACCCAAATGACGACAATTGCATGTTGTTTGGTCTTGGTTATTCACGTGGCTCATTGGTAGGTCCCTTATTGTATCACCACCCTTCTTCATTCTAGGTACGCTTAGATAAAAACGAATCTTTCTTACATTCATAATATTTGTGGTTCCTTTGTATATACATCATCAAAGAAAGTTAAGGTAAAATTTGAACATTTTTAACATAATTTCATATCATCAGCCATTTTTTTACGATATACAACAGCAGACATAACCTATGTTTTTTTTTTAAATATTATAATATTTCAGCGTTTTCCTTCTATTTTATTTGCCTCACGAACTTGTATAAAGGTCATGTTTAGTGTTCTGTGTGTCTGTCTGTCCATCTGTCTGTCTGTCACACCCGATTTTCTTCGAAACTATTTCACATAGAAAAGTTGAAATTTGGTACTAATATAGGAATTGATGGCCTCATCAGAGCCGTGTAGTTTTGAAATTTAAATTTTGACTTAAGGGGTGAGGTTTGGGGGGTGAAATCGGAAGTGAAAAAAAATTTTTTTTACTGGGTCATCGAGTGGGGTGTCAAATGATAGCTTGTAAAAACATGAGTAATATATACAGTAATACCCCGCTTTAGCGCGACCCCGTTACGCGCGGTTTCACTATAACGCGAAATACAAAATGCACTTTCAAAAATTTATTCAGGTTTGGACATATTGCAGAGTATAGACAATAATGATGACCGTGTCTTGACCGTGTGTCAAACAATTAAAAACAGTGTTGGGTGTTATGAACGTATTTTACAAGAACGTAAACAAAACGTTACCCAAAAGACAATAGATGTATTTTTCCGTAAAAAATAAGAGTATGTATTGCATAAAGTGTTCTTAGAATTAAAGTGATTGATTAAAATGATTTGTATTTTTTTGTATTAAATTTTGACTATGTTTAATCATAAACCTCGATATACGCGAATTTCAGTTAACGCGATTTTTTTCGGAACGTATCCCTCGCGTAAAGCGGGGTATTACTGTATATATATATATATATATATATATATATATATATATATATATATATATATATATAATGTAATACCTTCGCATACTTTTCTTTTTAAAAAATCGCGAAAAATCGCTGTCTCCCCCCTTATCTCGAAAAGTCCTATATCAAAAAATTTTGAAAAAACTCTGGAATATTCTCCACAGGGTGTAGATTGAACGAAAATTATCACGAGTGCATTACCTTTAATAATTTATCTGGTATATAAAAAAAACAAAAATTTCAAAGTCATCAGTTTTCAGTAAAGGTTGGAATCAAAGTTTGTTGAAAACTCATTTGGGGTGTATTTTGTGAAGACACTGATCATTTTATACCTCCGTAAATTTTTTTTTTTTATTTTAAAAGCAATCTACGTACGGAACACTAATTGCGCAAGTTCAACTTGCACTTGACCGGTCGTATTTTTAATTATCAGGATCGACACAGCACCCATCCGCTAGCGTAGGATGTGAACGAGCCACCATAGGGATACTTGGCAAACTTTATACTTACCGCGCTACCAGGGTCGGCGTGTCAAATTTAACAGTGAAATTGCTTATTTATTAGTATGGTACCAAAGATTTACACGGAAACAAATTTTCTATTCATTATTAAAAAAAACCTTACCATATCATACTTACCATAAAAAATAAGCAAAAACTTATACTGGGCATTTCGGAAAAAAATTAAATGTAACTAAACCTGATCTTATTTTTTTAATGTTTATAATCAATATAACCTTTATTGGTTTCTGATATTTTAATTTCCAATAAAAATATTATTTATGCCAATATTTCAAAGTCCAAATATTACAAAATGAAAGAAAAATCATCGAGGATGATATTCAAAGCAACAGGAGTGCCAAACACGCATTTCTGGCTAGTTGGCCTCCATCAGTACCATGTAACCAAATTGTAAGCATGAGAATCTACACCATGGAAACTATAAATAGAATAAAAAAGAAAAGTAAAGACAGGCATGATAACTAAACGAAAGTACAATTATAGGAGAACTTGCTCAACGGAAGGTGGTACTAAATACAAGTTTATGACTCGTTGGTGTATAACATGAACGATGGACAAGCTAAAAAGGCGTATTTTTGTCCAGCAGTTAATTGTGCTTTTAAGAACGAGGAAAACTTTAGACATCTCGTAGACCACTTGGGGCATTTCCTGTAATATTTACATAATTTCACTAATTTAAAATTACCATATTTATGAACAATTTGAATATTTTAATGACTTCTTAACCTCTGAATGGGTCAGCAATAATATTACTCCTTTACAGATACTAGCTTACACAATCACCTATAAACCACATTCACTTGTTTATAATAAATGAATATGTACTTTCTTTCGTTCTCTCTTCAGATGAAGATGAAATCGTGATTTATTAAAAAGTAATTTATCAACTTTACCCATAATTTTAATTAAACCAGGGAATGCGGAATCGTAATGGAATAACAATATAATAGTAATAATGGATACAGTTCGTTAGAATTATTTTTCTTCCCGAGAACTCTAGTATTAATTAATTAACGGAAATAAATAATTTAACTCTTCAATTAAATTTTTATCCTGAAGATTAAAATTTTCGGAAGGGAATTCATTAATTCATCCGTAGCAGTTGTCGATAGATCCACATCTCGAAGGCTTTGATCTTTTTCTCGGTTACCTTGGTTAATGTCTATGCTTCGACCCCATATAACGACACCGGGTAAACGTAACATTTCACTATTCTGATCTTCATGTCCAGAGAGAACTCTCGACAGCACAAGAGGTTGCGCATTTTGGTGAACTGGCTTTCTCAATCCGAGACCTTATCTCGGTGTCGTGATCCCATCGTTAATTCAAGATAGTGCGCAGATACCTCCTCTAAGTATGATATTAGCTTTCCTTGCATGGGTGATCTGCTGATGACGGGATACTTGATTTTGTTTATGTTGAAGTCTAATCCATACTCCATACTCTGGGCCCTCAAAACTAGTAGTGAGCAACACCGTGCTCAAGCGAATTACAGAAAATATATTGTATTTGTAAATGTATTTATTTAAAAGCTTTTTTTATCATTCGACAATAAAGGATTGACACTAAAATGCTAATAGTTCAGTAGTTCATCCAGTCCTCAACAGCGTCGATGATCGCCTGACATCTTCAGGGTATTCTTTCGATAAAAATTTCCGCATATTCATGGGGTAAAGATTATCAAATTGTCCGAATTTGCCACGGCATCTGCTTCTCTTAATACACTTATTTACTACGAAGCTTCTGCTTGATATATGAGCACACGTTCTCGATTGGATTTGCATCGGGATACTGGGGTGACCAATCTAATGTGACGATATCGGATTCCCCTTTCCATTGGCTGCACGCTTTACTTTGATTTTTGGGATCGTTATCTTCTTGATGAATCCACCAAACCACCATTTGGTAGTCGTTATTAATGCCTTTTTGTAAATCTGGAGCTTTTTTTCAGAGTTCAAATTGTAGGTAAAGATAAACAGTCTCTCAAAACCTTTTTCCCAAAGACATCCCCAAACTTGGATCTTTACAGGGTATTTCATGGTGTGGTGAACCAATCAGTTAGTGAAAACTGACCACTATTGGGGTGATCAAGCTGTCGACCTAGAAAAGTTTTGGTTGAACTTAGTAAACTGTCGAAACGTAGACGATTAGTAGAATTATCTCAAGTAGAGAACCCACTACGCAACACCTCTGATAACTATTAGTGCCGACAAGGTCTTATTACTTTTTATAGAGGCAGAGCTTTTTTTTAATTGGGAATTCTTTTTTGTTAAAAATTTTCACCACCTGGTCAGCGATCTTTAAATTGGGTGTAAGTTTTTAAATTTCCATTATAGCAGAGAGTTCCTTATTGTGAAATATTTCCATATCCGGTCATCAGTTTTTAGTTTACTGTGTTGAAAACGGCCAGTTCAAGGGTTTTTTTCTATACTTTATTTAAGCATAGAGTAATAAATGATACGTTAGTATGCAAAACCACGATAGGGTGTTACAGTAAAATTTTGTGTGTTATTTACTATTTTGTATCGAGTCTGCCTTACTTCTCCTCGATTCATGTAGATTTACCCTATAATAAGGTAAATTGTTGAGTCTGTTCATTATCGACCCATTGTTAACCGGATCAATAATGTAATTATATTAGTATATAAGATGGCAATAGGAAAATAAAAAAAAAATGTTTTAATTCAGTTACATTTTATTATAATAATTAAAATTAAAATATGTTTGAATTCAATTATATTTTATTATAATAATTGAAATTAAAATATGAGAACCAATAATTAACTTTCAGAAATAAAAATAAATTACGAATAGGAAAATAATTAGTTATATGGGGGTACTCAAATGGTACATGCTATTAAAATAAGCTATTCCATGTCAGACTCAGAAGAAGAATTTTGATCAACATTAATAATTATCTGATTAATTATTTGGTCAATAATGTTATTCAATTCTCACATTTTCTTTTCTTCTCCGATCACATTTTTCCCAGTTCTTCTTCACATTAGTTATCGCATCACCAAATAAGGACTTGACATCCGCCATTTTAAATGTTGTATTGTTTCCTGCGGCTTTCCCCTTTACATGTGCCCATATCAATTCTATCGGATTTAATTCACAATGATAAGGAGGAAGTCGCAGTATGGTTATATCACGTGAAGGTGCTAGTTCATCTACAACGTACTTTTTAAAATTTTTTTGTTAATATTAGCTAAATCAAAATGTTCTCTTTTCACTGCATTATCTGGAATTCTGATATTTTTTCAGCGTAACCACACCAATACATCCATTTTGCGCCAAGTACTTGTTGGCACTTTTTGTTGTGGTTTGGAATGGTCACTCACCTTGTCCATAACAATAATCGAGTCTACTGAAATCAAATCTAACATTTGAGAAAACCATTCTTCAAAGACGTCAACATCCATGTCCTCATGATAATCTCCGCTGCGTTTAGATTCTGAGGATCCTTCCGAACTTCCAGTGTGTGTGATAATGAGCAGACGTTCTTTTCTTGAGAGCAGATTGAAAACCCGTTGACCATCCCTCTTGATGGCCCTGTGTTCGACTTTTAATATTTTTCCTCTTGCCAGCATTTAGCTACCGTGTGTCCTTCGTTCAATCAAGTTTCATCTAAATAATATATTCGTTTCTTTTCTTGTCTAACTTTTCGGGTTTCTTTAGAAATGTCTTCTCCAAGAGGCAATATCATTTCTGTCTATTAAAACAGATTTTCTAGAATAATTTTTCCATTGTAAACCAAGCAGTTTTAAAATTTTCCATAGGGGTAATCCAGGTCTTCTTGGACCTTAACAAAAATTTTATCTAATGTTGGAATTTCCTTGTTGAAAAAGAAGATATGTACTTTGCGTCTTATTCCTTCAATTTTAAATGTTGGTCGACCTGGAGATTTCATCGGCGATTTTAGCAGTCCGTTTCTGGATTCTGTTATTATTTTATATACTGTTAATTTTACAACACCCAGCATTATAGTACACTGTTCCACTGTTTGGTCAACACTCGCACTGGAATGATTATGTTTCCATGATTCTAAATATTTAAGAATCATTGTCTTTTCGTTTACTAGTAATAATCCTAATTTACGTCTTTTGGAAATTGACTTCGAATTCTGCTTCTGATCTCACTTCGTATGCTTGTACTCCGGACAACACCAAACTATGCACTGTTAATATCACAATTTATTATAACCCACATCACCCCTAATAAATTAAACGAAATTACCTGACCTCCTTCTCTCTAAATGCCTATTATTTATGCTTATTTACTATATTTATTTATTTATTTACTTATTATCAACGGTAACACCATTTTTACAAAAAACATCGACAATATGCAAGAGAAAAAAAAACAATGTGAATGAACAATATAATTAAAGCTAAATCTAAAACTAATAGGTCAGAATGCAGGGTATTACGAATCTAAATTAATCATTCTAAAGGCAAACAGTACTAGACATATAATACAATACCAATGGGAAACTACCCGAAAATTAGAGAAACTGTATAGCGAGGTCAGTTGCTTGACCATATTTTTGAATTGGTGTACTATATATTACATATATTATCATAATTTCTGAGAAACCCATATCACCCCCAATAGAATAAATTAAATTACCTGACCCCAGGTAATTTAATTTATTCTGTTGGGGGTTAATGCCTATTATTTCTGCATATTTACTAAATAAAAATAATAAAGGTGAAAGTAGCAATCTGATAGTAGGTACGCCTATGGAATTTGTCATAACTGGGTCTTTTAAAGATAGTGTATATTAAGAGACATATTATCCGATCATTCGGTTGTGGTTTGCCCTCTTTCCATTTGCCAATTGACGGTCTCTACTTTAAACAAAGCTCCGCCTTTATTATTCGCTTTTTTTTTCCTTAAAGAAACGCCCTTTGTATCCAGTTACACGTAGCCCCTTGAATTTAGCTACGCCAATGATAACCTGGTATGCCACACTTGACTCGATTAATTTTGGTAAGGGGCTATACTCCTTAAACCCGGCACTGTCTGTGATTTTTTTAACACACACATTACGAAATAAAACGTTTCTTTTTTCTTTATTTAATGTAAACAGAAATCAGATTTCTATGTAACAAAATACTTATTAATTGATTCCTATTTATCAAAACATTTCAACATGATATTTCTTTCACATTGATTATTGAAAATATAATTGACATGAAATCGTCGTTACAACCGCCATTATAGTGAATAAATTGACTTTCCTGTAGTGATGGTTATGAATATTTTAATTTGTTAATTGACAAAAAATAATAAAAAATTATTAAGACTAATAAAAAAGTAAAAAATTACAGTTTTAAATTCAATATCTAATAATGCATGCACAAAATTTTTTAATTATTTAAGGCTCCACTGGTTGAAAACATGCTTTTTTCAGAGTTCCGTTCGGAACACTTATACGTGTAAGATGACTTCGGAATCTGTGCGTCCGTCCGTTCGTCCGTTCGTCCGTCCGTTCGTCCTTCCGTCTATCACACCCGATTATCTCCGAGACTATTTGACATAGAAAGTTGAAAATTGGCATTAAAATGGAAATCGATGACCCCATCAAAGCCGTGTAGTTTTGAAAGTTAAATTTTAACTTACAGGGTTATTTTCGGGAGGGGGGTAAAATCAGAACTTAAAAAAAAAATTACCAGGTCGTCGAGTGAAGTATCAAATGAAAGCTTGTGAAAACACGAGTTCAAAATATATACAATGTAGTACTTGCACACACTTTTCTTTGCATTATTTTTAAAAAATTGCTATTCCCCCTTATCTCCAAAAAATGTTGGTAAAAAATTCTGGAATATTCTCCACAGGTTGTAGATTGAACGAAAATTATCATGAGTGCATTACCTTTAATAATTTATTTGGTATATAAAAAAAAAAAATTCAAGGTCATCAGTTTTCAATAAAGATCGGAAACAAACTTTATTGAAAACTCATTTGGGGTGTGTTTTGTGAAGTCACTGATCATTTTATACCTCCGTAACAAAAATTTTTATTTCTGAAAGCAATCAACGTACGGAACACTAATTGCGCAAGTTCAACTTGCTCTTGACCGGTTATTATTTTCTTCTAAAGTTCTGCAATCCTAGATTTACTTACTATTAGTCTTTAACGATATTTCGTTTCTATACAGTTAACCTTGTTTTACTATACAACCTAAATAACATAGCACAGATCCTAATATGTGAATTTACAAAATAAATCTCAAAAGTTAGTAACAGCTGACCCACACACTCATAATATATACGTAGAATAATATGCAGCTCTTCTTTATATGAGGATAAAATTGAAACAATCTCTCTCTATTCTTCCATTAAAAACAAGTCATTACGAGGATTGTTTAAGAACTCGGTGATTTTTTATCAAAAACTTTTGGTTTATTCTTGAACACCGCTCCCTCTACGAGATGTTGTCTTCTTGGTTCGATGAAAATTTCCTATCTCCCAGCTATTTCTTCATATATGAGAACAAAAAATAGCTAGATGGTGCCAAGTCTGATCAATATGGGGGGTAAAGAAGAAGTTAAGATCTCGATTCCACTATTTTTGCAGTTGCCAATGTGGTGAGTGTGCTAGCGCATTGTCGTGATGGAAAAGTACTTTTTTTCTATACGAGAATGGAGCGTTTCTTCTTTATTTCTACATTTAAACGATTGAGCAGAGATGGACAGTATGTCCCTGAGTTATTAGTGACTTTACGCGCCTTCAATTTTCTGTCGTCTAAGACAATATCCTGAATATTGGTTATGTTTTCTGGAGTGGTAGTATCAGATGGCCTTCTTGAAAGTTCTCCATCCTCTGTGCTCATATGGCCAGTCCGAAAGTGTCTGAACCATTTGAACAGCATCCTTATCAAACGTGCAGATTCTTCATAGTGTTTGTGAAGCTTTACTACAATTCCCTAAACTTTTTTCTTTTTAAAAAAATGAGTGCTAATCACCACACAAAATTCGTTTTCAATCATGTTGATCAAATAATACAACTTGGGAAACGGAAAAGTACACTACCTGCAGAGTTATGATGGTGTATATTTGCTCTCATACAACTTCATGCAAATCTCCGTAGACAACAGGAAGTCGTTAAACTTAAAAAGATCTGGCAGAAATTCTACCTTGGCGTAATAGTAACTACGTAGAATTTAACGATATAAAAATCAAGACCGTAGTTTTTTTTAAAAAAAGTCAACGTTGCGAGCCCTGACAGTTTTGTCAGCACGCTAGCATCGCCACTCAATTTGTTTGGCGTTAACTTGGGAGAAAATATCTCTTGGCATGAATATGTTGCATGCTTAGCAAGAGCTAAAGCTGGAAATTTAATTTCGAAGTAAAAAATCGACACTCCACGACAACTGTTAATTCTGTAGAAAGCTCAAATTCGACCGACGATGGCATACTGCTCCCATGTTTGGAGCTCTGCTCCCAAACATAGACTACACTTGTATGACTCTAGTCAGGAGAGGGCTGCTCGTATGATTGGAGACACAGAACTCACTGGCAACCTTGATTCCTTAGGACATCGAAGAACGGTTGGCAACTTGAGTCTATTATACAAGTACTTTCACCAGATCGCGCTAATTCGAAGGCCTCCTTTTAACTTTTTACAAACGACCACTAGATGGCGCTATTGAGATATGACATTAATATTGTTGTAAAATTTGACCTTTGTTTTTGTTAAGACAGTGGCAGCTCAGAAATTGGCCGAGTAGGTTGTTTACAGTGAGCGTTTTTGTAAACAAATGGAAATCTCACGTGAAGGTTTTCGTTGGCTGATTTTTTATGATTTTAGTAAAGGCCTAACTCAACAATAATCCTTCCAATCGCTTCGTTCAACTTTTGGCAATGAATCACCATCAGAAAAGACTGTTTACAATTGGTTTGCTGAATTTCGTCATGGTTGTGTTTCCGTCAGCGATGAATTTCGTGAAGGTCGATCAAAATTGAGTGTTGTTCCAAAAAACATCGCTGCTATGCACAACATGAATGAAGATGATCGGAATGTGACTTACCGTAAGCTAGAGACATCCGAAGAATACAGTACATTCGATTTTGCATGAACAATTAGCTGTGAAAAAGATCTGTTTCCGATGGACTCCACCTAATTTGACCCAAACTCAAAAACAAGCCCGTGTCAGTTGGTGTAACGAAATGCTCAAAAAATGCGATAGAGGACGTGCAAAATCCGGATATAACATCGTAATAGAAGATGAAAAAATAAGCAACAATTAACTGTTTGCGTGTTCCCAGATGAACTGAATCCAACAAAACTCGTTCGTTAGCGAAGCACTTCCAAGAAAACGATCGCTTTTTTCTTTGGTTTTGGACATGTTGCAACCATTGCTTTAAAGGATCGAAGAACAGTTAATGCTGAATGGTATACAACAATTTGTTTGCCAGAAGTCGTCGACGAAATCAAGAAAAACAACCGAAAACGTCGCATCATTCTTCATCATGATAATACCAGCTCTTATACAGCACGTCTAACAATTGATTATTTAACGGAGAAAAACATCAAATTAATGTCTCATTGCCCGTATTCACCTGATTTACCACCTAAGGACTTCTTCTTGTTCCCGAATGTCAAAAAAAATGCGTAGACAATGATTTTCATCACTTGTTGTTTAAACCTTCCAAAACCATGTTTTTAAGAGTGGAAAAAATGTTTCGAGAATTGTTTCGAACGCATGGAAAATTGTATAAATCTTAAAGGAGAATATTGTGAAAAAACAATAAAACGATTTGTAACAAAACAATTTTTTTCTCTCATTGTTTTTATAAAAACTTAAAAGGTAGCCCTTGTACACCGCATCCATATGAGGTTCAGCCCTTTACTTCTCGTAATCCTTTTGAAAGTCTTTTATATGGAGAACCTCATCCGTTTGCAATGATTTGCTCAGGACTATGTATCCCATTGAGTGGATATTGACACGTAGCTCCACCTTTTGGATTAAGGAAATAAGCCAGTTCTCGGCGTTTTCTTGCCAATTTTGATTGATAATGAAAGCAACGTGATTACCTCCGGAGAAGGTAATTTTTCATCTTCACCGAAGTAATAGCTAATGAGGTACTATATATGTATAAATCTTAAGTAACAAACAAGTAAATCACATATCTTAAATACATAATGAAAGTGTTTTTTTTTCTTGAGTTGAAAGTAAAATTATCCTTTCGAAACCTATCGAACTGTATACGAGTACATATAATATTTATAAATCTAATTATTCACACACCGTAAGTTGAATTTCCCTATACCCAAAAGTAATTATGATGATCAACATATGAAGTCATTATTATACCTTCATCATCTCTAATGTGATGACTTTCTTTTCCTGTAAAAAAATATAATGAAGATGAATCAAATTTATTTTAACGATTTTGAGGCTAATAAGAAAAATCGGTAATTTGGCACTAAAAAATATATATATTCTTATAAAATGTAGTTAAAGATTATTTTAACTAGCTTTCACAACAATTTCGCCGATATTATTTTCGCCAGTTTTTGTAAAAATACTACTCTAAATGGCATTTTTTATGTGTAAAGTTATATGATTACATTAACATAGTCAGAATTTAAACGCAGAAATTGAGCAATGTAGTCCAGTCAGAATACGATTTTGAGGTGAAATCGTCGGATACTGCTACTTTTTTAAAAATAAATAGTCGTCTCGATGAGTACATTAACGAAAAAATATTGCGACCGCTGAAAAATTGGCGCAATACCTTCAAAAATGGAAAAATTGGCCCGTTTTTTGGGTTTTAGGCATATTTTTGCAATTTTATCATAAATTTATGAAAGATAAACTAAAATTCAGACAGAATTAGATTTAAGATAAAAAAACGAAAATTTAGGGGGCTATAGATGTCATTTGAACCTTCTGGTCAAGAGAAATTGGGCGTTTTTTTTTCTTTTGTTATTTTTTATGATTAAATAGGTGTACTTGCAAACTGTCGGCTAATTTTTTTTAATTAACTCTGGAAATATGTTCCGTGAACATTACTTTAATTGATCCAAACATAATTTTAGCCATTTTTTACATACTGGATAAATTTTTTACTCCTCATAAATTTTACCGATTTAGACTTTTTTCTTCTGACGAATTTTTTTTAGTATAGTACTACCTTACCTAAAATATCAGAAAATGTTCCTTAGTCCCTAAACTTTCATTTAAGGACATTTAAGAACTCATTTAAACAATTTAAACCCTAGAAATTGGCCATTTTAGTCTCTTTAATTTGTTTAATGCAAATTCCAGATTTTTTTTTTAATTATTTTTTCTTGAGTTTTATATTTTCAGTAACCAAAATGCCCGTTATTTTGCAACTAACAGTATAAAATCAGACATGATTGTCTTTTTACAATTTTACATTAAAACAACTAGTACCGTAAGACTAGAAAATTCGTCTAAAAGGATAAAAATGAAAATTTGTGTTCGAGTCCTAATAACGATTAACTTTCCTGTATGTTCCGCGAATGTGGCTGTACATAAACAACTTCCTTGTGTGCAACAACCATCGAACAATCCAAGTTAAGTGATTGTTACATGAAATGATGTTTCACTTACCCGTCACCGATTTTTTCTGCATACTTTAATTAACGAAACGAATATCCGTAATACCGTGCGACTTCGAACCTTGGAAAATGTTAATTAATTTATTTAATTGTATTATTTTATTATTACGTAATAATTATATTGTTTAAGTAGTACATTTATTGTATTAGAAATTGCAAAATTGTTATAATACTTTTATATTACGCAAGGGGTAGCTGAAACAAAACGTTCTTTTTTTTGACCAATAATCTAATATTACTAACAATAATAAGTCCATTATTCATATATATACATATATATATATATATATATATATATATATATATATATATATATATATATATATATATACAATAACTTTATCTTTTCATACCAGTAAAGTCCTCCTGCAAATTATTACTGATTGTTTAGAAATGTACATTCCACCACAAATTCCACCAGAGCAAGCCGGTTTTTCAAGAGGTCGGGGAGCCAGAGATCAACTATTAAAAATTCGTGAAATAATTGAAAAAGTCCGTGAATTTAATAACTCTCTCTATTTATGCTTTTTAGACTATCGAAAAGCGTTTGATAAAGTAAAATAGGCAGGAGCTCTGGTTAGTACTTAATGAAATGGGAGTTCTTATCCATCTTACAAGTCTAATTAAAAATCTGTACACCAATACTACGTGCCATGTTATTGTTAATAATACAAAATCTGAGGAATATCAACGTCACTGTGGTGTAAGACAAGGTTACATCCTATCCTCCCAAACATTTCAAAATATATATATATATATATATATATATATATATATATATATATATATATATATATACATATATATATATATATATATATATATATATATATATATATATATATATATATATGTACATATATATATATATATATATATATATATATATATATATATATATATGTACATATATATATATATATATATATATATATATATATATATATATATATATATATATATATATATATATATCATGTATAGGGCCTTGGATGATTGGCAAGGAGGGATATCAATTAACGGTAAAATGATTAGTAATTTGAGATTTGCAGATGACATGGTTCTTTTGACTGGGAGCGAAGAAGAATTACTACAAATACTTAAGAGGGTAGGAAAAGAAAGCGTAGAACTCGAACTTGAACTGAATATAAATAAAACCAAAATTACGATTGTCGATGGGCACAATAACAACAGACCAGATGCCAGATTAATTGACCTCCTTAAAGTTGTTAGTGAGTATGTGTACTTGGGATCCCTAATTTGTAATGCCGGTACAGTAGAGGGGAAGATCCGTTCAAAAGTGTGCTCTTACAGAAGTTACTCTACAAAAGCTCAAGAAAATCTAGCAAGACAACCACATATCCAAACAAGTGAAAATCAGACTGGTAAATTGTCTTGTCATTCCTATTCTCACATATGGCTGCGAGTACTGGACACTGAAAAACTCGAAAATAAAAAAACTAGATGCCACAGACCAACGACTCAATTATATCAGAGGTCAATGTCCAGCAACGTATTTCAAGTTTTATCCAAACAAAAATCATTAAATTTTTTGGCTATATTATGAGAAAAGATCAGGCATGTTTAGAAAAACTCATCATTCAAGGAATAGTTCCGGGATGTTCTTTGTCCCGTTGGGTGGACTAAGTTCTTGCGAATCTTGCGAATAAACTACTTCACACACTGGTCTACGAAACGTAGGATAGAGAATTATGGAGAACCCACTACATTCTTCTTTCTTCAGTCTCAATTCCTTCTAGAGAATGTGGTGGTCAATTTATTGCGTTATGGGCTGTTTTTCTCCAGATTTCTCTATCCTGTGCTTTATGCGTCGTATGAAGTGGTTTGTTTGTAAGGTGGATAACTTGGTCTACTTAACGGGACAAGGAGCGTCCTCGGGGTCTTCTACCCAAAACTTTTCCCTGAACGATGGATTTTTCTAAACATCCCTCTTCTTTTCTCATGATATGGCGGAAAAATTTAACGATTTTTGTTTGGATAAGACTCGAAATAAGTTCTTGGTCATTGAGCTCTGATACAATTGCAGCATTCTTCGCCAGCAGTGCGGCATCTAGTTTTTTTTTATTGTCGATTTTTTCAAGGAAAGACTTATTTGGATAATTGTTTGCCTTGCTAAATTTTCTTGAGCCTTTGCTCAGCAACTTTTGTTAGAGCACGGATCTCCCTGTCTATTGTACTGGAATTACTAAATATGGATCCCAAGTACACATGCTTACTAACAACTTCAAAGATGACAACAATTTGACATCTGTTCTGTTATTATTTTGTCTATCGACAAACATTATATATATATATATATATATATATATATATATATATATATATATATATATATATATATATATATATAATCACTCTCTCAAGACCTCTACAGTTCAAAAGTCTAAAATGTCGTAGTTGAAAAAGACAATTCATCAACAGACAAAAGAGTAATTAATGTCAACTCAGAAGAAATTCCTGACATAGAAATGGATGAAGTTAGGAAAGCCTTACAACAGATGAAAAGTGGAAGAGCGGCTGGAAAGGATGATATTATACCTGAAATGCTAAAACGCGGAGATGAGGCCCTAATGAATGAATTAAAAGATCTTTTTAATCAATGCCTCAAATGTGAAAATATACCAGAAGACTGGGAAAACGCCATAATCATCTTAATATACAAAAAAAGGTGACCCCGAAAACCTAAAAAACTACCGGCCAATTAGTTTACTTTCCCAAGTTTACAAGCTGTTCTCAGGAATCATAACAAATAGACTGGAACACAAAATGGAATTATACCAACTGATAGAACAGGCTGGATTCAGATCAGGCTTCAATACAATTGAGCATGTGGCTCACATTTGTAGATTTTCACAAGGCTTTCGACAGAGTGGAAAAATGGGCGCTTATAAGAGCTGTTAGAAATGCTCGTATAGACCACAGATACAGCGAATTGATAGCCAGAATATATGAACGAACACTCAAAGTTATGGTAAACCAAGAACTGACAAACAAGGAGTAAGGCAGGGCGATGTAATATCGCCTAAGTTATTTACAATGATCTTAGAAGATGTATTCAAAGAACTGAATTGGGACGAAAATGGCCTTCTGATAGCTGGCGATCGGCTAAACAACCTGAGATTCGCAAATGACATTGTAATTATAGCAAACCAAGCAAGAAAATTGGGACTTGACATAAATTTCAAGACAAAGTACATGAGTAACGAAGACACCAATGATGAAAATATAATGACTGAACATTCAACAATAGAAAAAGTAAACATATACATCTATCTGGGCCAAATAATAACGATAGGAAAGGAAAACTAGCAGCTTGAAATAGGAAGAAGGATACGTATGGTATGGGCAGCGGGCAGCATATGGAAAATTGAAATATGTACTGAATATGAACATTCCTCAAAGATCAAAAACCCAAATTTATAATCAATGTATCGTACCAGCTACAACGTATGGAGCCGAGACATGGGTTTTAACTAAAAGAACAACAGAAAAACTACAAGTTCATCAACGAGCAATGGAAAGGAAGATGTTGAGTGTTACTTTGAAGGACAAGAAAATTAATAAATGGATTAGACAACAAACAAAGGTGGATGATATCACCAAACGGATAACATCTCTGAAATGGAGCTGGGCCGGCCATGTAGCGAGAGCGACGTATAAGTGGAGTGGCAAGATCACTAGGTGGAGACTATGGGGTGAAAAGCGAAGAATAGGAAGACCCCAACAGAGATGGAGCGACGATCTGAAGAGAACCGGAGGGCTTAACTGGTATCAACAAGCACAACATAGAGAAAAATGGAAAGATTTGAGAGAGGCCTATACCTGATAGTTGGTATAGAGCGGCTGAAGGAAGAAGAAGAAGACTCTCTCAAGAATGCATATTTTTATTTGATAAACAAGTATACAGGCAAATAGTAGACGCCGTCACGTGTTAATCTGTCATCAGCTATAGCCAGCATCTTCATTATCTACGTCAAACAAAAGGCATTAAAGGAAGCAGCGCTGAAACTAAAACACTGGATTCGATACGTGGATGACATCTTCGTCCTATTGATACATCCAACACTTATTAATTACCTCTACAATCTACGATCACGACTACGCGTAAGTAGCTCATACAACTTAGAAACCCTCAGTTTACCGTCAACTACTAACCAATAAATATTAATAATACCAAATAAGATTTTAGCCAAATTTTAGGAAAAAGCTATTAAAGAAAGCATGTCACGAGTGGAGTTTATGGCTGCCTTGTAGTAAATTATAAGCGAATTTCTTCGATCGGATAAATAATTATACGTGATCGGTAACAGCTGAACAGAATTATCGATGAAAACGTACAAAAATTTAACTTTAAATATCAAGCCGTTTGGACATTTAAAAAGATATTTGAATCGCAAATACGACTTATATGTTTAAATCTGTAAGAGATAATATATCAATTAAGAGGGAAAATTTAAATGAATATTTAATAAATTACGCACACCTTGCTTTCTTCTTCTTAATAGTTCTTCAGCACATTATGTAATAAAAACAAAGAATAATAAATAAAAGAAAAATATTTCTTTAAATGACTAAACAAGAATTTCGTTAGGAAGTGTTTATGGTTTCATCATAAGAATCTGCTCTAGGCTTATTTTCTGTAATTTTAAAGTAGAAAGATTTCTAAGCTTCTGTCCGACTTCATTTGTTATTTAAACATGAATTAAATTTGTTCCCTTGAAGATTCATTTATGATGCGGTTCTACAATCGCAGATGTAAAAAGAGAATTGTTAAAAAAGAAATGGAACAATTTCTATAAGTTTCATGGTAACCAGATGTCATGGAAAGTTTATGTAACAATATTTTACAGAATGCAAATTTCATAATATAATATTCTAGCTATCTATCTTGATACTTGCGGGAAATAACAAGAAATTTCAATACCAGTTTGTATTAAAGTGATTAAATTTGAAATTAGATCAGGTTTCTCGAGTTGTTCCATTCCATCTAAAAAATCTTTTGCTTGCACCCCAGAAAACGGAGTCATTTGAGAAAAATTTTAGGTTCCTGAGGTCTTTTTTCAGATGTTTGAATAGAAAGAAATCTTAAAGCACTAATTTAGGTCTAGATCTGTAACCTCTGCAGTTGTTTTTGGTTCTACATGAATTCGGATATTTTGTTCTAATTGCCGACTTTAGGTTTGGATAGTCCTTCACACAAACTGTCAAGTAAGAACGTGACCGAATGTTCTTGAAAAAATGTGTTTCAAGAACATTCTTACCATCAATGTAATCTTTGGTGTGCTAACAATTGCGCAATTACCTTAGTAAGTTGTCCAATCGCCATCTGCATCAATAATCGTCTGGCATCTTCGAGGCATGCTGTCGACGATATTTTCTGCATACCCTCGAATCTCGCGAGACAACTGAGTCAAAATTCTCAGAGTCTTTCCTCTGAGCTTTCTCATTACAAGGGACCAAACGTTTTCTATAGGGTTAGCGTAGTGACTTTTGCCCAGCAAAAGTTTCTTCAATATACTTCGAAATTTAACATCATGACCACGAAGATGTTGTCGAATGGTCTCATGGGACACATTCAAACCGGATTTTCTTAATTTTGCCGCTCTTTGGCGCGGCGTCAATTTCGAGTTCCGTCAAAACAAAGACACGATTCGTTTTTTGACTTTCGATGCCACTTTACCTACCGAGCCACGTTTTATCAAGTCGTCGACATTTTTCGTCTCGTTAAAACGGCACCGACTTTTTAATATATTTAGCGGCCGTGGAATGTGTCATTTTAGGCCCCTTTGAATGGGAACAAAGAAAAAGTGCCTCGAACCGACGCTCAAACAAGTGGCTCATTTTGGATTTTACGTGATTTCGACGAAAGTTCGGACTAACCTGAACTAAAATACATCGTAGACAAAGATACCATATACCGATTTTTTGTTGAATCGCTAGAATCGCTAGAATTGGGTCTACCAAAAATTAATTATCGCGGACACGTTCTTACTTGACAGACTGTATATTCATTAAGCAAGACTCCTTCGCAGTCTCAAAAAATAGTTGCCATCAACTTTCTAGAAGACGTCTGATTTTTTACCTTTTTTGTAGGTGGAAAGCTCTTTGAAACCCATTGCATTGACTATTACTTCGTGCTGGAATCCAATACACGTCGCCTTTGACAATTTGCAAAACATAACTCTCATAGTTCTTTGAAGCTACCAAATCTTGTTGAGAAATTCCTTTCCTGGTCAGCTTTTGCTCTGATGTAATGAGTTTGGGGAGCCATCGTGCAATAATGTTCATTCCTAAATCTTTATTTACAATCTTGAAAACTGTAGTTTGGATTCTCCAGGTTCTTTAGCAGGCACTGAAATTATTATTCATCAGTCTGAGAGCAATCAATCCACAAATTATCTTCAGTTTTTGTAAAAAAATGGGATAGAGATAGAGAAGACGACTTATTACTAATTGTATAATAAAATGTAGGTATTTTATGATTCAATTCACTATCACATTGGGACGTTGGATCATTCTTGTGTCTTGGTCGTTTTTTTCGAAAACGTTTTCATGTGATACTTTCTGTTGGACAAGACAAACTGAAAAGTTCGGATCATCTTTCTTCTCTTGAATAGATCATCAAGTATTACACAAATGTAATCCAAAAACTGTGGAATATTGCATGTCATTTTTGCATTACGGCAAATAGATTTTCGCTCATGCCTTCATGCCCATTTTTTTGCAATGGATTGCGATACACTTTGGCACAACTCATTACGAAAATCCCTTGAAATCACTTGCATTTTTTGAAATCAGGTGAGCATAAAAATGATAATGTTATTTCTAATATTATTTTCCGGACCGTGTCGAGGATTCTGTCTGACTGATAAACTGGCACATTATAATAAGAACCTTCGTAGTCAAAAAATCGACATGTTCGAACTTACATAAAAATGTTCATACGCCACGTGGGTAACCACAAGCCTGTCAACGAGCCGTTCAAGCCCAGCGCGCCAAATAATATTATTTTCCGTTAACCCAAAAAGCGAGTACCAAAATGTTTAAACGGTTTTATAACACAGACCAACGATGAAAAAACTTTTTTGGATTATTGAAGGCTTTTTGTAGACTCATCAAAAACTAGTTTAAAAGGTGTTCTGTTACACAACGGAAATACTTATGCTTCACTGCCTGTTGCTCATTCAGTCCATATGAAGGAAACTTACGAAAATCTTAACATGATTTTACAGAAAAATAACTTTCCAGCTCACGAATGGATGCTATGTGGAGATTTAAAAGTTGTCTTCATGATCCTTGGTCAACAAACGGGATTTACAAAGTTTACATGTTTTATATGTGAGTGGGACATCAGAGCAAGGGATCAACATTGGTCCAAAAAACAATGGCCCGTAAAGAAACTTTAACACCTGGCAAGAAGAACATTTTGCATAAAACTTTAGTAGACCCAAAAAGATTCTTCTACCACCACTACACATCAAGTTAGGCTTAATGAAACAATTTGTGAAAGCCTTGCCTAAAGATGGTGAATGTTTTAAATATTTGTGCAAAAAATTTCCTCAATTATCAGAAGCTAAACTGAAAAAAGTAGTTTTCGTTGGGCTTAATATTCGTAAAATGATGTTCGATTCCAACTTTGAAGCAAGGATGATTACAAAGGAAAAGGAGGCTTGAATATCATTTAAAGAAGTTTTTGGGCAATGTGAAAGACCCTAACTATGAACTTATAGTAGCTAATATGATAGACAAGTTCAAAATCTGGGCTGTCTGATGAACCTTAAAGTCCACTTTTTGCACAACCATCTTGACTTTTTTTCTAAAAACTTAGGCGTTGTGAGTAACGAGTGGGGGGAATGGTTCCATCAGGACATAAAGGAGATAGAGAACGGTACTAGAGACGGTGGAATATCAACATGATGGGTGATTACTGTTGGTCACTTCATAGAGAACAACAAAATGCATCACATCGGAGAAAAAGCTATACAAGAAACTTCACAGAGAAAAGGGAAGGGAAATACAAAAAAATAAGCAGCTAAAATACTCGCATTGAAGTGAAATATGTTATCGTGAGTAAAAATTGTAGTCTAATCAAATAAAAGTACGGTTTAAGTTGTTATTTTTTATGTATCAAATTTTCCTTATTTTGAAATTTAATCGATGTCATATTGTGAGAGAACTGTGGGTGATACAAAAAAACTGACACCAGATACGGTTTCAGCACCCAAACATACATAACACTTAGATGTATTGGTTTAAAAAGTTTTTACAAATATTTTTTTGTTGGCCTGTGTAATCTATAGCGTTCAGAGCTCCAACTTCTTGAAAAAAATATAATTTTCTTTTGTAGAACAGGACCGAATCAGCATTTGTTTGTTAAAAAATATTAAAAAATTAGTAGCAATGAATAATTACATGTTTTAAAGAATGTTATTAGTTCTTATCATCCTCTCGAATTTTCATCAATTTTCCAAAATTACTTTACGAGAAAATTATTGTTTTATCAAACGATTCAGAAATTTCCAGTCACACAATGTAAATAAACAAATCAAACTCAAAAATATTTATGGTGTGACATTTTACCACTTAGTATGTTTCAATTTTGCTCGCAACGCTGAAAATCATGAGAAATTTTTATTCAATATGCTCCCCTAACTCATTGAAGTTTATATCACACCAAACCTCGTAGAAGTAATGTAATGAAAAAACCTAAATTTTATAAATTATAACTTGGTATTAAAAGAATCCCAAACCAAACATTTAACATAATTTTTAATATAGTGTTTAATTTACCAAGCAAAGATTAAATCAAGAAGATACTAAGAAAGATGGACTGGAAGTGAAGGGGTTTTATTTTTCCTATTTGTCATTGGTCAATTTAATTTTGTTTGAATGGTGAAAGCAATATATAATTATAACTTTTCATGGTCATTATCGAGGTACAAAAAATTGACATCTTTTCCGAATCGTATAAATTACTTTTACTTTATATCAATAATTTATTACATTACATACGTATTATAAGATCTATCTATATATGTGACAATGAAAAGTTTAATATTTATAGTAAAAAAAGATGAATCTATAATTGAGATAAACCTTGATTATACAGCCTTGGCCAAAAGTATTAGGCACCCTACAATTCACTTCACTTCTTGTGTTTCAGGGTAAAAAATTAAATTCGTATGTTTTGTAAAATCGTATATTGAGGTAAAATTATGAAATAAATTAATATTTGGTGTGCCCGCCCTTAGCTTTAATTACAGCAGCAATTCTTTGGAGCATGCTGCGTACAAGCCTAGTACATTCAGTTGTACTTATGGCATCCCGCTCATCCATCAAAGCGCTTTTTAGGGCTGCTTTTGATGTTATGCTATGCTCCCGTATCTTGCACTTCAGAATACCCCAAAGATACGAAGACTGCGCCGGCCAATCCAACAAGACAATGTTATTGTCTCTAAACCAGCGCATCGTAGCCACTAATTTATGACAAGGTGCATTATCTTGCTGGAATTTGATGTCGTCTAAATTAGTGTCGCCAAAAAGGCGCGTAAGCAAAGGCATCAGTACAGTTTCTAGTACATTTATGTACTTTTGGCTGTTCATGCGGCCTTCACAAACGAACATTTCGCCGACACATTTAGCAGCCATGCAGCCCTATATCATAATGCTGCCTCTTCCGTGTTTTACAGTAGGTACTACGCAATCTGGATGGTATTCCTCGGCGACACGCCGCCTCACGAATGTCACACCTGACGTTCCGAATAGCTGTAAGAATAGAAAAAATACTCAATTAAAAAATTAGTTATTATTTTGACTAAAACGAATTAAATCAAGGGTAATTGTTTGTAGTTATTTGTTAAAATAAATCGTATAAAAACTTACCTCAAAGTTGAATTCGTCGGACCATACAACATTAGACCAATCTTCTTCGCTAAAATGTTGGTGCTTCAGAGCCCACTCTAAGTGTTTCTTTCTATTGGTCTCTGAAAGCCAAGGCTTCTAGCATTGCACCCTCTTAATCCAGCTTCTGTCAGTCTTCTCCTTGCCGTTCATTTTGTTGGCATGGGAGCCAGTCTTCACAAACCTTTTAATAGCACATTGCACTGCGCACCGAGAACATTTCACTAACTTGGCTATTTCTACTTGGGACTTGCCTTGTTCATGTAGAGTTTGAATTTTAATTCGTTTTTCGATACCAAGCTCACTTTTCTTAGGCATTTCTAAAATATAAGAATGTCCAATTCACAAATAAAACACGCACGGAAGCTTCTTGACACAACAAGTAGTAAAAAGAGACTGATAAAACATTAAAAATATTTTTCAAAAAACCTCATTATCGCAATTTTGTGGGCCAGGTGTTTTATGGACCTGTAAAAGAGATTGTCTATTGTTTAACCCTTTTGGCCAAGGCTGTACATCAAACTATAATCGTGGAAAAAATATTTATTAAAAATGATGTCATATACAGTCAGTTCAAAAAGTCTCCATACACCACCTGCCTTCTATAGTATTTTTTCTGTTATGTTTAACTAATTAATTGAAACTATGAGGAAACATGTTTAAATTAATATTTGAAACTTAACCCACGAGGATTAGTATTAAAAACAACGGTAGTTGTTTTTATTACTAATCCTCGTTAGTTAAGTTTCAATATTAATTTAAACATGTTTTCTCGTAGTTCCAATTAATTAGTTAAACATAACAGAAAAATAGGTATGGAGACTCTTTGGACTGACTGTATATGTGAATCAGTTCATTCGTGACGCTCTTTCAAGCTGCCTCTTGTTCTTATGTCTCCTGTAGTAGTCCTGCGGCATGTTCCTTCTTCAGCTTCCACAGGCGGCGGTACATTGTCGCCCCCCTTCTTCTTGGTGTCCGCACACTCATTTTAACGCATCCAGTGATTCTAACGAATCTTTCTCCATCCATTTTATTTATATCGTCACTCCATTGGCTTTCTGGTTCTGTTACATATTTATTAATGTGTTTCATCTGAACGAGCCGCTTGATATTTCACGTCTTCTTCATCTAGCACTGTTTTTTCGACAATACCCTTAGTATTTTTGATGTATCAGGTTTCGTTTCTGATGTATACGACATAATAAGTTTAATTGTCGCATTATTCGTGCTTTCATCTCTTGGGTTAGGTATTACTTATTACTTAAGGCAAGACGAATACTTCTGAAACACCCGAGTGAAGCAACTAAATTTCCAACAACTGGGATTACGGTCTGTGCTCTTCCCTCCGCTTGTTGCATCTGTGCTATTTGAAATTACACAGGGCAACAAAAAAATATTTTTGTTTTGGTGCCTGGGACTTTAGAGCTGATTTTAACTATATTTGGGACGCTAAATCTATACATGCAATCCGTTTTTCTCTATCAGCTCTACTTTTTTAGATACATCAACTTATCTACCAATGTGGTTTTTATTCAGTATATTCATTTATGAGAGTTCTAAAATTATTAAATATTCATTAATGTAGGTACAATGGTTTTATTGTCAGTCTGTAATTGAGTAAATTCCAGGTAAATCTATAAATAGTGGAACCATTGCCTATCAGGTACCTGAACTGACCCTTTTAATCACCTAACTCGGGTAAGTCTCGTCAGTTTGTGCGTTCTTACTAATGAGAGTAGATCGAATTCGGCGTGTTATTTTATGTTAAGAAAAGAGTGTTTTTGTGTTATTGAACAGAATTAAAATGAGTTCAGGTTCCAGTTCAAGAAGAAGTTGTGTAAATCAACCTGATGTGTTTTGCTATATATGCGGAGAATACATGTTTCAACAAAACAGACAAACTATTACTGACTTTGTAAAGCGAGCGTATCTTGGATACTTTGGAGTTAAGCTTGGTGATCAGGACAAAACGTGGGCCCCGCATCTCGTATGTAAAACTTGTACAGAGCATTTACGGCAGTGGACTACCGGGAAAAGAAAAATGCCTAAAATTCGGCGTACCAATGGTTTGGAGAGAACCAAAAAACCACTTCAATGATTGTTATTTCTGTTTAGTAAATACTAATGGAATCAATCGAAATAACCGCAGTAAGTGGACTTATCCCAATTTAGACTCGGCAATACGCCCTATCCCGCACTCAGATGAAATACCGATTCCAACATTTCATCAGCTACCACATATCTCTGATGACGAATATTTTCCCTCTGATCGCTCTTCTGATGCTAATAAAAGTTCTGATGCTAATGAAACTAACAGTGACTATGAGGGGACGTCATCAGTTCCTCAACGCTTCAATCAAAATGAATTAAATGATCTCACCAGGGATCTCAATTTATCGAAAAAAGCTTCTGAAGTACTGGCTTCTAGGTTGAACGACAAAAATTTACTGGAACAAGGAACCAAAATTACCTTTTACCGTACAAGAGAAAAAGATCTGCTACCATTCTTTTCTCAAGAAGACAGTCTTGTATTTTGTCACGAATTAGGGGACTCATGAAAGAAATGGGACTTTCTGAATATATTCCAGATGATTGGCGCCTATTTATTGACAGTTCAAAGCGAAGTTTAAAATGTGTCCTCCTACATAATGGGAATAAATATGGTTCAATACCACTAGCTCACTCAACGAAACTGAAAGAAGAATATAATACCATAGCTTTGGTCTTGCAGAAGATAAAGTATTACGAACATCAATGGATGATTTGTATAGACTTAAAAATGGTAAACTTTCTTCTTGGGCAGCAAAGTGGTTACACGAAATATCCGTGTTTCTTGTGCCTCTGGAATAGTAGGGACAAAACACACCACTGGGTTAGAAAAGATTGGCCTCAGAGAGAAAACATGGACGTTGGGGAAAAGAATGTCATTAACGACGCTTTGGTTGAAAGAGAAAAAATCCTACTTCCTCCGTTACATATAAAGTTGGGCTTAATGAAGCAATTTGTAAAGGCTCTTGATAAGAATGGGTCTTGTTTTGCATATATAGGGGTAAAAATGCATCAGTTGAGCACAGAAAAGCTCAAAGCAGGGATATTTGACGGCCCACAAATAAGACAATTAATTAAGGATCCTGCCTTCATAAATTCAATGAATCAAGTTGAACGAGAAGCTTGGACATCATTTGTTGCAGTTGTAGAAAATTTTCTAGGCAAACATAAAGCTTAAAACTCTGTTGAAATGGTTAACAAGATGCTTAATAGTTTCAAATCCTTAGGGTGCAATATGAGTATTAAAATACACTATTTACACAGCCACTTAGACCGTTTTCCAGAAAATTTAGGAGACATGAGTGAGGAACAAGGTGAAAGATTTCACCAAGATATTAAACTTATGGAGGACCGCTACCAAGGAAGATGGGACATGCACATGATGGCAGATTACTGCTGGAGTTTAAAAAAGGGACTGTTTAAAAAAACATTCAAGAATGTCGCGGAAAAGAAGCTTTCCAAGTATTGAGTGACTATTTCAATTCTTCAATGTTTTTTTTTTGTTTGTAAGTACGACATAATATTGTATTTTGTATAACTAAAATAAAAATTTCGTATCTACTTTTGTTTACTACACTTACGGATTTGAGTTACAATAATGTAACTTATATTTCTCTAAAATTGTATATCTTAAAAATTTGAGCTCCTAGGTACAAATGAATACGTTATTTGAATTCAGGACATCAAATTGATATAGAATCAGCTCAAAAAACCTCGACACCAAAACAGCTGTTCCCCTGTGTTATTTATGAGACACCCTTTACACCTAGGCTGGTCATAAAGGAACTTTTTTTTTCTATGCAGTGGGTGTGCTACGCCTGAAAAAATATTTTTTTATTTTATAGAACAGTAAACCATTTCTAGTAGGATATAGTAACTGTAACAAACATATAGTCAAGGATAATCTGGTTATAGTATATTGAAAACTGCAACAGATACTATCGAGCCAGTCATTCACACGAACTGAGCGGTGATTATGATTAAATTACGTTAATAAGTTACAATGTTACTACTGTAATTTTAATATTGTTATGTCAGAAGTAATAAATATATTATTATTCATAGTAATCTATAAATAGTAATAGTAAAGAGATACTATTATAGATATAATACGTGTAGTATTAATGGGATTGAGTGTATAATAATAAAAAAATATTATTGAGGAATTTCTACAAATATAAAGCCTAAATACCTGTGTACGAGACACAGTAGCGATGGTTTCTTCTAATTGACGATTAACGAGATATTAATCTGGAATAAATGCCACTTTACCTTTCTAACATCGACATTCTTGACTTCATTAGCACATGCAGAAAGGTTCAGCTTAGTTCGAGTGAGATATTCAAAAATGTTGATTTCTTGAAGTGAATTAAAAATATTTTGTCGTTGTGTGTAAGTTCAAAGTTATAAATTGTATTCGAGGACACTACTGAAGAAATAAATAAGGAATGTAAGTAGAAAATAAATGTAATTGTATATTGAAGATTTTTTATGCTGTAAATTATATGTAAGAAACATACTTCGGTAAATATTATGATGTAACAAGCCATCAGGTAGACATTAAACAAAAATTTAAATATTTTTTTCTTAAGGGTACGGTTCAGAGATTCTATTATTGAAACGTTTACCACTGCCGTACATTACAGAAATCCTTCTGTGACACGTGTTTGTCAGATAAGAGTATAATAGACAACGAAACAAATCCAATTTTACTTTTGTTTCGATCCTTATAAGTTTTCTATCCGTTTTTTCTTTTATGAAGCAAAAAACGTTATCGTGCTCTCGGGTATTTGTAGTTTGGAGTTAC
The DNA here is from genome assembly GCA_019049505.1 of Pachyrhynchus sulphureomaculatus. Classification (NCBI taxonomy): domain Eukaryota; kingdom Metazoa; phylum Arthropoda; class Insecta; order Coleoptera; family Curculionidae; genus Pachyrhynchus; species Pachyrhynchus sulphureomaculatus. The sequence continues at coordinate 146,594,723 of CM032455.1, read as the reverse complement.
AAATGGAACAATTCAAAAAATCAGCGAAATAATTCCGTTGGTATGAAATTTAAAAAGAAATTAAGCAAACGGCACTCTGATCACAAGTAAATTAAGCATTTTAAGATATTTAGTTTTAGTACACAGTTGATATTAAAATAAAAATAAGGAAAAAAGCACCATCAATGCGCTAGGGAGACGTGCTTACCGTTTGACTTTGAACCGTCATAAAAAATATTAGGTTATTATTAATTGTATAAAACTACATAATAATCAATTTTAAGTAAATATTCCAGTTAAAAAGTTTCATATTAAGGGGTTACATAGGATGCTGCAAAATGTGGGTATATTTAAAAAAAAAAATTTAAAGATTATTAAGTGAATAATACATAAAAGAATGGCGATTACATATTTTTATTGTACTTTAGTTTATCAGATTTTTTTTTTAAATATGTTTTAAATGTTAACATTATTTTTTTTGGAGTGAAATGCAATCTGCAAAAATAAAAATTAATCTTGTAAAATAATGAAGTAATTAAAAATTGTCTAAGGGTTTCCTTTCAAAAATTATAAAAATTCAAACTTTAGTATGCAATTTTAGACCAAATTTTATTGATCTAATAATTTTTTATAAAAAATTTTCTATTAGAGAATTAAAAAAAAACCTCTCGACATTTTGTAGAAAAAATAATTATTAAAATTTAAAAAAAAAAAGTTAAAAATATTAAAACTTGACTTAGTAATATTGCAGACAGGGCATTGAGACAGATAGCTATAACTTTGTAATGGAATGGAATTTTCTTAAATTTCTTTTTTTTTTTGAATAATTGTTAGAAATATAGAGAATATAAATCCGGACAAAAAAAAATCGAATTTTTGAAGATTCGAGGTTTATGTAACCCCTTAAGGAGACTTTACCGCTTCCAGGCTCTGAGGTTATAAAAATTATATTATTTTAGAATATTTCTTAAGCATAACAAAAACTCAAAGTTTCTCTGCCATTAATTTATAGGGCTTATCGCCTACTAAAATTAAAACCATAAATAATATTTTTCGCTACAAACTATAAATGAAAAATTGCTTCAAAGGAAATTTTAAAAATTCCTTTAAATTTCTCCTAGTTTTCAATAAAAAATTGGGCTTTATAGTTTTAACGTTAGTAGATTATAAGTCCCTCAAACTGATGTGGGCCAAATTTCGATTTTTTTTTGCTTAAGAAAACATCTCAAAAATATATAATAAGCGGTAAAATCGGCAGTGGTTTACAACATTTTTTACTAGAAAAAGTAGTATTTTGTGTTTCATCTTTGAATTTACTCCAAAATAATTATCGTACCTTCCTATTATAGGACTCAGAAAAATTGCATATAAACAGCAAGTTAAAAAAATATATTAAGAAACAAAAACATAATAACGAGGCATTATTGTTAAACAAATACAACCCTTGCTGTATCAAACATAAATTTAGTAAATATATAATAAAAGACTATTTTTAGTCAATTTCCCCTAGTTTATTTATAATTGTGCTGACGCGTTTCGCTGTCGATGCAGCTTCTTCAGATCTGACGCGTCATCATAATTATAAATAAACTAGTGGAAATTGACTAAAAACAGTCTTTTATTATATATTTATAATGAATTTCCATCAAGTAGAAGCTACAACCATCCGAAATAAATTTGCTATATCACCATAATACCTATATATAATAAGCGACACAGAAAATATCCTTTCTCGTCCGGCAATCTTGGGTTACTGAGCAGGGACAAGGGATTTAACTTAAATTGCAGGCAACTACTTTAAAAAATCATAAAGGCTGCTTGGAATGAATGTTGCCAGATGTTCTGAAAGTTACGCAGAAACATAAGTATTTCTTTTTTATTACACTTGCTACAAGGAGATATTGTGTTCATAAAAAATTGCCTATATAGACGACAATTAGATCAAAAATTAAATGAATTTAACTACGACAACCTCCAACAGATGTATGACCACATAAAAGAATGCATCAAACAGGCGTCCCTAGAAGCATTAGGTAAAAAAGACAACGAGAATGAGAAACATAAATTTAGAATCTGTGAAAAAACCAAAGAATCTATAAGGGAGAAAAAAAGACTATACGAAAAATGGCTGACTACAAAATCAGAAGAGGATCTACAGAAGTATAAAGAGAAAAATGCGGAAACGAGGAGGATGATAAACAAAGAAAAGAACGAGAGATGGGAAAAATCGTGCGAACATGTAGAACAGTATATAGGAGGAACTAGAAGCACAGAGTCATGGAGAATAATTAAAGCATTAAGGACCAACAATAGAGAGAAGACGTATATAGAGTACATCCCAGAAAGCGAGTGGGAAGAATACTATAAGAAGCTGCTAACAGAAGACAGACAAGAATTCTAAGAAGAGAACCCTGAAGAAGAACAGAATAAGGAAATAAAAGAGATAGAACTAAGCTATGAAGAAGTAAAGAAGACAATAAAAACACTCAAAAATAATAAATCTGCAGGGCCTGAGGGTGTGGTAAATGAAATGATTAAGTACGGGTCTAATAAATTACATCGAATGCTGAGAAACATGTTCCACAGAGCGATAAATGGAGAAAAAATACCAGAGGAATGGCCAAAAGCGTATATAGTGTCTATATTTAAAAAGGGAGACCGCAGAAAATGCACAAACTATAGAGGCCTAAGCATAATATCGATTATGGGACGTTTGTATGGAAAAATTATTAAAAATATCATGGAGGAAAATATAAAAGGAAAAATTGGAGAAGACCAAGCAGGCTTTACGGCTGGAAAATCATGTATAGACCACATATACACTATAAAACAAACAATGGAAAAAAATTGGCAAAAAATAGAGAAGTTCATCTAGCCTTTATAGACATAAGAAAGGCCTATGACTCAGTACCAAGACAAAGATTATGGAACGCAATGAAAGAAATAGGCATCGACAAAGAACTAATATACGCAGTAAAAGCTCTCTACGAAAACAACACAGTGAACATAAAAATAGGACATAAAATAGGGAAGAGACTCCAAACATCAAAAGGCCTATTACAAGGATGCTCTACATCCCCAACACTATTTAAAATATACCTCGAACAAACATTAAAAAAATGGAAGCAAAAATGTGGTGGAATGGGAGTCCCAATACGAGAAGATTAGTTATATACTCTAAGTTTCTCAGACGACCAAGTAATCATAGCGCAAGATGAGGAAGACCTCAGTTATATGGTAAGAAAACTGAAAGAAGAATACGCTAAAGCAGGATTAGCAATAAACTTTGATAAAACGGAATATCTAACAACCAAGGAGGGAAACGTGGAGAATCTAGAAATCGATAATGAAACAATAATCAAAGGAACCGATAGATTTAAATATTTAGGAACCATCGTTTCAAAAAACGCAACATCAGAAGAAGAGATTAAAGCTAGATTAGGACAAACGCGGACATGCATAAGACAATTAAATTCGATCCTGTGGGACAAACACATTACAAAAAGAAACAAAACACGCATATACAAATCAATAATACAAAGCATAATGACATACGGGTCAGAAACATGGACGATCAACAAAAGAAATAAATCTAAAATTAACGCGGTAGAGATGGAGTATTGGAGAAGATGTTGTAGAGTGACACGTATGGAGAGAATAACAAATGAAGAAATAAGAAGCAGAATGAACATCAAGGAGAACGCAATAAACACCATTGAAGAAAAAAGATTAAAATGGTATGGACACATAAGACGAAGCGAAGATAATAGGTGGATAAAGAAAATAACGGAGTGGAGCCCTGTAGGGAGAAGAAAAAGAGGAAGACCCAGAGGATCGTGGAGAGACGATGTGGACGAGGCTATGGAGGACAGGGGTCTAACAGATAGGGACTGGGAAGATAGAAACGCACTGAATCAAAGGCTGAGAGAAGGAAGATAGCGTCAGCTGTAGAAAATCCTTGATATATATATATATATATATATATATATATATATATATATATATATATATATATATATATATATATATATATATATAATTGCCTTCTGAGATATTTGCTTTTCTTTACGTTTACTGATTACAAAAGCTTATTTACTGCTCCTTTCAGTAAGCAATGCCTGTGTGTTCTCACTGATGATTCCGTTAACGATGATATCCAGCTATGTGCCCAGCGTTTAGGTGGTCTGCCTTGTGACCTTCCTGTATTCGGTTTTCCGTCTCTAGCGATCTTGCGAAGTCTGTTGTCGTCCATTCTTTTCCCGTGATTGTTCCATTCTTTCCGCCTAACTTCTTATCTTATAATGTCCTGTATCTCGCATTGCTGGCTAGGTATTATATCTTACTGTTTTACCTTAGGGTTCTCATTTCAGTTATTTTAAGCAATTGTTTTATTTTGCTAATCTCCGGTTTCTTTTCCGCAGCATATCTTAAGACTGGTCTATTACGTGTTTTGTATGTTCTTATTTTATTCTCAGTTGACATGTATATATACATTATCTACTTTAAAATTAAATTTAAATAACGAATCATTTTACCAACTAGATGGATATAGATAAACACAAATCTAGTACAATTAAAGTTTCAAAACATAATAGAAAATTAATAATTATAAACATTTCAGTTATTTCAACGTTTTCCCTTTAAAAAATTTGATTTTTATCTTTTAAGGTTAAATATCTACTATTGTCCAATATATTCGTGTTATATACTGTATGCTACAATTGTTATAAATAATAAAAATATGCAAAATATTATTAATTTAAATAATCACTTTATTATTATAAGAACACTATAAATTTAACAACTATAGAATGGAGAACGGTTTCCTGAACTGCTGTATCTGCCCAGATTCCCTTCTTAATTAACAAACAAAGTACGAGGATCATTCCAAATGTTCTCGGTTAGAAACAGATACGGCGTCAAGATGACCAAATTAATATGATATTTGTTAAGTGTTATCTACTAGATGGCGTGCTGTGAATTTGTAAACACGTGTATTTTGTGGCGATCGTGTAAATAAACAAGTTTTAACATTTTCTAAAAAATGGATAAAATTGAAGTGCGAGCTGTTATAAAAAAGGTTTAACTCCTATGGACATTCAAAAAGAGAGAAATGTCACATTAAATAATTCTTCTCCTTCGTTTTCGACGATTAAAAAGTGGGCTGCTGAATTTAAATGCGGTCGTAGATCCATTCAAAATAATAAACGCTCAGGATGCTCGAAAACCTCTACGACCGACGAGATTGTGACAAAAATGCAGAATAGCGTACCAAATGATCGCCGACTGAAGATACGCGAGCTCGCTGATATTGTAAGCAGTATCCACCATATTTTACACGATGTCTTGGGTATGAGAAAGCTTCCCACTCGACGGATGCCGCGTTAACAATCGACCAAAAACGCATTCCAATGTGCTTTTCCCAAGAGTGTTTAGATTTATTTAAGGCCTTAGGCCACTGTAAAGGCATGAAAATGAACCAACTTTCAAACATTTTTTTCGTATTCAAAAAAATTTTTATTCAATAAATGAACTATAACCATATGGTTACATATGTATTGAGGTACAAAAGTATATTTTTTGATATAAAATATTTTAAAAAATGGCGGCACAGTGCAGCTTTTTAAAAAAGGGTTCCGGGGCTTCCAGCATATCTTGAGTAAATTTGATCCTGTAACAAAAAAATAATTCTACTTAATTTACACGTAAATAGCTAGCGAAGTAAATAGGATATTTAAAAATATTGATTTTTCAAAAAATGGCAAATTTTTGAGAAAAAATTGATTTTCACGGAAAAAATTTACAGAAATTTGTTAATAACTTTTGCAATATTTAATATTTCGTAAAAATGTTCTTCTCTTCAGAATCTAATACAGAAGCTACAGTTAAAATTCGAAGTCAATCAGATAAAAATTGTTTGAGTTATGCTGAAAGCCGATTTAAAAAACATAGTTTTGAGGTAAACGCGCAGCTACTGATTTCTAGATTTTAAAATTGAAAATTGCTGTAATAAAAATTTTTTATCATTAGTCTGCGATCCCGATACCATATAAGTGGCCTTTTAAATTGATATTCTCTTCGTCTCCTGTCCTTCTCGTGGATTTGGAAGGATTTATCGGATGATTTTAATTTTTTCGCAGATGTGCTGACTCTCTCCGACTCCGTCTACGCTTCGTGTCTATTCAGCGGCCGCCCCTCTGAAACGTTGCTCCTTCTTGCAGACCACGTGGAGCTTTTCGTGCCTTTTTGCAACGATAAACTCTATTTTTACCCATAATTTAGTTGATTATTGTAAAAACAAAACCGAATTCTAAAAAAAAAATTGCAAAAATCTCTTTTTTACAGCGTGTACTGATACTTGCAGCGCGTGCGTCGAACGTACTGTAAACCGCGTGGTTCCAACGATTGTACCAACACTATGGTGAAAAACTTGAATAAAGGATAATTACAGGCGCCGTCTATTGTCACGTTCTAAAAGCACATTGTAAATATAGGTCTCACTGTTCCTATAATAGTGAAAAAACCGAAGCGTGCGAAATACGTAATTTTATACGTTCCGATACGGCATGACTTCCTTGACTTGGAGTGTTTTAACCTATTTTTAAATTTTTTTTTAGTGTTCCGTATGGAACACTTATAAGAGCATTTCGGTGTCTGTCTGTCCGTCTGTCACACCCGATTTTCTCCGAAACTATTTGTCATAGAAAGTGGAAATTTGGTAATAATATAGGAATTGATGGCCTCATCAGAGCCATGTAGTTTTGAAAGTTAAATTTTGACTTAAGGGGTTAGTTTTGGGGGGGTGAAATTTTTTTTACTAGGTAATCGAGTGTGGTGTCAAATGAAAGCTTGTGAAAACACGAGTAAAAAATATACATATAATGTAATATTTGCGCGCACTTTTCTTTGTATTATTTTTAAAAAATCGCGAAAAATCGCTGTCCACCCGCCTTATCTCTATCAAAAAATTTTAAAAAAATTCTGGAATATTCTCCACGAGGTGTAAATTAAACGAAAATTATCACGAGTGCATTACCTGTAATAATTTATCTGGTATATAAAAAAAACAGAAATTTCAAGGACATCAATTTTCAGTAAAGATTGGAAATAAACTTTGTTGTCATTTGGGGTGTGTTTTGTGAAGTCACTGATCATTTTATACTTTCGTTACAACATTTTTTATTTTAAAAGCAGTCAACGTACGGAACACTACTTGCGCAAGTTCTGCTTCCACTTGACCGGTTATTTCAGTATAAAACGATTTCTATTATTTATTTTTGAGATGCTGAAGCATCGATTAAGCAAATAAAAAAATGATTTTTTCAAAAAATTACAATGGCCTAAGGCCTTAAACATAAGTCCAGTAAATTTCTTCCACGGTTCATAACAGTAATGAAACATGGATTCATCATTATACGCCAGATACGAAGGAGCAGTCGCAACAGTAAGTGGGAGCACGTGAAAGTGAGCCCAAGAAAGCAAAAACGGTTCCATCTGCAAGGAAAGTCCTGCCTAAGCTTTTTTGGAATTCTCATAGTGTCGTGCTCATAGGAGAAAAGTAGAACCATCATTAGGGAGTATTATTCTTTTCTAGTTGACCAATTGAAGGGTGCTATTCAGGCGAAAAGTCGATACTTCGCAAAAAAGAAAGTGTTTTTTCATCAGGATAATGCGCCTTAACAAACGTCTCGGATTGTTGCTGCAAAACAGCACGACCTTGGCTTCGAAGTGCTTTCACATCCACCGTATTTATCAGATTTGGCTCCTAGCGATTACTTTTTGTTTCCAAACCAGACAAAGTGGCTGGCCGGATGAAGAATCATTTCGCATTATAAAGTTAAAGCTAAGTTATTTTGCAAAGTTAGATAAATTTTATTATAGCGAGGGTATTAAAAATTTGGTACCTCGTTGGACTGAAAGTATTGATGTGCTACGTAGAAAAATAAAAGAATAATTTAATTTTGTGTTTTCTTGTTGTTAGGCCGAGAGAACTTTTGGAATAATCCTCGTAGTCTGATTTTTTGTTTTCCTTTTTAGTAATTAGTTACATACTTGTATAATCTATCATGCACAATATAAGTAAAAGTTCAACAGTGCATAACATGCATTGCATCCGTATAACGCACACCATATAAAAATGTTACATCATTCACAATATATCTGTCTATGTTGAAATTTCTACGTGTTTTTACAAAATATCGCCAAAGGATAACAAAGCGAATTCATTCTAGTTTACCGGAAAAGAGCCTATTTTCACACAATTTATGTTTTAGTTACCTTTTATATTTCAATATAATACATTTTTTTTAAATAAATCAATCTGAAACAAACTACCGTTATTAAATTATGAGCTTATATCAAGATGTTTAGGATTATTAAGAAGAAATAGAAAAAAAAAAAAAAAAGAAGAAAAAAAAATCAGAAAAAGCAAAAAAGAAAAAAGATAAAAATAAGCGTAGAACAGCAAGGATTTGGAGAAAATAGATTGACAGTGAATGCCATATTTGTAAGCTTCGGAAAGGCTTTTGATTCTGTAAATCAGCAGAGACGTTTGGAAGCGCTGAACATCGATATTCCAACGTAATTAAATACATATCTGAAAATGTCACCGCTCAACGAACTAACCAATCCTCCAACAGATTTCGAAATCTAAAGAGGAGTGCGGCAGTGTGATACGCTTTTCGTAACACTTCTAGAAATCATTAAACTGGGAAAAAATGAGACTTAACATTGACGGTGAAAAGTTAAATCACCTCCGTTTCGCCGACGACATTATCTTAATAACAGACAAAATACCAGAAATACAAACTATGCTACACATGCTTCAGGAAGCTTCAGGAAAGGTTGGTCTGTCTAAGATCCAGTTTATGACAATTCTTGTATTAAGCGACACTACAAAACTGAATAACGTAGAGATAGAGCAAGTGTACCAATATAAATACCTGGGACATGAAATCAGCATAGGACGAGATAAGCCAAACACATGAAATTCAGCGCCGAATAGGTATCTTTTGGGCTGCATATGGCAAACTGGCCTATGTATTCAAATCTAACCTTCCTATGTAATTAAAAAGAAAAGTATTTGACAGATGTATACTCTACGTTCTTACATACGGGGCCGATACTCTCACAATGACGAAAAAAAACATCAATAAAATATGTATCATGTGAGGAAAGATGGAGAAGTCAATGTTCAACATCTTAAATGGAACTGGGCTGGGCATATTGCTGGCTGGAAATTGAGTACAAGCGGCCCAGAACAGAAATAAGTGGCCAGACTTGAGGAAGGCTTTCGTCAAGCAGTGGACAGTATAAGCTGATGATGATGATGATGATAATGATGATGATGATGATTATGATAACAGGATTACTAATTAGAAATAGAAAAAAGAAAAAAAAGGAAAAGAGGAAAAAAAAACAAAAATAAGAAAAAAAAATAAAAAAAATCAAAACAAGCAAAGAACAGCAAGGATTTAGAGAAAATAAATCGACAGTGGATGCTATATTTAAAATCCGACAATTGATTGAAAAATCATTAGAACACACAAAAAACCTCTATTTGTGTGCTTAGTTGATCTAAAAAAAAAGCTTTCGATAGGGGACAGTTAAGAGGCGCGTTACAGATTTTACAAGATCATGACTTCAACCACATCTGCATTAAAGTGATTGAACAGCTCAATAAAAACAGTAGGACATGTATAAAGACATCAAAGCCTAACTGAAGAAGTACCAATCTGGAATTCGACAAAGCGATAGCATGAGTCCAACACTTTTTAATTTAATAATGGACAAAATAATAAATACTACTCAGTAAATATCACCACTACACCAAACACTTTATTTTTGCACTCGACGCGCGTTTCACTAACCATGTTAGCTTGATCAGGAGCGATGATCATCATCGCAATCATCGCTCCTGATGAAGCTAACATGGTTAGCGAAACGCGCGTAGAGTGCAAAAATAAAGTGTTTGGTGTAGTGGTGATATATACTGAGTAGTATCATTGTGCCAAAGATTTCACATTCCCAACTTAGTTAAAATAATAAATAGTGTCAATGAGGTCAATAGCGGATACAAAATGGGACGAAAAACTCTAGAAATATTGTGCTTTGCTGATGACGCAATATTAACAGCGGAAAAGGAAGATGGCTTACAACGACTGATACATCGTTTCCAAACAAAAGCAGAAAAGTACAACATGAAAATATCATTAGAAAAAACAGAATCAATGGTTATCGCTAAAGACCCTTTTAGTTGTAGATTAGTCATCTACAGCAAAATAATAGTACAGAACATGCACTGCACTTACCTGGGAGTACAGCTATCGAGCTTAAAAAATCTATATCAAAAGGTACTCGATTAGGCAAATAAAGCATAGAGAATATCTGGTTGTTTGAGGGACTTATTATGAAAAAATGCCTACATAGCAAGCAAAGTGTGTATATATAGAACTAGGGTAAGAGCGGTTCTAATGTATGCAGCAGAAACAAGAGCAGAAACATCTAAAACTTAAATTCTCATGAGAGTTACAGAAATGAAAACACTGTGCACTAGCAAAAGAATAACCCTGAGAGACCAAGACATCGTGCGTTTTACAAGATCAACACGTCGATATTGGAGAGTTCACGGAGTTAGGATGTCAGCTAATAGCAGGCCAGGATAGGCAAAAGTTGAAAAACCAGAAACAAGAAGACCTTCCGGTTGATTACCAAAACGATGGCACGAAAGCTGGACATCTATATCACAAAAGGCTTAAAAACAGACGAACCGAGACCTTGTCTTATAAGAAGAAGCAACATATTTCCATACTGTTCATATTCTCCTAATACCAATATATAAATGAGTTACTCTGTACGTATTTTTGGCCGAAACTCAAGGACTTTTCTGACCGACGTCTTAAATGTAATAAAATAGTACTGTGTGAAAAAAATTGCGTTATTCTTCAATTTGTCCAAAAATATTTGAAATATCTTTCAAATAGTTTTTCGAATATCGCATTAAACACTAGAATATTTTTCTTGAATAAAATATCTTCTATCACGGACATAGTATTACGTAACATCATTCGCCTAGGATTTTCCCCGTATAAAAAACCAATAAAATGAAGAAAAATTCAAGTGATGCAACGCTAAATTCCACTATATCATTTTCATCTTTAATTGTAAATAGCAATTTTATTCATAAGTGACACAATTCCCATCTACCTTCACCTAGTTGCTATTCTGGGCAGGTCTTGAGTTAGAAAATGATGGTAATTGATTGTTAATGTTCAGTGCTTGTTAGAATAACCACTATATGCGTAAAGAAGTAGTTGTTATGTTCGTGCAATATTCATTAAATTATATTTCATGCCTGAGCTTTTTTTCCGAAAAGCATTAAACAAGTTCGCCAAGTTTGAAATTCATAGTAATTCATTTCTCTAATGATCAGCATTCGATTTAATAGTTGTTATGATAATGAAGGATCTTTAAACAGTATAACTTTCTAATTAGTAATTAATTAAATAGTTAGTTTAATATATAATTACTGTGGTTAGCATTTTCTTGGAAGTACATTAGGCCAGTCTGCCAGGTAGTAAACTTTGAACAAAGGTGTCTCGTGTTACTCGGGCTTAATACCAGTATTAAATTTTAAATCCGAGATAATCATTATCAGTATTAATTTATAATTACACAATTAACATGTCTGTTTTCGTTTTGGAGAGGAGTCCTTTAAATAAAACCCCCAATCAACTGTTATTTTTTTAAGGTTATTTGAAAGAATATTCACTAGGTTAATATATATATATATATATATATATATATATATATATATATATATATATATATATATATATATATATATATATATAACAAGTAGGCTGAAAAGTTTTTGATCTAGCTACTTAAGTAGTGTTAATGAATAAAGTCGAATTTTGCAAAAAAAAATGTGTTTTAAAGCATATTTTTTTTGCAAAATTCGACTTTATTCATCAACATAGTCTCCTTCAAGAGCGATACAATCAATCTAACGCTTTTCTAATATTTCTATACCTTTCTTGTAGAAGGGTTTGTCTTTGCCTTCAAAATAGGCCTCAGTTTCGGCGATAACTTCTTCATTAGAGCCAAATCTCTTTCCCGCGAGAATTTCTTTGAGGTCTGGAAATAGATAACAGTCGCTGGGGGGCAAATCTGGAGAATACGTGCAATTTTGCCATCGTAATCATTGACTTCTGACACGGTTCATTGTCTTGATGAAAGAGCACTTTTGTTCATTTGGGGCCGTTTCTTTGCGATTTCTGCCTTCAAACGCACCAATAATTTTATATAATATTCGCTATTGATGAGTTTTCCCTTCTCAGCATAGTCGATGCAAATTATTTCAGGCGCATCCCAAAATACAGAGGCCAAAACCTTCCCAGCCGATTGTTGTGTCTTTGGTCGCTTCAGGCGGCTTTCACCGGCTGCTGTTCACCCAGCTGACTGCCGATTTGATTCCAGTGTGGAGTGGTAGATCCATGTTTCATCCATTGTCACATATCGCATGAAAAAAATCCTTTTTATTGCACTTAAACAGGTCCAAACAGCGCTTAGAATCATCAACATTGTTATTAGTCCACTGTGAGCAAACGCTGTACCCATTTCCAACAGAGGTTTCTCATGCCTAAATGTTCTTGCAAAATATGACCAACACGTTATTTTGATATCTTTAGGGTATCAGCTAGGTCACACAATTTCACTTTACGCACACACAAAACAATTTTCCGAATTTTTTTTATGTTTTCCACTGTAAATACCTCATTTGGGCATCCAGAGCGTTTAGCACCATTTGTATCTGTACGACCGCGTTTAAATTCAGCATACCAGTAAATGATGAGTGATTTTCCAGGGGCAAAGTTCCCGTAACACTTATCAAGCTATTGCTTTGCGTGAACGGTGTTTTTTTCCATCAAAAAACAGATATTTAATCAACACACGAAATTCGATTTTTTCCATTGTTTTGAAAATATTAAAAGTAGCGTCACTAAAACCACTGTAACTTGTAAGCTAATCGTCGAAATGTCATGAGAGTATCGTTTGAATGTTGGTACTTCTTAAAAATCATATGGATTTTTTGAAAAGGGCGACATCTATGTGTCAGACCAAAAACTTTTCATGATACGTGTATATATGGTGAGGATGTGGAATCTTTGGCACAATGACACTATACCAAACACTTTATTTTTTTAGCTTGATAGTTCTACTCCCAGGTATATGCCGTGCCTGTTCTGTGCCATGGTTTTGTTGTAGACGGCTAATTTACATCTAATAGAGTCTTTAGTTATAACCATTGGTTCTGTTTTTTCCACTGATATTTTCATGTTGCAAGTTTCTGCTGTTGTTTGGAAACGAATATATTAGTCGCTGTAAGCCATCTTCGTTTCCTGCTATTAATATTAGATCATCAGCAAAGCACAATATTTTTAGAGTTTTTCGTCCCATTTTATACTATTGACCTCATTGGCACTGTTTATTATTTTGTTCATTAATAAATTAAAAAGTGTTGGACTCATGCTATCGCCTTGTCGAATTCCAGAGGGTATTGGTACTTCTTCAGTTAGTCCTTGCTGTGTCTTTATACGTGTCCTCTTGATTTTATTGAGCTGTTAAGTCAGTTTAATGAAGTTGTGGTTGAAGTCATGATCTCGTAAAATTTGTAACACGGCTCTACGTATGGAAATATACGTCAATAAAAAAAATAACCGGCCTAGTGCAAGTCGGACTTGCGTAATTAGTGTTCCGTACGTTGATTGCTTTTAAAATACAACTTTTTGTTACGGAAGTATAAAACACAAATCAAAGAGTTTTCAACAAAGGTTGTTTCCGATCTTTGTTGAAAACTGATGACCTTGAATTTTTTTTTTATATATGCCAGGTAAATTATCAAAGACTCGTGATCATGTTCATTCAATCTACACCCTGTGGACAATATTCCAGAATTTTTTCAAAATTTTTTGACCAGTAATTTTCGAGATAAGTGGGGGCAGCGATTTTTAGCAATTTTTTAAAAATAATACAAAGAAAAGTGTACGCAATTATTACTGAATGTGAACTCGTGCTTTTAGAAGCTTTCATTTGACACCCCACTCGATGACCTGGTAAAAAAAAATGTTCACTTCTGATTTCACACCCCCCCCCCAAAAAAAAAACTAACCCTTTAAGTCGAAATTTACCTTTCAAAACTACACGGATCTGATAAGTGCCAAATTTCAACTTTCTACGTTAAATAGTTTCGGAGAAAATCGGATGTAACAGACGGACAGACAAACAGATAGACCGACAGCCAGACAGAGACCGAAGTGATCTTATAAGTGTTCCGTACGGAACACTAAAAAGATAGAAAAGTCCATCAGGACTTTAAAATAGTCTTATTAAGCTTTTTCTTAAACCTAATTAACAGTTCATATTATTATGCATTAATTTGACAAAGGCATTACGCAATATTTTTTGCACCTGGAGAAAGTAAAATACCAATAGTAATTGACAGTTTTTTTTACCAGAAAACGAAGTGTTTAATCAGGTAAACGTCGACTTCCTATGTGTGGAAGTGCTACTGTATATTTAAATATATTATTGACAGAAGCTATTAGGACCGAGGCAGAGAAAACAGACTATTAAAATAAGAGTGATATTTAGTACAACCTATGTATTGTTTACACGTTAGTCGGTTTATTTTTATAGATAATTCATATACAGGTCAATATAGATTTTAGTTATAAATTTATAAAGCACACCGCACAGAATATATGGAAACTGGAGCCCGGTAGATTTTCCAAAAAGTTAATATAATGTTACATTTCCTGAGCAAAATTTTTCATTGGCCGGAAAAGATTTACCATTCGGGACATTAAGTTCTAAAGTCGTCATACTTGGAAGAAGGCTCATTTTGTAGGCCAAACACGACATGCATTGTTTTCTGAACTACATTGGATGTTTGGTAATAAGGACTCCAAAAATTCATTTTTATGTAGGAACTTTATTATGAACAGGTATTAATTATATATATATATATATATATATATATATATATATATATATATATATATATATATATATATATATATATGTATATATATATATATATATATATATATATATATATATATATATATATATATATATGTATATATATATATATATATATTATATATATATATATATATATATATATATATATAGTAAATATATATATATATATATATATATGTAGGCTTTTATTTTAAAGAAAATAATTTAAACACTATTGGGCAATTTCGACAACAATAACTTTTTATTAACAATTGCAATCAGACAACTAACAAAGCTGGCCGACTACTTCAGCTTCTATGTTAAACTCTTATTCATAATGCGTACCAAAATATCCCTGTTACCTAAATCTCATTAGGGTTACATAAACACTTTCTATAATGTCTGTGACAGATATGGCCTACCTGTCACATAAAACAAACTCAAGGGTTTGGTGATTTGAGACATATCAATAACAGTAACTTAAGTATAGTTTAATCTACGTAATGTAAACAAGTCAGTCTGCCTGAAACCAATTATTAATAATTAATATTCTCCTTCTCATATTGCACAGTTCGGCCTATCCTAATTTTTTTCAACGAGGGTTTTTCCATATAGAAAATGCTGACAGCTAATATATATATAATACATTAAAATTCTCGAAGCTAACTGAGTTAGCTTCGAGCGGCAGCAGCAAGATCACAGTATCGAGTAGCAGCAGCACAACGGGAGTACTTAAAATGCCAAATGAGATTTTGGCGAAACGTGGTGCAAATTCATTGTTAGACGAACTGATTGAAACCGGAAGTTTAATGTATTACACTCCACCATCCGTAAAAAAACCTCCGTTGTAACATATATATACATATATATATATATATATATATATATATATATATATATATATATATATATATATATATATTATATATATATATATATTTGAATTGATTCAGCCGATACTTGGTGGAAATCCATAACTAGACGTTTTGCAAGAAGTAAAACACTACTTAAATTTCCACTAAATTTTTTATTTTTAACACCATGACATCTTTCGCTGTACGACAGTTTCTTCAGATGGTTTGTTACAAAATGGGGATAATATACTATACTATAATAAATGGTTAGTTCACAATTTATGGCAGGTAATAATATAATTTAATTAAAATAGATTTAGTAATGGTGAATTATTTAAGTCTAATTGTTCATTCATTCAGAAATCTGAATTTTTAAATTTGTTTATTTTTATAGATTCTAGATAATTAAGTTTCAGGCCCTTTGTGCAAGTACGTAATATTTCAAAGTTTAGGTCGAATTGGTGGTTCTTTTCAATTAAATCATTTGCATAAATTGGGTTATTTTTTCTATTGATGTATAATGAAGCATGTTCTTTTATTCTTTTGAAAACTTCTTCCTGTTTGACCTATATATGTTTTTGAACAATTTCCACAATTTAATTTGTATACTCCGGATCTATTGTCTCTATCTGTTTTAGTTCAGGTTATTTTTTATAAATTTGCCAAGTGTGTTGAATATTTTGGCGGAAATATTTATGAATAACATAGAAAACCAAATAAGCAAACACCCACTTTTTAAAAAATTTGTATACTGGCATAGATATGTTTATGATGAAGGAAGTGATAGACAATTTGCCACATTTCAAAATTTTTTGAATAATATACACAAAAATATAAAATTCACCAGTAAAGTTGAAACCGACAATAGCTTAAACTTCCTTGACCTAACCATAAAAAGACATAATAGCAAACGCAGTTTTTCTATTTACCATAAACCATCACATACTGACATACTTATCCATAATAACTCATGTCATCCACCAAGTCACAAACTTGCAGTTTTCCATAATATGAATCACAGACTAATAAATATTCCTCTAAACCAAGACGATTTTCAAACAGAACTTGATATTATAAAACAATTAGCAAAAAATAATGACTATTCACCATCCATAATAGATAATATTCTCAAGAAAAAAAACTTTACAAAAAAAAGCCATTAGTACAGTTAATAATATAGAATAACAATAAAGGACGTAAAGTCAATAACGTATTATGGTAGATGCAGCACTAAATTAAATAGTTTCTTGAGAAAATTAAATATTAACACAGCATTTAAAACATCCAACACACTTGACAAATTTATAAAAAATAAACAAAACTAAAACAGATAGAGACAATAGATCCAGAGTATACCAATTAAATTGTCGAAATTGCTCAAAAACATATATAGGTCAAACAGGAAGAAATTTTTCAAAACTAATAAAAGAACATACTTCATCATACATCAATAGAAAAAATAACTCAAATTATGCAAATTATTTAATTGAAAATAACCACCAATTCAACCCAAACTTTGAAATATTACATACTTGCACAAAGGGCCTGAAACTTAATTATCTAGAATCTTTAGAAATAAACAAATTGAAAACTTCAGATTCCTTAATAAATGAACAATTAGACTTAAATAATTCACCATTACTAAATTTATTTTAATTAAATTATTTTACTACCTGCCATAAATTGTGAACCAACCATTTATTATAGTAATTTTATCCTCATTTTGTAACAAACCATCTCAAGAAGCTGTCGTACAGTGAAATATGTCATGTTGTCAAAAATTAATAATTTAGTGGAAATTTAAGTAGTGTTTTACTTCTTTGCAAAACCTATATCCAGAAATCCAGATGTAAACAACTCGCTACCGCGCTGGCAGTCACGTTGTTGGTATCATAGAAAATGCATGCGTGATAAAAAAACAGGACCTAAAAATTTTCTTGAGCGTCGCAACTGTGTTTTATGTTTACTGCGGTTTTCTTTTGCAGGGAATTTTATTATTACAAGGTTTTTTTTCTGTATTGTTAATCTTGTCAAATTCTATTTGCTGTAAATGCATTCTTTGAATTCTTTTATTTACACTGTTGTAAAATGATGATCCGTCGGCGATTTGCTTCAACATTGTTTTTCTCCGTGTACATCGTATACTACCTATAACTAACTTTTTTTTGACTCAGTGTGTCTTTCACTAAACTTTAAACTAGTTATTAATTTTGATTGATTGACAAAGTTATTTCAAATAAAATAATTTCCGGGATAACATTACAACCTGAATATTAATTGCTAGGCTCAATATCAGCCAATCATAACATGATATAGGCAAACTATTACTAAAAAAAAGCATACATGCGGCTAGTTTATTCACCTTTTACAGATTGTGAATTTAAAATATTGAATAATTCAAACAGAAATGAAAGTACTTTTTACTTAAAACCACTAATAATTGTTAATTTCATCCTCTAAGGATTTAACACTTATAAGGTTAACAGTTTCAGATTGCTCGGGTTCTCATTTACTTGATCAGCATTTATATTACGAAAGCAATGTTATTTCCTTATTTTATCGATTCATGGGCGGGTTATATCTCAAAGCGTATAATAAAAATTATTAAGGAGTGACTTGATATTGGTACAAAATTCTTTGTTTTATTAGCACCTTATGATTATTAGACACTTTTATACCAACAGTATAAAAACAGGATATGAAGACTTTAAAAAAGCGATAAAAATTACAAAATAATGTATTACAGTCTGTCAAGCAAGAACGTGTCCGCGATAATTCATTTTTGGTAGATGCGATTCTAGTGATTTACCAGGTGTACAAGTATGAAATGTGGATTTCATACAACAGATGGTGCACCAATGCAGTTTGTGCTATAAAGATTTGACACTGCGCCATTTTGTTGTTCGATCAACAAGTGTCGGACGCGCACGAGTGATAAGTTGAAAAAGTGTGTGCATAGTGTTGTGTTCAATATGTCGAAATTTATACCGAACAAAGAGCATTCGCCGACAGCATTAATTTTTTGTTTTCATTTGAAGAAAAACTGCTGTTGAATCATACCGATTACTTCGAGAAGCTTATGGTGAACATGCTCCATCGCAAGATACGTGTGAACGATGGTTTCGGCGTTTCAAAAGTGATGACTTCGATGTTGCAGACAAGGAACTTGGAAAACCTCCAAAAAAAATACGAAGATGTGGAATTGCAAGCATTGTTGGACGAAGATGATTTGCAAACACAAAAACAACTCGCCGAGCAATTGGGCGTTAGTCAACAAGCTGTTTCCAATCGGCTACGAGAGATGGGAAAGATTCAGAAGACGGGTACCACATGAGCTGAACGACAGGCAAATGGAAAAGCGCAAAAAACACGTGTGACATTTTAGTCGCTCGGTACAAAAGGAAGTCGTTTTTGTATCGTATCGTTACAGGGGATGAAAAGTGGATTTATTTTGAGAATCCCAAGCGCAAAAAATCATGGGTAGACCCAGGCGCACCATCCACATCGACAGCAAGACCGAATCGCTTTGGCAGAAAGACGATGCTCTGTGTTTGATGGAACCAGAGGAAACGTGGGTCTATTATGAGCTGTTAAAACCTGGGGAAACGGTTAATACTAAACGTTACCAACAACAATTGACCGATTTAAACCGTTCGCTGCTTGAAAAAAGGCCAGAATACCGAAAGAGGCAACACAAAGTTATTTTTCTTCATGAAAAATGCTCCATCATATACGGCAAAACCAATTCGCGACACGTTGGAAGCACTCAGCTGGTAAGTTCTACCCCATGCGGCTTACTCACCAGACTCCTTCCGATTACCACTTGTTTGCATCGATGGGTCACGCACTTACTTTGGTTCGTACGAAGATGTGAAAGAATTTAACATGTTTTTTAGAAAAAAAAATCCGCATTTCATACTTGTGCACCTGGTAACAAAAAAAATCGGTAACAAAAAATCGAGGGAACCTTTGTCTACGACGGATTTTAGTAAAAGTATCAGTTAATTCCGAACTTTCGTCGAAACCCCGTAAAATCTTAAATGTGTCAATTGTCTGCGCGTCGGCTCGAGGCAGCCTTTCTTTGTTTCCATCCAAAGGAGCCCAAAATACACACATTCCGCTGCCGTTAAATATATTAAAAAGTCAGTATCGTTTGCGAAAGAAGTAGGTAAATCGTTTTAACGAGACGAAAAATGTCGACGACTTGCCATGTCTTTGTTTTCACAGGACCCAAAATTGATGGTGCGTCAAGGAACGGCAAAATTAAGGAAATCAGATTTGAATGTGTCCCATTCGACAACATCTTCGGGTCAGAATGTCAAATTCCGAAGCACGTTGAAGAAACCTTTGCTGGGCGAAAATCCCGTCGCGAAGCGGCTAGCTTGTGCCAACGATAAGATACTGCGGTGGTCCTCATAATCGCCGGACGTCCACCCAACTGACAAGGTTTAGTCTCTTGTAAACAGAAGCTCAGGGAAAAGACTCTGAGTACTTTAACTCAGTTGTCTCGCGAGATTAGAAAAATTTGGAGATTATTGTCGCGCGAGTACGCAGAAAATCTCGTAGACAGCATGCCTCAAAGATGCCAGGCGATTATTGATGCAGGAGGCGATTGGAAAACTTACTAAGGTAATTGCGCCGTTGTTAGCACACCAAAGAATACATCGATAGTAAAAAATGTTTTCGAAACACATTTTTTCAAGAATATGAGCGGCACGTTCTTATCTGACAGACTGTATCTCCATTCTTAAAAGTTAGTAAAGTTCGTTCAAACATACATTGCTTGATTCTTAATGACTTTTAATTACCCTTGGCTTTTTTACCTGATAGCGGCCGGCCCGTACGCACTGACCTACCCTCCACTTAATCCTTAGGCAAAATCAGGTAAAATAAAAATAATGACTATAAGGTAAATAAAAATAATGAATGAAGGGATCCGGAGAAATTGAGTTCAGCTTTGCTGCTTGTCCCTACATTGGATACTATAAAATCACGTTTAAATACCGACAAAATACGAGGTTGCCTAAAAAAAAACACGCAGAATTTTCAAATTTCCCCGGCTGTAAAAGTTTAAATGTAAATGTTTTTGTTCGGTGTTTATACTTGTTCCTGATGTAACGTGGCATTGGGGGTCATATTGGATTCTTCACTTATTGTTAGCTGTCGAAAAGGTTACACGTGTATTCGTGTTCTTGGCGATTTTTTTACTTGTGGATAAAATGGAAAAAAGAATTTCCATTGCAAGCACAGTAAGCAGCAAAGTAAGTAAGGGTGGCATAAGCAATCATGGAATGTTCTATGCTGGAAATCTTATTAAAAGAGCAAATCTCAAACGAACTAGTCCGACAGAGAATCAGAATTACAGTCTGTCAAGTAAGAATGCGTCTGCGATAATTCATTTTTGGTAGATGCGATTCTAACGATTCAACAAAAAATCAGTAGAGGAAATCTTTGCCTACGACGCATTTTAGTAAAAGTATCAATCGATCCCGAACTTTCGTCGAAATCACGTAAAATTCAAATTGAGTCACTGCTAAATATATTAAAAAGTCGGTGTCGTTTTTGGAGAAGTTTATAAATCATTTTAACGAGACAAAAAATGTCGACCACTTACCAAAACGTGGCTCGGTAGGCAAAGTCACTCCGAAAATCGTGTCTTTGTTATCACGGGGCCTGAAATTGACGCTGCGTCAGGGAGCGGCAATATTAAGAAAATCGGGTATGACTATATCCCATGAGACTATTCAATAACATCTTCGTGCCCCTGATGTCAACTTCCGAACCACGTTAAAGAAACTTTTGCTGGGCGAAAATTACGTAGCGAAGCAGCTCGCTTGGACACATGATAAGGCACTAGAGTGGCTCTCACAATCGCCCCTATTAAAAAAAACGTTTGGTCGCTTGTAAAGAGAAAGCTCAGAGGAGAGACTCTTAGGACTTTGACTCAGTTATCTTGCGAGATTCGAAAAAAATTGCAGAGTATGCAAAAAATCATGCCTTGAAGATGCCAGGCGTTTATTGATGCAGGAGGCGATTGGACAACTTACTAAGGCTAAGCACATACTGGAGCAGCGAGCAACGCAGTGAGGATAGCAGGACGCGGTGCGGTAAAGAGCAACGCAACGATGAGTGGGTTAACCACACATAGTGAAGTATTCATAAGCGAGTTTTCAGCATCGAGGAGGATGGATTTATTGTTACTAGAGAGTTCTTCCATAATAAATTAGTATTTATTCGACAAAAACAAAGTTACTAGAAGCTGCAATGTTCATAAAATCAATAAAACTCTACACATTCATGGAGAATTTCATCACTTGTACAGTGAGTTACGAGAACTTCCTGGAAAATTTAGTTTATATTTTCGAATGAATATTAGTACTTTTAATCACATTTTGGAGAAAATAAAACATAAGTTGTTAAAAAAATGGACAAATTGTAATCAGAATCCTATCTATCCTACTGAACATTTTCAGTTACGTTACGGTAAGGTAATAAAACTAATTTGTAATATTATGTGCTTACATTTATTTGTAATTTATGACAGCACATAAACATTATATATTTAGTGAAAATTTTCATCAGAAAAGGTGCTTATATAAGATGCAATTGATGTGGGATTTGAATATTCCTGTGTCATAGGCTGCATGTTCGTGACTTTTTGGATGTGTTTGTGTCGGAGTTGTTCTTGAATTTTCATCCTTAATAACATTTTTTGCCTTGGTGGAAGTTTTCTCATATGGGGTAGTAAACTATCATAAAAAAACTTGATCCCACAGAGTATTTTTAATAAAAATACAACTAATTAGTTTTTCTGAATTCATCTTTCGCGAAAATAGTAACAGTGATGAAAGCAGAGAAATCAAATTTGTTTGATCGCTTCGCGTTGCTCCACTATATCAAAGCGTGCACATCTCCGACGTAGGCCTCAGTATACGTGTTTCGACAGGAAAAGATTGTTTGTTTTCGTCGCGTTGCCCTCCGCTCTCACCTTTGCTTTTCTCGCTGCTCCAGTATGTGCTCAGCCTAAGATAATTGCGCCGTTGTTCGCATACCAAAGAATTTAGTGACAGAGTGTACTGATACAATAGAGAAAATAATTTATCTGAAACGAGCTAGGCTCAATGCAAGGAGGCCCAGCGAAAAATTAACTAAAAAGAGAATAGAATGGTGAACCAGACAGGGTGCTTTTAGGAGCAGAGGAGGTGCGTCAACTCAATAAGCAGATGATATAAAGCGAGTGTCTACCAATTAGATTAAAGATGCACAGGACGGAAATGAGTGGAAATTATTGGGAGAGGCCTATGGCCTGTAATGGATGAAACAGACTACTATTTGAGGATCCATGATGATTGACTATATAATGCTATAGTCAAAAGGTACCGGGAATTTGTAAATAAAACACACTTTTTTTAATTTTAAGCAATATATATTTTATTGCCTTCAAACTAATCATCATCCAAAGCTATACACCTATGCCAACGCTTAAATTGCCACTTTTCATAGGCACTTGAAGGTTCACCCTTTAGTTCCTTTAACGAATTTTGTTGTATCGATTTATTAGTCCTAAATGCTTTCCCCGAGGAGATAATTAAGTCAAGAAAACAGCAAGATGTCACACGGAGCCACATCTGGAGATCACTCTGTTCGGTAGCGTGTTTGTTCAAAAATTTACGAATAAAAAGTGAAGTGGGTGATGGGGCATTATCGTGATGCAAGATCCATTTGTTCTCTCTCCATAAATCCGGCAGTTTTTTGCGATTTGAGTCGTATAACGATTTTTTAGCACAATTTTTTCCATTTCATTTACATTCTCTTCGGTAGAAATCAAAAAACGTATTTACTTTATTTTCTTATGTATTTGATATCGATGGACGTCCAGAACGAGACAAATCTTCGACTACTTTACGACTGTATTTAAATCCCTATACTCTTGTTTCTGAAATAACAATACATCACAGTTTTTTTTTTAACATTTTCAGTGCATCAGCAGAACAAGTTTCATAAACAATACAGAATTTCAAAAAAATTCTTTCTTCGCAACTTTAACAGCTAAACAGCTGTTAAGCATATACTAATTGACAGATCGCGTTTAAACCATAGAGATATTAGAATAGAGGAGGTAAAATATAGAGCCTGCTGTAAGCGAAAGCATGGCATCATTAAAAAGAGAAAAAGTAATAGTCATTCTGTCTCTCTTATTCTTTTTTGATATACATTAATTTATTCATCTTCGAAAATCATTTCCTAATTCCATTCCTATTTAAACATTACCTGTAAGAAGATTTTCCATGTTCTTCGTTGACTCTCGACGAAATACGAATAACATTTTCGCACGGGTACGCACTCTAACTTAGTATTGTGGACGTGCGCCCAGTGAGAGAGACAGAACGACTCATATTATTTCTTTCTCTTACTATAAAGCCGGGTTTCCACCAAACGGACAGTTTAAAAAAACAGTTCTGTTTTTAATAAACAAAACAAAACATGTTTTGTTTTTTTCAAACAGTTTCTGTAGACTGTTCCAAAAGTTTTGTTGCTAGTGTTTGTTCTCTTTTTTCCCATTTTGTTTAGTCCCGCAAGACGACGATTTTTTATAATTAGCTGTGGTTTGTTTTTAATTAATAGCAAAAACAGCAAAAAACCAAGATATTGGGGTCAGTTCTCTATTAAAAAGGAGAGTTAATTACGGCACAGCAGAATTATTGGCTGATTTAAGTACTGGCGATATTGGGTTAAATGGGGAATTGAGATCTTCCTTCCACAATTTTATCAGAATGTTAAGTAGCGATTTTGAATTGTTAATTTGTTGGACCTAAAATTGCCAGTCAACTTTTTTAATCATCATTGTAAAGCAAAAAGTTGCCGTATCTACCAAAATTATTAAAAATACAATCTTAATTGGGGAACTCGGCAAATTAGGGCGTGATAGGAGATCACACAATTTTCATTAAGCCGCCAATATTTCGATCCTGGATTGGGACCTTCTTCAGGGCAGAACTGAAAAGAAGAACAGAGCGTATTCACTGATAGCGTCTGGGAAACTTTAAATTAATGATGTTATCATTAGGTTGTTATATAATAATAAATAAAATTAGTGTGGAACAAGAATAAGATATTAGTCATAATAAGTTAAAAAAACTCACATGAGAAGTGCAAAGATTTCGTTAGCTTGAATGGCCGTAGGTTATACATAAAAAAGTTGTTACATATAAAAGTTGGTTAATCCATAAAATATACAAAATACACATTAAAACACTGTAGACAAAATTTTAAAAAACAAATTTAACACATGGATGTAATTGGGAACCCTGGATGTTGAGAACATCGTTAGTTATTTCACTTGTGACCACCACATATGGCCACCGCCATTTAGGAACAAATGACAAGAACAACAGGAGACAGCTACCCGGCAGAGATAAGGGGTTTAGTCAAGAAAACTCAATTAACCAGAATGCGGGGTCGACACCTGGAAGGAACCGATAGAAAAGGAAGTACAAATATTGGACCCTAAGTGAGAGAGAGGTAGCCAATTGAGCGACCAAAACCACCCGGTATGTAGTAGCGGAAGGATAAAACACAACCTAATTATAAGTAAATGGTGAGCGAGGGAGCGAGAGAGAGAGTGACAATAATGGGAGCAACGAAGAAGAAAATTATCTAGTGAATTAATTATTAATTTGTTAATTTCTTGTTGGAATCTGATTGGAGGAAGAGATTGTTGGCAAAAAACCAATGAAGACTCGAGGCACCAGGAAGTGTTAGAGAGGTGACGCAAGGTACTGTCAATGGAAGGAAGACAGTAATCGCTAGGTGCAAAAGATGGCCCAGATAAAATGGAAGGAATCTGTGAAGCTCAGAATCAAAGAGAACCGTAAATAGAGAGAGGAAGGAGGAGAGAAACCCTGGAAATTACGGAGCTAAAAAAGAGACGACCAACGCGGTTCAGATGGATCATAAAACACTTGAAGACAGGGAATGATTGTGAGAAGTTGATTTATCACAGGAGAGGAGGAAACTATATATGTTACTAAGACCATCCAGGTCGGTTCTTTTATTGATATTAAGGTGATTCTCCTGGATGTAACACATCTCAAGGAATTCTCTCTTGCAAAGATTATTGGAGAAATGAAGAATTTTGGGTTCCCTGAAATTAAAAGAATGACCATTGTCAACAGAATGGGTCGCCAAGGCACATCGATGTGGATGGCATCTAGTGTCACTTTTATGGAGTGCAATACGACGATTCAAGGATTGAGAAGTTTGGCCAATGTAGATTGATGGACAATTGAGGCAGGAAATTGAGTAAACCAAGTCTGACATGGAAAGAACTGGCAGCGGGGCCTTCAGCTTGCTGAAGACACGTCTGTTTTTGAAGAAGTAATATTTAGCGATTTTAATGTTGGGAATGACACACAATATGTGGACCAATTTGTTTGTAAGGCCAGGAATGAATGGTAAAGAAAGCAACGACCAATTTGTTTCGACTGGGGGAGTTAAAGGGGGAGGGGAGATATGCGGTAGGTGGAGGAAATTCCCCCAGTACCCCCTCCCCTCCACCTACCGCAAATCTCCCCTCCCCCTTTTATATGTAACAACTTTTTTATGTATAACCTACGGCCATTCAGGCTAACGAAATCTTTGCACTTCTCATGTGAGTTTTTTAACTTATTATGACTAATATCTTATTCTTGTTCCACACTAATTTTATTTATTATTATATAACAACCTAATGATGACATCATTAATTTAAAGTTGTCCCAGACACTATCAGTGAATACGCTCTGTTCTTCTTTTCAGTTCTGCCCTGAAGAAGGTCCCAATCCAGGACCGAAATATTGGCGGCTTAATGAAAATTGTGTGATCTCCTATCACGCCCTAATTTGCCGAGTTCCCCAATTAGGATTGTATTTTTAATAATATGTATATATATATATATATATATATATATATATATATATATATATATATATATATATATATATATATATATATGTATGTATATATATATATATATATATATATATATATATATATATATATATATATATATTTGAATAAAAAGTTTAACTAAATAAATATAAAAAATGGTACTTACTTTTTAAATGTTGACAAACTCTTCATAAAAATTGCATACATTTAATAAAAAGTTGATAACTAGTTGAAAGAGTAGAGTACAAATATCGCAGAGAACAAAACTACAATATTCAGGTGTTTCAACCAAACCGACTAAAAAACACGAACAAATTTGTTTTCCTTTGATGTACCGACTTGAGATTGGACTGTTCCCCGACAAACATGTTTTCGGAACTGTTTATTTTTTTATTTTTTACGAAACATGGCTCTTTTTGTTGAGAAAAACAGTTTTTGTTTGTGTTTCGTGCTATGTCCGTTTGGTGGAAACCCGGCTTAAGCGCCACGCTTCTCGCGGGAGCTTACCTCCTCTATTCTAATATCTCTATGGTTCAAACTTTGCGCCAACCGCAAGTAGGGACGTCCAACCTAAGAAAAAAAAAATTCAGATGCCTTTAACGCGCGCAATTTAAATCACAAAATACCTCTTTTTTGAGGTCGGTTAAAATATCTTTATTTGCTGGGAGGCAATATGTTAAAAAGAACAATGTATACTCTGTAGCTAAAGAAATAAGTGGGTAGGGAAAATTGCACCAATGGACCAAATAGTAATAATACCTAATTAAGCAATAAAAAGATTTAATGCTTTTTACATTTATGACAATTCACGTAAGAGTGACATATTAATGAGGAAACTAAATAAACAATTAAATTGCCTTAACCTCCTTATTAAACTATATTAAATATGATAAAAGGAATAATATTACGAATATTTTGTTTTATTTTGTTTAATGAAGTATCATTATCCCATTTGTAAAGAAATTATTATAAACTATGGCAACTTGTAACTGTAATTCTTAGTACATGAGGCAAATACGTTATGTATATGCGCTGCAATTTTAACTAAAATTAGTAGGTTTATGGGTGTACAAGACATAAATTTTATTGGGTTATCTAGTGTTGTAATTCACCCGCATGCTTTCTTTAAACATTACGTAACTTTAACTGCTGTTGTATCAACGTCCCATATTTTATTTGTTCATGGGTTTCACCTTGGGCTGTATAACTCGTCTAATCTATGATGTTACAGTTCATTAATTAACCATCATTATTTTACTTTTACTATCTTTTGGTCGTTCTACATATGGGTTTTACTTCGTCATTTTGAATATATATTTCAAAGAGGCGGATTCTGCTTAGGGAGGGCGTTCGCATCTGTGTATGCAAAACCTTGCAGAGATTAAATAGATATTTCTCTTTCATAGCTAAAACTAATTACAAGAATATCGGGTGGGCAGAGGAGCCGTCCTGTTGTCCTGAAACAGACCAGGATGCGCTCGCTAACAATAAGCGAATGTAAAAACTTGGTGGCCTACCTAATGGACAGAAACAACAGGCTTCTCGTCTGGACATTTGGGCATATGAGTGTTTATGGTAATGATGGCAGATCATCAATATCATCATCATCGTCATTAGCTTATTCCATCCACAGTCGGATGTAAGCCTCCCCAAGTTGTCTCCACTGAACTCAGTTGTTTGCCTTTTGCATCCAATCATGTCCCGCTAATCTTTTAATGTCGTCCGTCCATCTTGTCTGTGGTCTACCTTTGCATCTTTTATGTTCTCTAGGCCTCCATTTGTTATCATTCATCCTTGCGATATACCCAGCCCAATTCCACCTTAATATACATATTCGTTGTATTACATCTGTCACTTTTGATCTTCTTCGTTCTCGATGTTAGGAATACGATCTTAGAGTCTAATATTTAGCAATCTTCTTTCCATTGCTCTTTGGGTTACCTGAAGTTTATATATTATACTTTTATTTAAAGCGAATGAGGGCAGATACACTGGTTTAAAAAGGAGCTCTAGCAAGATCCACAGGTTCTACACCCTTTTTGAGAATCCCGTGCAATATAGAAGGTGTAGCGATTGCAGATTCGCAGAACGACAAGTCCATGAAAGATTGGAACGCGGCACCAGACATGTAACAACCTAAGAGTATTGTAAAAGGGCCTAACCCTGAGGATACTATTAAGGTCGTTGTTGAACTAAACAGGAAATATCTGAAGGTAGTGAAAGTGTTCTTTATAGGATACTGCCACCTAAATGCGCACGACTCGCATCGAATTCAAACATAATCCAGAACTCTGATGGAGCCTGGAAAAGAAGGGACAGCTCCTTACCCAATTACGTCCTGCCCGGCAATCACACGGGTAAGAAAAACTCATTGGCATCCCCAATAATCATGGGATAGGGAGTTCATTAAGGGGATTGAACCTGGAAGGCTGTTGTCTGTCTGTTAAAGGCTATTGGTCTTCCACAACTCTAAAGTAAGATAAGTTCATCTGCTAGAAATTCAAGCCATCTGCTGACCTTATATCTATTTATTTATCTATAGTTTGAACTACAGCCTTTTTGTTTTTGATAAATTTATTCATCAATTATTTACTTTTAAAAAACACAGTACATATAATCTTTAGGCTATGCAATTCAGGAATTTCATATTGGTGAGATCGATCTTGGTCCTAATAAAATTCTAAAGGCCCATTGTATAAAATACTTAGGAATTGCTGGCAATTAACATGCAAGGTTAAATAAGCACGCTCAATAAATTATTCAAAAAAAAAATAGAATCTCTTTTCCCTAGGTTTAGATTTCTTAAAAATTTTTAATATGCTAAGTACCTTATGACCACAGGTTTATGCGTACTTTTATTGAGGAATTAACAAATATGTTAATATTTTACAAGAATGGACTTCAAAAATACGTGTTAAATAAAATTCTCTCCAACTAAAGTTTACTAAACCTATATAATGAAAGTAAAGTCACAGTAAACCACGTGTGCTAGACCCATAAAAAAAAAATATGTTAATATTATACTAGAATAGACTTCAAAAATATTTTGTGTTAAATAAAATTATCTCCAACTAAAGTTTACTAAACCTATATAAATGAAGGTAAAGTCACAGTAAACCACGTGTGCTAGACCCATAAAAAAAAATTATTGTAAAAATATTTTTTTTAAAAGAGTTCCGGTTTATATTTGATTTAATTATCTTGATTCTTGTATTATAAATTTGACACATCTTTATTCTGATATTTGATAATGATAAGAAATGCAAAAATAAAACTGGTTGGCTAAAGGGAAACACAGCATACTACAAATTCGTTTAATAATAATAACCGAAAAACGAGTAAAAATTAGACAGTAATTAAATCCTAAAAACACAAACATTTGTTTGGGCGTGTTTAAAATACCTTAGCCCGTTGAAAAGTCCGCGGATTGTGAAATATGCGCCGTAATTCGTTTCTTAAATGCAAAAGCGGCCGAAATTCATCGGCAGATTAGTCCAGTGTATGGCGAAAACGCTATGAGCAATAGGATGGTAAGAAAATGGGTTAAAGTATTTAGAAATCGCCGTACAAACGTGTACGATGAGGGACGAAGTGGGAGACTCTCAGGTATTAATGATAACCTGGTGCTCTTAAAGGAGCACCTTGCCACAGCGCTGTGACACCGACGACGACTTCAAAACTGTCGTGTTGCAGTAGTTAACAAACCAGGCAGCAGCTTTCTATGAAGATGGAATACTGGTCTTATGATACGAGTGCCTTAATATAGATCGAAATTATGTTGAAAAGTAGATTAAGGCCGGGCGTACATATAAAAATAGAATTGTTAAAAAATTGTTTAAAAACGAGCCTCGTAGCTCGGTTACATTTAGTTCTGGAGATCGAAATTTCCAAACAAACATTGTTTTATGGGTACTTTGTGCATTCGATATTCGATATTTCTTGAACTTGAAAATAGAAAAAAAAACGAAATATGTTAAGAGTATGCCATCCGTACCTGGATTAAATTTTGGCTAAGGGGTAGGTAATACTACCTCCTCCTGTTCCCTCCACAAATCTGCTAATGCTTTCTTTATACTTACGTAATTTTAGCTACTCTTCTACTTCCCATATTTTATTTGTCCATGCGTTTTGCCTTGGGCTTTGTAACTCATCTAATTTATGGTTTTATGGTTCATTAATTAACTATAAGTATTTTTTTACTTTTACTATCTTTTTCGTAGTTCTAAATATGGTTATATGTCGTCATTTTATATAGTAATTTGTATACTTCCTTTTTCATTCAGGTTCATCTTAAGGTTGGGTTGTCACTATTGAATATTTGGAAATAGCAATAATATGCTATCGTTTATGGATGGTAATAAAATTACAATATAACGTACATCCTCAAAGCATTACTTTCAGTGAAAGTCTAGTACGACCAATTTTTAATTAATAAAAATATTAATAGCAGATGAGGTAATATTAAATTATGATTATGACTTCCCCTTTATACTATTGACCTCAATAGTATATTATTTAATTATAATACTTTGTCTCCAACTCTTATTAATCTGGGGATGGGGTAGTTCGTAGGTCGTTCCTCTAGAGGTTTTAGATAATCTCCCTCTCTCTCTATCTCTGACTCTATCCGTTGTTCATTATCCATGAGTGGGCATACATCCAATCCATTTCACTTTCATCTTCTTGGTTCTACTTGGTTTTCTCTAAGAATTTCTTAGTAAATTTCTTTTTTATTTTTTAACATTTTTTTTATGGGTCTAGCACACGTGCTACAGGGAAGTCCCTAAAGCGCTCCAGGAGCGGCATGTGTGCGGAAAAAGCGATTCATGTTGTTCTTGAATCGCTGTAAATTGTACTCGATGGGAAACACAGCCCTGGGCAAATTATTTCAAAGGGATGACGTTCTCCATATAAAAGACTGCTTGAAAAGCGTTGTACGCGGAGTAACAAGCTGAACCTCATACGGATGTAAAGTATTAGTGCGACATGTATTTCTAACATGCACAGCTCTGGGAGGAATTAAGCAGGCTCATCCTTCGAACACTTTCCACGAAAATACTATTTTCGACCAAAAAAATTATGTTTAATTATTTATAAAAAGCTGTCTATTATAAAAATTTAAAAAACCTTTCGACAGTAGAAAAAGTAATTATTAGGATTTAAAAAAAAAAGTTAAAAAATATTAGAAATTGACTGACTAATTTGCAGACAGTGTCTGAAGACAGGTGGCGGTTCCAATCCGACGCCAGGTCACATTTAATGCTATTACTTTGTAATGGAATAGAATTTTCGTAAAAAAATCTTGAATAATTTTTAGAAGTATAGAGAATAAAAATCCGTAAAAAAAATTGAATTTTTGAAAATTGAAGGTGTATGCATCTTGAAAAATGTATTCATAGAACATTAATAAACGTTTCTCTTTGGTACGTTCTTTATATCATTTTACTCTTAACATTTTGGTCTGAATGTATTTGATCTTGCCCGGTTGAAACTTGAAATTCAAACATAATAACATTTCGTTAATTAGTCTAATATAATAGTAGTTTTCACAAAACCGGCACATAATATGCGACGTACCTTTTTAGTGTCCCGGACGGAACACTTATAAGATGACTTCGGTGTCTCTCTGTCTGTCTGTCCGTCTGTCTGTCACACCCGATTTTCTCCGAAACTATTTGTCGTAGAAAGTAATTTGGTAATAATATAGGAATTGAATGGCCTCATCAGAACCATGTAGTTTTGAAAGTTAAATTTTAACTTAAGGGGTTAGTTTTGGGGGTGAAATCGAAAGTGACAAAAAAATTTTTTTTACTAGATCATCGAGTGTGATGTCAAATGAAAGCTTGGGAAAATACGAGTAATATATATATGTATATATATATATATATATATATATATATATACAATGTAATTCTTGCGTACACTTTTTTTTGTATTATTTTTAAAAAATCGCAAAAAATCGCTGTCCACCATCTTGAAAAGTACTTATTAAAAAATTTTGAAAAAACTCTAGAATATTCTCCGAGGGGTGTAGATTGAACGAAAATTATCACGAATGCATTACCTTTAATAATTTATCTGGTATATAAAAAAAACAAAAATTTGAAAGTCATCAGTTTTCAGTAAAGATTGGAAACAAACTTTGTTGAAAACTCATTTGAGGCGTGTTTTGTGAAGTCACTGATGTTTTATACCTCAGTAATAAAATTTTTTATTTTAAAAGCAATCAACGTACGGAACACTAATTGTACAAGTTCAACTTGCACTTGACCGGTTATTTTTATTTTAAATTATTTTTACACAACTCAAATAAACTGATGTGTCATTTATAACCTATTGTCTAAATACACCATTTTTATACATTTTTCTTGTGACTCTTTCTTTTTTAGCAAACAATTATTTAACATGATTAGGTGATTCGTAAAACCAATTGTTTTACTATAGTTGTTACGAAATAAAATTATACTTTACAATGCAAGAGGTTCTTTGGAGAACTACAAATAATAAAGCTGTTATACAGACCATAAATTTTGTATAACATACCATAATTATCTTGTTTGAAAGTATCTCAACAATTATCATATACTTTTGGTTCTTATCCGAAGGTTTGATTCGTTTTTAATTGGTAAGTGCTTTTCAAAACTTTACGTCATCTAGATGAAGATTTTTGTCTATTTTTAATATATATATAGTATATATATATATATATATATATATATATATATATATATATATTTCTATATATATATATATACAGTCCGAAAAGTCACCATACACTACCTGCTTTCTTTACTATTTTTCTGTTTTGTTTAACTAATTAATTGGAACTATGAGAAAACATGTTTAAATTAATATTGTTATACAAATGTAAACAAAATTCGTTGTATCCTACCATCGTACTCCGTAACTTTTGGGATAAATACCAATAAATTCTGTTCTCTTGTTTGTGAATCCTAGCCTGACTGACGAGCCGTGATACGGCGAAATGCATGGATTTGACGAACAACAGCTGGTAAACTACTGAAATATGGTCTTCGTCCATTTTCAGTTGTTTTTTATAATAACTAAACAAAATTAATTTTCAAAAAAATCTCCATACATTCAAAAACTGCATTGTAATCAGCCGCATTTCATCAAGCTATCGATAAATGGATAGTCTTAAATTCTTTCCAAAGTGAGATAAAAAAACGAACAAAAACAATTGCTAGTGTATCCGTCATGGCCGCCTAACTCTAAGAGTTTAAATCAGTTTTTGCCGGTCACCTATCAACTAAATGTCAACTTGTAATACATCGTTGGAAAGAGAATTTCAAAGCGAACTGAAATTGATAAAAAAATATACAGGGTTCCATTAAAAATAAGAAAGTTGCAGTCATTTCCGGTCAAACCGGAAGTAGTTAAAAATATTTCTTAAGTGATAAAAAAGCCTAATAATGTCCCACTCTGGTATCTAAAAATGCAAATATGTAACTTTCAAAATAGAAAATACAGGGTGTTACATGTTGGCTGTGTTACCCGGTATAATATATACATATATATATATATATATATATATATATATATATATATATATATATATATATATATATATATATATAACCTGAACTAAAAATCACATTATAACTGCTTTAAAGCTCAGTTAGAAAACTTACGATTCAATCAATTATTGGTTTTGCTATTATTGGATACTGTTTGGATGGAATTTGTTGGTGTCATAGATCATCAGCAACACTTGAGTCAAAAAGGAATATATTTGTTTTTAGCTCGAACAGAAACAACTGACAATTCTCGAGTTATTGTTAAGAGTGTAATTAGTATGAAAATTCTGAGCAATGCGATAAATGCCTCGTTTATTTGACGTTGCATTAGTCGAAGTGCAAGAAAAATTTATTTCACGCAATTTTTCTATTTAGTGCGCGAAATCCTACAATTTTACGGCAAATATTGCGTTTTAATATAAATACTTTACCAGGCAATTAATTAATTGCAAAACAGGGCTAAATTGTTATTTTAAAACAAAGCAATTTATGATCCTAACTATGAAAACAATAAAGCTTGATTACACAGCGTGAAAACAAGATTCTAAAGTGACATGTGCTTTGATTTTTTACTGTAAGATAATAGGAATTGTTGGGAGTAACGATGAGTTTAGATGTACATCGCCAAATATAGTATATACAGCGAATTCAGAATGAAATTACAGTAATTTAAAGACAGGTGTGTTATAAATAGTAGCAATAAAATAGCAAGTAAATCGTCTGAGAATGTTGTATTGGCAGGAAAAGTTTAAGAAAGTTAAACCTTGTACATTATAATCAAGATGTGCCACTGTGTTAAGAAGTATAAGATTCTATTTCGAGATAATAGGATTTATTTAATGATTAAGATAAAATTTTTATTATAATTGTTTTATTCAAAGTAATCCCATAAATACTCTTGCAATGAAAACATTGCCCAAACATTTAATTTCTATGAAAATTAAAACAAATTATTATGGAATTAATTCATATATTTATAATGACAAAACTAATTTAACGTTTATTCAAAATGTCCCCTTCCTGCTTTTTCACAAGCCCTCAAACGATTACGCCATTCGTGTATGGCTGCACGCACTTGATCCGACAGAAAATTGTCCACCGCTTTTGTTAAAACTCGTTTTAAACAGTTAAGATTGGCATGTCTGTTAGAGCAAACCATATAAGAAGGACCATAATTCATAATCTAAAGGATTTAGATCAGGACTTGTAGAGAGCCAATCTTCTATAGTAATAAATAAAGGCACGTTTTGTTGAAGCCATGCTTGTGTTGTTTTAGCTTGTGTCCTGGTGCAGAATCTTGCTGGAAGACCCAATACTAATTTTTGAAAAGACTATAGTTTGGTGGTTTCACAACGTTCTCTAAAATAATGTCTTGATATATTTTAGCCAAAGTTTCACACCTTTTTCACAAAAATGAATCCTGGTATCCCGACCAAAGCTGACTCCCCACCAAACTGTAACTAATGCTGGATGATGACCCCTCTGAACTTTTGGAGCAAGTTCAGACGCTTCCTTAGAAGATTTAGCATAAATTCTACAATTTTGCTTATTGACAGATTGTTCCGCAGTGAAACTTTTTCTGTGTTTGTCATTAGCGTATTCCTTCAACAGACTTTTTGATTTTTTGTGTGTGTTAATGTTTTGGTTTGTAACAGTATTTATAGAGTACTAGGTATAATGTCAAAATTCTCAAAGTTTCACGTTGTTATAATTATGAGTATTTCTGACCTTTATCTCAATGAAAACTCACAAAAAAAACTGTCGAGGGGATAAAAAACAAGAACTTTGTTTTAATTGTGACAGTTCCTGATACAAAAACCAATATACAGGGCGGTCCAAATTGGACACTTTTAAAGGTAAACCCCTTTATCTAAAGGAGACGAAAAACTGATGTCAGTGTCTGGGCTCAATTTTTATGATAAACTCAATGGTGAAAACCGCATATCGATATCTAGTAACGTTTCAGATATACAGGGTGTTTTCCAAAAAATCTGCATTTTGGAAAAATGTTTGTAATTCCTTTCCTATTGCAAATTTTTGATTTCTGTAAAAACACTCTCAAAGCACTTTTTCACGTGGATTTCAACAGTGTAAGTTACATTTTTTTTTACAACTAATATTTTAATAGTTATTAACGCAAAAATATATTTTTTTAAATGGGATACCCTATATATTTTTCCTTATCCGAATAGAGCTTTAAATTACCATTGTAAAAAAATATAGCACACTTTATATTTTGCACGAGTTTTAAATGCACATTTTGTGAAGTAGGCTTTGGACGGGGCGGCCATATGGTTTAATTCAATTGTTTACTCGTAGTTGTCTCAATGAAGTTGGAAAATTACGAAAAATTAGATATGAAAGTGTATTTCATACAAACAGGAGAAAATTCGGAAGCGGCAAGTAATTTGTACCACGAGCGATATCCAGAGATGCGTCAACCCTTCAAGGATATATTCGCTCGATTGCGACATAACCTATTTAATAGTGGCCAGTTTGAAAAAAAAACGACCTAAATATTATGCATCCAACAGGGATAAGGAGTTAGAAGAAATAGTAGTTTTAGGAACTATCGTAATAATCCCAAGACTTCAACCCAGACAGTTACTATCGTAAGTTGTACTTTGAAAGAATTCAAAAAATTCAGGCTATAGAGGACAAGAAAAGTTCATCACCTTAGAGACGGAGATTTTCAACGGCGTATTGATTTTTGCCAATGGTTTCTGGAGAATTGTAACCATGTTCGGAATTTTTCATTAAATTGCATTTGGATAGACGAAGCTTATGTAACCACACACACAAGAAAATCCTCATTTAGTTGTGGAGCAAAGAAATCAAGGCAGATTTGGATTTAATGTGTAGGCAGGAATTTTTAGAGGCAGGGTTATAGGTCCATTTATTTACGAAAGAACACTCACACACAACATTTAGAAATTTTAAGGCAGCAAACAGAACCTCTTGCTGATGAACTGCCGTTAATGGACCTTAGAAATATATTTTTTCAACACGACGGGGCACCCCCTCATAACGCTGCAGTTATCAGTAATTTTTTATCGGCCAATTTCGACAATAACTGGAAAGCCAACCAAAGTCCGAACTGTTGGCCGGCAAGGTCACCGGATTTAACACCCATGGACTTCTGTCTCTGGGGAAGATTGAAAGACCTAATTTTTCAAATTGCCGACAAACACCGGGCAAGAGTTAGAAGTCGCAGTGATACAAAGTTTTGCAGCTCTCACTCTTCTTGAACTAATCAACTCGGTAAGAAGTGTCCGGAAAAGGTACCGCCTATGTGTAAATGAAACTGGTCGACATTTCCAACATCTCTTATATAAAATTGTTTTGTTTTAGTTTGCTCTATTCGGCATAAATTGTTTTATTGTTGTTTTGTTTTATTTTCTACATAGTTTAAACTCCTATAGCATTTAATAAATTTCATTGTAGTTATGACTCTTAGAGTTACTTCTGGGAATTTTTTACGATTTGACTGCTATCGATAAACAATTGATATTGCCAATCCGTCCAAAGCCTACTTCACAAAATGTGCATTTAAAACTGACGTAAAAACTGAAAACCTTTATATTTTGAAGTAGATTTAAGCAAAATATAAAGTGTGAATGGTAATTTAAAGCTCTATTCGGATAAGGAAAAATATACAGGGTATCCCATTTAAAAAATATATTTTTGCGTTAATAACTATTAAAATATTAGTTTGTAAAAAAATGTAACTTACACTGTTGAAATTCACGTGAAAAACTGCTTTGAGAATGTTTTTACAGAAATCAAAAATTTTCAATAGGAAAAATAATTACAAACATTTTTTCGAAAAAGATTTTTGAAAAACACTCTGTATATCTAAAATGGTACTAGATATCGATATGTGGTTTTCACCATTGAGTTTATCATAAAAATTGAGCCTCAGACGCCGATATCAGTTTTCGTCTATCTCCTTTAGATAAAGGGGGTTTACCTTTAAAAGTGTCCAATTTGGACCACCCTGTACATCGTATTTTTCCAGTTTCCAACTTAGCTAAAGTCGACGTTCATACTGACATTTGTTCTTTGAGTTATCAAAACAAAGATGCGCAAAACCAAATTGTTAGAAATAATTGAACCAAAGGAATGCCTAGACTAATGGCAAGATATCTGAAGTTACTAATTTCAAGGTCTACACTGGGTACTGCTTTCGAAGAATGTCAGTTAGACTTCTTGTTAATAAAAGGAACGATATATCTGATTTGAACCATAACGAAGGATGAGAATTTTAGACTGTTGCTGGAAGATAAGTCGAGTATTAATAATAATAGCTTGAAAAAATGTTTGCTGATTTTTTATATACCAGGTGTACAAGTATGAAATGCGGATTTCAGACAACAGATGGTGCATGAATCCAGTTTGAGCTCTAAAGAGTTGACACTGCGCCATTTTGTTGTGTCATAAACAAGTGTCAGACACGCGCGAGTGATAAATTGGAAAAGTGTGTGCAGTGTTGTGTTGTTGTGTTCAATATGTCAAAATTTATACCGAACAAAGAGCATTTGCGGACAGCATTAATTTTTTGTTTTCATTTGAAGAAAACTGATGTTGAATCATACCGATTACTTCCAGAAGCTTATGGTGAACATGCTCCATCGCAAGATACGTGTGAACGATGGTTTCAGCGTTCCAAAAGTGGTGACTTCGATGTTGCAGACAAGGAACGTGGAAAACCGCCAAAAAAATACGAAGATGTGGAATTGCAAACATTGTTGGACGAAGATGATTCGCAAACACAAAAACAACCTGCCGAACAATTGGGAGTTAGTCAACGGTGTTTCCAATCGGCTACGGGAGATAGAAAAGATTCAGAAGCCGGTAGATGGGCACCACATGAGTTGAAACGACAGGCAAATGGAAAAGCGCAAACACCCATGTGACATTTTGCTCGCTCGGTACAAAAGGAAGTCATTTTTTCATCGTATAGTTACAGGGGATGAAAAGTGGATTTATTTTGAGAATCCCAAGCGCAAAAAATCATGGGTAGACCTAGGCGCACCATCCACATCGACCGCAAGACCGAATCGCTTTGGCAGAAAGGACCATGCTCTGTGTTTGGTGGGACCAGAGGGGTGTGGTCTATTATGAGCTGTTAAAACCTAGGGAAACGGTTAATAGTAAACGTTACCAACAACAATTGACCGATTTGAACCGTTCGCTGCTTGAAAAAAGGCCAAAATATCGAAAGAGGCAACACAAAGTCATTTTTTCTTCATGACAATGCTCCATCACACACGGCAAAACCAGTTCGCGACACGTTGGAAGCACTCAGCTGGGAAGTTCTACCACATGCGGCTTACTCACCAGACTTGGCTCCTTCCGATTACCACTTGTTTGCATCGACGGGTCAGGCACTTGCTGAGCAGCGCTTTGGTTCGTACGAAGTTGTGAAAAAATGGCTCGATGAATGGTTCGCAGCAAAAAGGGAAAGATTTTTACTGGCGTGGTATTCACAAATTGCCCTAAAGATGGAAAACATGTATAACAAGCGATGAAGCTTACTTTGAATAAAGTACTTTTTATCATTCTTCCGAATTTAACATGTTTTTTTTTTTTTAAAAAAAAACGCATTTCATACTTGTACATCTGGTATTTGTTTTCCTATTGTTCAGTTTTTATAAGTTTCAAAATAAAATCAAAATGAATCATTTAAAGTGTATCAATGTTGGTAATGTATGTAAAATAATTTACGCACTAGGGCTCGATATAAGTAAATAGCCCTATTACAAACACACGCTACGCACAAGTTTCTGTTTTTATTGCATAATATCAAAAAAAGTACAATTAAATTGTGATAAACAAAAACAAATTAGAACCAAGTTGAAGGTATTCATCTTGAAATAACAATAAAAACGAAAGTTAAATACATAATTATATGTATAAGTTTTGTCGATCGCCTTTCATTGCCATCATCACTCTCTGCTGCTGCAGCAAAAAAAAAAATTGATGAACATTATGATTATAAGAACATTATAAAATCACATTTAAAGGATAATAATTCTAACTTTCTTTAAAATTCGGAAGCAAGAGCAGCGTGGGACAAGATGAAATTATAAAAATCCATGAAATGAAAGTACATTCAGTGAAAGTGAAGCAATTTTTCAAAATAATATAACACGCGGTTTTAAGTCACAAGAAATAACTTGCTACGCGGTCTAACCTATAAATTTTGTATAATATCACATAAAAATACTTTTTTTATAGGAAGTACTTTACGACAGATGACTTGCACAAGTTTTCATTAAAGCAGACCATCCCGCAGAAAGTATAATTTTATTCAGTGAAAGTGATTTTTTCCTAGAATACGGAATCTAGATAATTGAAGATCACCCTCATACGTACTATATTACAAGTTATGTATGCGATATCTCTGACATCTACTGCAATATCTCAAATTTATTAGCTGTGTAAATAACAATTTGCAATATTATGCATGCTTTCTATTTTATATTTTGCATTCATAATCGCCTCTTGCAAATTTGAATATGAAGAGATTCGTAACAAAGATATAGGGAAAGGTCGTAAAGTAAAATCTAATTAATATTTATTAACACCGGCCACTATTAATTGCGAATCTCAGAACCGTTAACGGCTTCTGTAAAATACTGTAAATAAAGATTTCATAGACATTTTTGTGCTACACCGTTAGAACTTTGTTATTAACATATCTAATTCTCAACCTCCTCTCCGGTTATCACTAGAACTACATTTTTTATTAAAAAATCGCTACTACTTGAGATAAAAGATTCTAAAGGATTTTCTCACTCGCTTTTTCTCACGAACCAATAGATTTAGTTTATAGGTATCGATTTGTCTTGTGTCCATTAAAAAGTACTGCTAACATTTCGACAGCTTCTTTAGAGCTTGTTCCCAGAACTTACTGCTTCAGAATTAAATACGAAACTGATTCCTTTTATTGTCTTTATTGAATACCAAGATAGGCAAAGCCTCTTTCTTACAATTTTGAAAGTATAAAAAATAATTTCTAATACTGAATGTATACTTATTCTATCTTAACCTAAGCTCTAGTGTTCCTATATTAACTTAATCTAGGAAATGTGTTTATATATGCATGAGTTTCTTAATGCTAGGACTTAAAACTAAGACTAAAACTACCTTAGCCTAAGACTTACGCTAGCTTAAACTAGGATGTAACATTGACTTAAAACTAGGACTAATTTAAACTTAACCTAGGTTGACACACTTCTTGTCACGGCGGGCGAGTGGGGTCATCGTCTTCGTCCGAGAGCAGCGGGTCGGACGGTCTTGGGAACTGGCGGCGGACGTG
This sequence comes from Pachyrhynchus sulphureomaculatus, assembly GCA_019049505.1. Classification (NCBI taxonomy): domain Eukaryota; kingdom Metazoa; phylum Arthropoda; class Insecta; order Coleoptera; family Curculionidae; genus Pachyrhynchus; species Pachyrhynchus sulphureomaculatus. The sequence goes on along the minus strand of CM032455.1, from coordinate 146,553,072 downwards.
AGGTAGGGGTCGGAAAGCGTCCCTGATGCACGGGTTGGGGTGCTGGGACGCCTTCTCCAGGAATTTCTGTTGGGTTTTCCTCATGTGTGCCTTTACGGTAGGCACACCGAGGTCCCTATGGAGTTAATTTTAATTCCGTTCGATCATGTCTTTTTATACTACCGGATCGGCGTGTGGCTGTTTCATGGATGATCTGTCCCCAGATTGGCGAAAGGTAAGGACCAGTGTCACGATGAAGGTTGTGGAGAAGTTTAGATATTTCGATGGACTCTTGAATTTTCCTGTTGTTGCAAGGATTTAATTAGTCAAAGAAAATCTAATGTCCTGTTTCAGCTGGTGTTTTTTAAGTGCTGAAGTGGAAATATTACGAAGTCATACTGCCCATCGATGTTCTTTAATTTTAGTACATATTTTTCTGCTCGTTTCGCCGGTATAGGTTTTTTACCACAACTAAAGGGGCTACCGTAAACTCCTGGATTTTCACGGGGAATCTTATCTTTAACAAATCTGAATCGTGAAGGTTTAGGGCATGTGAGAACCGTGTTATTATTTCATGTTTCCGCAGAATTTCAGAACTGCGATCTATGACATTCTTCATGTATGAAATATATTTGGGTACTGTGTTTTATTGAAAGACGAAAGTAAAGTGTTGAAGCCCCGCCCCCTCTTTGCTCTAGTGGGCTAATATAAAAAGGCGTGTGCAATAGAAATTAATTCAGATTCGTGCTAGATTCCGAAGAACTCAGTTTTGGGAACAAGTTTTGAAGAAGCCGGCAGGATGTTCGGCGAAACGTTAGCAGAAGCGACTAAGATTAGCGTGCAAAAATTGCTTCATCACCAAGACAATGCGACTGCTCACACATCGCAGAAGCGACCAAGCGAATTTTTTTTTGTTTTGAGGGGGTACAAAAATTGATTTCTCGCTGAACCAAATGTATTGAGATTAATTGAAAATATATAAACAAATGAATTCTTGATTTTGCAAAAAAAATGTTGAGGATGGATTGAAAAAGACTTTTCAATTCACTTTCGTATTAAAATTATATAAAAACAACACTATGTTTTCATTTCCAATATATTTAAAGTCACAATTGTTTCACCATACAATGGCTTCTTCAGAAGTAAATAAGGAAGACAAATATTTGGTAGTAATCCTGGTTAAATAGTGCTTAAAACTATCCTTAATTACCTAAGGTTATGCTAATCATTTTATTATATTATTATTTTGAGAATGCAAATTTGGTACTATTTCCGAGAACTAATAAAGATTAAGTAAGGGTGAATGGTTTAAATCTACCTGTTCGTTTAATAATTGATTGGAGTTAATTTCAAGACATTCAAGCAAATTTAATTTTTTAGATTTATTTTCTACATGTAGGATTTTTAATGTATCATCAAAATTATGGGATTCGTTTATTATATGGGTTGCGTAATGTGAATTGTTCTTATTTTTTAAATAACTATGTTTATGTTCTTTAATGCGAGTTTCAAAAGATCTACCAGTTTGTCCTACGTAGGTTTTAGTACAAGATCCACAATTTAATAAATAAACTCCTGATTTTTAAGGAATTCTTAGATTTGGTTTTGTTATTCAAAATTATACTCCCTAAGGAATTACTGGTTTTGAATGCTATTGTATTGTTCTTTTTTTATTAAATGTTTGGAAATTGTTCTAGTTATTTTTCATGTGTATGTGAGTGTACTAAATTTTCCTTTTTTTGTCATTAATTATGGGATAAATTAGAGAGATTGCTTGTTTAAAGGATTTTTTATTCAAGATATTATCTATAATGTTGAGGTCATATCCATTATTAATTGCTATTTGTTTGATTATGTTGGATTCTTTGTTAAAATTAGATTTAGGCATAGGGATATGTAACAATCTATGTATGAAAGAGTTAAAAGCTGCCATTTTGTGAGGATAAGGGTGGGATGAGCTATTGTGTATGACTGTGTCAGTACGTGAAGGTTTGTGAAAAATCGAGAAATCGTGTTTATTGTTCACTTTTGATATAGATATGTCTAAGAAATTTATAGAGTTATTGGTATCTAATTCTATGGTAAATTTAATATTAGGATGCAAATTATTTAGGAAGTTAAGGAGGATTGTTAGTTGTCTATCTGTTCCCGTGAAACAGGAAATGATATCGTCAACATATCTATACCAGTAAACAATATTTTTGCTTACCGCGTTTTGATGAATTTTTAATTCTAAATGATCCATGAAAATTTCCGCTAGTAACGGACTTAAAGGATTACCCATTATTAGACCTTCTTTAGATGTATAAAAGTTGTCGTTGAATTGAAAATAGTTTTGATCCAAGCACGTCGTAAGTAAATCTAAAATATCTCGTTTAATAATTTCGTTTACTTTATTCTTGATTAAGAGCTTATCTACTAATTCTATGACTTCATATGGTGGGAAATAGTACCACTGATTTGCATTCTCAAAATAATTCTGCCTGTAAAATAATACAATAAAATGATTAGCATAACCTTAGGTAATTAAGGATAGTTTTAAGCACTATTTAACCAGGATTACTATCAAATATTTTTCTTTCTTATTTACTTCTGAAGAAGCCATTGTATGGTAAAACAATTGTCAAGTGACTTTAAATATATTGGAAATTAAAACATAGTGTTGTTTTTATATAATTTTATTACGAATTTCCAACAAGTATCGGCTAACACAATCAAAGACACTTTCGTATTGTTAGAGACTGCTTCTCAGACTGTTTGATTATGATCGCAGCAAGTTTTATAACGTACGATTTCTTTTGGTACCACGAATGTTTTTATTGATCTAGTCTGCGCCGCCCCTTAATCTTTCCCTTGTAGAATAAGTTTTGGCGTATAGTACCGAGCTATGTTTAATAGCTGTCTACTGCCATTCATCGTATTTTAGAGACGTTTATAAGAAATTAAAAAAGAAAATTATTTTGAAACAGATACACCACGATACTGACGTCGTAATATTTACCATAGTATAATCTTACAAGGTTGATGTCGCAAGTTTAAAAACTTAATCTTATTACACAAGATGCTACCTACAAGCAAAAAATACAAAAAGTCATGCACTAGATACCTACATGTAATTATGGGTAATTATATAATCCTTATTTATGTCGTATTATTGCCGATTTTCCAAACTATTACAGAATGTAGATAATTGTTTTCATTTGTTGAAGTTTTCAATTTAATTTCGCATTCTTTTCAATAATTATATATCTGAGTAGTTTCTATTTATACAATAATTTAAATATTACTAGGTCTTTTTAAGTTGTCTACCTATCTATGAAGAAAACCTCATTTTCAATAATCAAAATTCCTTCACAGTCCGAAAAAACAAACAATTTTCCCTAAGTCAAACTGAATTTTCACCTTTTTTGGAGGTGGGCAGTACTTACTTAAACATATTAAATCGACTTCTGTTTCGTGGAAGGATCTCAATAGAACGTTTCGTGAAAAAACTTTTTTTATTCCTAAATGTTAGTATACAATAGGGAAAACTATAGTTTCAAATATTCTACCGTCTCTGGCAAGCGGCAAGGCTAGCGGCTGCCCGTGGCTTCGTGGCGGTACAGAAGGTCTCGGTTCAATCCCGGCAGGTCGGTATACTTTTATTTAAATATATATGGCCTGGCTACGTGTATAGGTAGTAATTGTTTGCAGAAATGCGATAACATCCGTAGCAGCACTACTGCGTTGTCTAGAAAAGGTGCCGTGTAATACAAAAATGTATGTTTCGGCACTTGAATAACGTTGATATCACGACATCCTCGCCTATATCCTTAGGATATAAAAAGGGTAAAGATCGCTATTCAGGTGGAAAGATGTTTTTTGTTTTTGGATAAGCAGAACCAGCAGCTTCATAGATGTCAGTTTCTTTAGCTTTATTTTCATTCACAAAAAGGTAAACCATTTCTCATTGTCAAAAAGTATTGTAGGGTACTGGGCAACGTTTAACCACATTGGCTGTATCTGTAGAAGCTAAGCAAAGATAATTAAGGCAGGGAAAATCTTTTTTTAAAACATCCAGACTATTTTCTACTAAATGACTTGCACTTGCTGCATCAATTCAATTGATGTCACCGAACAAGTGCAATAGGACACCTGCTGTTTTCCACACATTGTTTCGCATAACTTGCACACCATGTAAGCTCTCATGTCAATTGACACTGACCTAATAGATTTTCAAGTTTGACCAAAAAACAAACATATGATTCATAATGTCGTTTCCATTACCATCAGCAAAAGGAGCTTCGTTTTCAATTGGAGCATCTATTTTTACGTGTGTCGCATCAATACGCCCAATGACTTGGGGAAATTCTACTAGAGCAATAAAACCTGCAGAAAGATTTAGAATATTTTTCACGCCAGGAAACGACTTGTAGAAATGTGGTTTGGGTAACACAAGTTTTTTAATACTTTTGCACGCCCTAGATTTATTAATATCATATGCATGTCCCATAATATGATGTTGCATTACAATACCTAGCCAGTGTAAAGTTAGACACAGCTGCATGGGACTGGTCAGTTAGATGATCCAGTATGTTCCCATGTCTATTATATTGTTGCAATTACACAGATGTCTTTTTAAATTGTTAACTGAATTAAACTAAGACTAAATTGAAAATTGACTCTGAACCAAAGACTCAAATACTTCAATTCCTTCATTATCATCTTCTAATGAAGAACTACTAACACTTGACACTTGAAATAATTTTAACTTGTCCTTTCAAGTTATTTTATATTGACTACATTTGTTAGGTATAGTTGATAATAAGTTATCTGTAATATATATAAAATGCAACGTCTCTCTGTCTGTCTGTCCGTCCGTTAGTGCGCTTATCACTGGAGAACCACTTATCCGATTTACGTACTTTTTTTTTAAAACCATACATATGTTCTCTGGCCAGATTATAGGCTATATTTTATTACGATAAGTAGCATAAGGAATGAGCAGTGACGATAATAGTGAATGAAGTCGCAAAAAAGTTTGTCGCTAGCGCGTTCCCTTGCAATATACAGCCTAAACCATTAAATATGGAACAATATTATGTAACAGAGAATATCTATAATCTATAATATATATAAAATGCAATGTCTCTCTGTGTGTCTGTCTGTCCATTAGACGCGAGAACCACTTATCCGATTTACATGTTTTTTTTTTTAATTCATACAGTTGTTCTCTGGCCAGGTTATCTATAATCTTCTATCTATAATATATATAAAAATGCAACGTCTCTCTGTCTGTCTGTCCGTTAGTGCGTTACGTGCGTTTTTTTAAAAACATACATATGTTCTCTGGCCAGGTTATAGGATATATTTTATTGCGTTAGGTAACATAAAGAATAAGCAGTGACGATAATAGTGAATCAAGTCGGAAAAAAGGTTACCGTTAGCGCGTTCTCTTGGAATACACTGCCTAAATCATTAAATATGGGACAATATCATGTTGCACAGAATATAATATATAAAATGCAACGTCTCTCTCTGTAGATGTAGATATAATGGGAGATAAGGGGAAATAATGACAAATATTTTATTACGTTAGGTAACACAAGGAATAAGCAGTGACGATAGTAGTGAATCGAGTCCACGCGAGCGGAGCCGCGGACATTGCTAGTTTACATGGGAAATGCTCTGGAAAGAGCACGTCAGGTCGAAGCAAACAATGGGCACCATTTGAAAGATATTTCCTTCAAAACATAATGTGAACATATTTCCAAACTATATTCTAAATTTTAATAAACGCCAGCGTTAAATAAAATCAGAAAGAAAAAAGTTATTCATTAAATAAATCATAGCGTTACTTATGCGTCACCCGATACTTGAACTATTTTTTTTTTTTTTTTATGGGTCTAGCACACGTGCTGCAGGGAAGTCCCTAAAGCGCTCCAGGAGCGGCACGAGTGCGGAAAAAGCGATTCACGTTGTTCTTGAATCGCTGTAAATTGTACTCGGTGGGAAACACAGCGCTGGGCAAATTATTCCAAAGGGATGACGTTCTCCATATAAAAGATTGCTTGAAAAGCGTTGTACGCGGAGTAACAAGCTGAACCTCATACGGATGCGAAGCACCAGCGCGACGTGTATTTCTAACATGCGCCGCTTTGGGAGGAATTAAGCGGGCTACATCCTTCGAACACTTTCCATGAAAATACTTGTAGAACAGACTCAAGTCGCCAACCGTTCTTCGATGTTCCAGCGAATCAAGGCCGCCGGTCAATTCCGGGTCCCCAATCAGACGGACCGCTCTTCTCTGAACAGAATCCAACAAATGCAGTGTATGTTTGGGAGCGGAGCCCCAAACGTGGGAGCAGTATTCCATAGTTGGTCGAATTTGGGCTTTGTAAAGAATTAACAGTTGCTGTGGGGTGTATAGCTTTCTGGTTCTAAATAATATTCCCAACTTTTGAGAAGCTCTCCTTGCTATGCCTGCAACATGTTTATGCCAAGACATATTTGCTCCCAAACTAACGCCCAACAAATTGAGAGCGACGATGCTAGGGGAATGGAGTGCCCCGACATAACTATGTCGGGTTCAGCAACGTTAACTTTTTTAGAAAAAACTGCCGCTTGGGTTTTTGTAGCGTTAAATTCCACTTGGTTACTGTCACCCCAAGATAGAATTTCTTCCAGGTCTTTGTTAAGTTGAACGACCTCCTGCTGTCTGCGGATACTCGCCTGAGCAGCCGATGTCCGAGCGTTCAAGGTGAATGAAGAGACAAGCGTACTGTCATCTGCAAAGCTATAGACTGGATTCCCGGTCTTTTCCAGCAGATCGTTAATGTAAATGAGAAAGAGAGTAGGAGACAGTATGGAGCCCTGGGGCACACCGGCGTTGATAGTGAGGGTGTTAGAAAGAAATCCGTCGACCGCCACTCGTAAAGAACGCTCTCTGAGGAAACATGAGAGCCACAAACAGAACCTTTCAGACATACCGTAAGAGCGTAACTTAGCCAATAGTCCATCGTGCCAAACACGGTCGAATGCCTTGGATATGTCAAGAGCAACCGCTCGAGATTCTCCAAAATGTTCAATTGCGTTGTTCCAAACATGTGTTACATAAGTCAGAAGATCTCCTGTTGATCTATGTTTACGAAAAACCATATTGGTGATCGCTAATAATATTGAATCGTTCAAGATATTTTAGAAGATGCTCATTGATAACCTTTTCCATGACTTTCGATATTATTGAAAGCAGTGCGACTGGTCGGTAGTTATTTGGCAAGGTCTTCTTACCTTTTTTAGGTATCGGCTGAACCGTGGCACATTTCCAGCAGGACGGAAATATTCCCTTTCTGTAGGATAGGTTAAAAAGTCTACAGAAAACTGGTGTTAGTTCCCTTGCACAGTTTTTGAGAACTATGGCAGGTATTCCGTCAGCGCCAGAAGCCTTCTTGGTGTCTAGCCTCATTAAAATACGCTTTATGATGCGCTGTCTGAAGACAACATCGGGCATCCTTGACTGCAATATGGGAATAGTAGGTGGTGTTTTTTCCTTGGAAATCGACAGTAGAATGTGAAGCAAAGAGTTCAGCCAACAAGTTCGCTCTCTCAACAGGTGTGGTTGCAATGGAATTATCTAGCCGTGTGAGTGGTGGTATGGTGGATTTGGTAAAATTTTGACTAACTGCCTTAGCGACTGCCCAAAAGGACCTGGAATTGTTAGTTTAAATGGTTTAGAATCACGTTTTATAGTGATTCTTCTATCCGTAATCTATGAGTACGACAAAACCGAGTTATTAAGTCTTGAAGGTATCACAAAAACAACACCACTATAATTGTGTTCTAGTTGCCCAGCAAAGTACATTATGTTACAACGCGACGTGATTTCCATCTTCCCCCTCCTGTATGTTTGACTTAGTCCCAAGATGTCTATGTTATGCTCTCTCTCTCTCTCTCTCTCTCTATATATATATATATATATATATATATATATATATATATATATATATATATATATATATATATACAGGGTGCGGCGCTTAAATCCGGACAAATTTAAACTTGTATTTTTCGTCATATAGCAGTTCCACTATAGGTTGTTGTTGACGTTCATAAAAGCCACTTGAAAAAATTCACTTGTTACAGGTGTAGAATTGTACGTACGTTGGTAAAACCCCAATAGCTCCATATTGTAGTAACTTGTTAAAAATTAACGCAACTTTTTCATGCGATAAATTGTACACGTTTAATAGAACTAGCACTACCGCGTTGTCTAAGAGGTGCCGTGAAATACAAAAATGTATGTTTCGGCACTTGGACAACGTTGATATCCTCAGGATATGAAAAAGGGTAAAATCCCCCCCCCAAGCATTAACAAAACTGATGGTTTTCTCAGTTCTTACTTTAACCTTCCCGATCTGAGTTGATCCTGAATTAAGTCTCAGTTACAGCGAAACTATTTGGACCAAAATTTTACTTGAAAAAAGATGGGCTGTCATTGTCGTATACCTGGGAGATATTTTCATTGGTCCATTTCCTCCTTTTTATGACTTCGCAATGCTCCAAATTCCTAACGTACATTCCTCGGCAAAAAAAAATCGTATAAATTTATAAACTGCAAAACGCAATGAACTCGTACAAAATTTCGTCAAATCACTTAAAAACGAGGGCAGGAGAAACAAACATTATTGCTTATTTCACAGACTTACTTTTACTCTTAATTTTTTTCTACCCATGAAGCTAAATATGATTTATTAACAATATTGCATAGCCAATTCTGAGATACTTCCCTAATGCCTTAGTCATGCAACAGAGTATTGTAACGCAATAAATTAATACGTATTTCGATATTTTTTTAGCACACCATTCATGTTATTGTTACAAAATCAATCATACCATTAAAATGCTGACGTAGAAAAAAAAAATCTTACAAATGTAGTTCCGGCACAAATCATGTGATAGATGAGTATACATTATAATGTCGATAACTCTTTGTGTCTTCAATAAAGGTTATTACAGGAAATATCGAGAGTCATTAAAATTCTTTTTCTTAGATTGTCTTACTTAGATCATTCTGGCTCTTTAGCAATAAATTGGTAATTTATACTGATCCACCAGAAAATCAGATTTTATAAAGAAATGTGTAAGATAAATCGGATTTTTTTTACGCTAATTTTAATTCGTGAATGTGATGTAATGATAACACAGGGAACAGCTGTTTTGGTGTCGAGGTTTTTTGAGCTGATTCTATATCAATTTGATGTCCTGAATTCAAATAACGTATTCATTTGTACCTAGGAGCTCAAATTTTTAAGATATACAATTTTAGAGAAATATAAGTTACATTATTGTAACTCAAATCCGTAAGTGTAGTAAACAAAAGTAGATACGAAATATTTTTACAAAATACAATATTATGTCGTACTTACAAACAAAAAAAAAACATTGAAGAAATGAAATAGTCACTCAACACTTGGAATGCTTCTTTTCCGCGACATTCTTGAATGTTTTTTTAAACAGTCCCTTTTTTAAACTCCAGCAGTAATCTGCCATCATGTGCATGTCCCATCTTCCTTGGTAGCGGTCCTCCATAACTTTAATATCTTGGTGAAATCTTTCACCTTGTTCCTCACTCATGTCTCCTAAATTTTCTGGAAAAAACGGTCTAAGTGGCTGTGTAAATAGTGTATTTTAATACTCATATTGCACCCTAAGGATTTGAAAACTATTAAGCATCTTGTTAACCATTTCAACATAATTTTGAGCTTTATGTTTGCCTAGAAAATTTTCTACAACTGCAACAAATGATGTCCAAGCTTCTCGTTCAACTTGATTCATTGAATTTATGAAGGCAGGATCCTTAATTAATTGTCTTATTTGTGGGCCGTCAAATATCCCTGCTTTGAGTTTTTCTGTGCTCAACTGATGCATTTTTACCCCTATATATGCAAAACAACACCCATTCTTATCAAGAGCCTTTACAAATTGCTTCATTAAGCCCAACTTTATATGTAACGGAGGAAGTATGATTTTTTCTCTTTCAACCAAAGCGTCGTTAATGACATTCTTTTCCCAACGTCCATGTTTTCTCTCTGAGGCCAATCTTTTCTAACCCAGTGGTGTGTTTTGTCCCTACTATCCCAGAGGCACAAGAAACACGGATATTTCGTGTAACCACTTTGCTGCCCAAGAAGAAAGTTTACCATTTTTAAGTCTACACAAATCATCCATTGATGTTCGTAATACTTTATCTTCTGCAAGACCAAAGCTATGGTATTATATTTTTCTTTCAGTTTCGTTGAGTGAGCTAGTGGTATTGAACCATATTTATTCCATTATGTAGAAGGACACATTTTAAACTTCGCTTTGAACTGTCAATAAATAGGCGCCAATCATCTGGAATATATATCAGAAAGTCCCATTTCTTTCATGAGTCCCCCTAATTTCGTGACAAAATACAAGATTGTCTTCTTGAGAAAAAGAATGGTAGCAGATCTTTTTCTCTTGTACGGTAAAAGGTAATTTTGGTTCCTTGTTCCAGTAAATTTTTGTCGTTCAACCTAGAAGCCAGTACTTCAGAAGCTTTTTTCGATAAATTCAGAGCCCTGGTGAGATCATTTAATTCATTTTGATTGAAGCGTTGAGGAACTGATGACGTCCCCTCATAGTCACTGTTAGTTTCATTAGCATCAGAACTTTTATTAGCATCAGAAGAGCGATCAGAGGGAAAATATTCGTCATCAGAGATATGTGGTAGCTGATGAAATGTTGGAATCGGTATTTCATCTGAGTGCGGAATAGGGCGTATTGCCGAGTCTAAATTGGGATAAGTCCACTTACTGCGGTTATTTCGATTGATTCCATTAATATTTACTAAACAGAAATAACAATCATTGAAGTGGTTTTTTGGTTCTCTCCAAACCATTGGTATGCCGAATTTTAGACATTTTCTTTTCCGGTAGTCCACTGCCGTAAATGCTCTGTACAAGTTTTACATACGAGATGCGGGGCCCACGTTTTGTCCTGATCACCAAGCTTAACTCCAAAGTATCCAAGATACGCTCGCTTTACAAAGTCAGTAATAGTTTGTCTGTTTTGTTGAAACATGTATTCTCCGCATATATAGCAAAACACATCAGGTTGATTTACACAACTTCTTCTGAACTCATTTTAATTTTCTGTTCAATAACACAAAAACACTCTTTTTCTTAACATAAAATAACACGCCGAATTCGATCTACTCTCATTAGTAAGAACGCACAAACTGACGAGACTTACCCGAGTTAGGTGATTAAAAGGGTCAGTTCAGGTACCTGATAGGCAATGGTTCTACTATTTATAGATTTACCTGGAATTTACTCAATTACAGACTGACAATAAAACCATTGTACCTACATTAATGAATATATAATAATTTTAGAAACTCTCATAAATGAATATACTGAATAAAAACCACATTGGTAGATAAGTTGATGTATCTAAAAAAGTAGAGCTGATAGAGAAAAACGGATTGCATGTATAGATTTAGGCGTCCCAAATATAGTTAAAATCAGCTCTAAAATCCCAGGCACCAAAACAAAAATATTTTTTTGTTGCCCTGTGTAATTAGAAATGGTGAAAAAAATGCTGGTTTAAAAGAAACCAATCCCAGAAAGATGCCTAAACCGCGCAAGATTTGGCATTACAAATCTGCTAAACAGGAAAAGAACTCATGGAATATTTTCGAATTTTCCCTTGGTTAGACGTTTGCTTTCGATCTGACGACCGTACTGACTGCGCCCAAGAGGTTTCCGATGTTATTTTGGCTGGTATTGAAGCTTACATCCCTTTTTCGAAGAGATGCCCTTTTAACGGCAAGCCTTAGTTTGACCGAAAATGCAAAGAAGTTGTTGCTTCTAAAACATCTTGCTTACCGACAATGGAGTGAAAATCCTAACGCTATAAAATCGTTAACACCTTTGTTCGTGCTCGAAACGGATGCAAAGACATTATCGACGACACCTAGAAGGCACACAATCAACGAATTAGAAACAAACTTCTCACTTGTCCCAACAATTCCAGGTCCATTTGGTCAGTCGCTAAGGCAGTGAGTTAAAATTTCACCAAATCCACCACACCACGACTCACATGGTCAGATAAATCTATTGCAACAACACCTGTTCAGAAAGCGAACTTGTTGGCTGAACTCTTTGCCTGATATTATTCTGTCGATTACCAAGGAACAACACCACCTACTCTTCCCTTTGGTGCAGTCAAGGAAGTCCGATATTGTCTTCAGACAGCGTATCATAAAAGTATTTTAATGAAGCTAGACACCAAAAAGGCTTCTGGCGCTGACGGAATACCTGACATAGTTCTCAAAAACTGTGCGAGAGATCACCAATTTTCTGTAGACTTTTCAACCTATCCTACAGAAAGGGAATATTTCCTTCCTGCTAAAAATGTGCCATAGTTCAGCCGATACCTAAAAAAGGCAAGAAGACCTTGCCAAATAAGTACCGACCAGTCGCACTGCTTTCAATAATATCGAAAGTCATGAAAAAGGCTATCAATCAGCATCTTCTAAAATATCTTGAAGAATTCAACATTATTAGCGACTACCAATATGGCTTTCGTAAATAGACAAACAGGAGATCTTTTGACTTATGTAACACATTTTGGAACAACGCAATTGAACACTTTGGAAAATCTCGAGCGATTGCTCTTGATATATCCAAGCCATTCGACCGTGTTTGGCATGATGGATTGGTGGCTAAGCTATGCTTTTCTGAAATGTCTGAAAAGTTCTGTTTGTGGCTCTCATGTTTCCTCAGAGAGCGTTGAGGGATTTCTTTCTAACACCTTCACTATCAACACCGGTGTGCCACAGGGCTCCATATTGTCTCCTACTCTCTTTCTCATTTACATCTCTCTTTCTCGATTACAACGATTTGCTGGAAAAGACGGGAATCCAATCTACAGCTTTGCAGATGACAGTACGCTTATCTCTTCATTCACTTTGAACGCTCGGACATCGGCTACTCAGATGAATACCGCAGACAGCAGGAAGTCATTCAACTTAACAAAGAAGTGGAAGAAATTCTATCTTTTTGAACTTGTCTATCATATTAGCTACGATAAGTTCATACTTAGGGTCTTTCACATTACCCAACAACTTAGTCATAACTTCTTTAAATGATATCCAAATGAGAAAATTTTTTAAACAAATATTTAAAACATTTACCATCTTTAGGCAAGGCTTTCACAAATTGTTTCATTAAGCCTAACTTGATGTGCAGTGGTAGTAGAAGAATCTTTTTTGGGTCTACTAAAGTTTTATGCAAAATGTCTTTCTCGTCAGGTGTTAAAGTTTTTTCTTACGGGCCATTGTTTTTTGGACCAATGTTGATCCTTGTTCTGCCGATCCACTCACATATAAAACATGGAAACTTTGTAAATCCCTTTTGTTGACCAAGGATCATGGAGACAACTTTTAAATCTCCACATAGCATCCAATCGTGAGCTGTAAAATTATGTTAAAATTTTCGTAAGTTTCCTTCACATGGACTGAATGAGCAACAGGCAGTGAAGCATAAGTATTTCCGTTGTATAACAGAACACCTTTTAAACTAGTTGTTGATGACTCTATAAAAAGCCTCCAATCTTCCTTCTTATACTCAATGCCAAATTCGTTCATTTTTTTTTTTTTTTTAGACTACCACTATCATGGCAGCAAACCAAATCCTCTTCCTGCTTGAAAAACTGAGCAAACTGTTGATCTCTTGTTCTATAATGGTTGTTCCAGATTCCAATAAACGTTTTTCTTTCAGCCTAGAACCAAAAACAATTTTGCTTTTTCCTTAGTCACACCCAAATCTCTCACTAAATCACTTAACTCAGCTTGTGTAAACAACTGTGGTTTTAAATTTTCTAGAGAACATTGAAAACTCATCATCATCGATCGACTTTCATTAAATTCGGGACTGACTGTAAAACGTCATCAATAGACTGAGGTGGCTCAGGGACAGGACGTCCCGGTCCATGTCCACGGCCCGATTAGCTGAAGATAAAGTTAGGATAGACAATTACTTTCTTATTTTTTGAAGTTATATCCAGGAAACATTAACTCTGCCAAAAAAAAAATTCATTGAATGATTTTCTTGCTCTCCCCATACCATGGGTTACTGCAAATCTTAAAAGCTTTTTTTTTCTTTCTTATACCATTCCTAAGTTCCTCGACACAAACATAACATACTTTGTGAGGAGCCCAACACATTTTTCTTGATTACCGATTTTATACACCAAAATATGCAAAGTATACTTTTTTATTACAAAGTCAGTTAATGTTTACTTTGATGTTTTTTAACTACAAAACTCACCACGTATATAACAAAAAGTGTTGGAAAGTTTTTACAACCACGATTAGCCATACTTTGAGTGTGAATTAAAGCACATGGGTAAACACTGCAATGCGAGGTTTATATTAACTGGAAGAAAACAAACAGCTACGACATTTATCGGAACTGCCAACCTAATAACATTTAATTTTACTGCCACTTACTTTATAAAAATTCTAATTTTTTTGCCAACCTAATAACATTTCGAATGATAAAAAATAAAATATTTCCACATTTTGGAATATTAAAATGTGAAAAATTGGTGGTGATGATACGACAACGTTTTTTATTATTATTTTCGGACTTAGCAACGCCAAAAAAAACATAGGAAAATCAGGTAAAATAAAATTATGAAAAAAAGTTTTTTTTCATCGTTGGCTGTGTTATAATCCTCTGTTTTATAAACCGGACTTAACGTTGACAGTAATTCCTCAATGAAATTATTGACCAAAAGCTGTTGCATTACATATTAAATCTTACGTTTATGTTACCGCTAAGGAATTACTATTGCAAGGTTTTGTTGGGAATTTTACTAGTTTTTATATACATGAGTGACGACATATGTCAGAAAATTATATGATGAATATATACAAACATAAACTAAAAAACATACAATATTATCCATCACTTAACTTAAAGAATAAAGACAATACCGCCATATCTTTGTATTAAATTATCATAACATTAGCATTCCCTATGTATAACATAAAATACGCGAGATATTCATTGACGGAATAAATCTGAAAATATAAAAAGTAGTTCCGTATAGAAACGGAATGACTTGTCATTAGTTAAATAAATGTGTTTGTTTATAAAGAAGAATATCTACTTAAAAAATCAATACAAAAAAAATGTATGTGAGATTTATAGCAAATATAATTGCGTTTACCATCTATATTTAGAAGTAATTTATACATGGTTTACCATAAAAAATAGTTAATTTTTTAAATATTTGAGTTATATAACGCAAATTGTTAATATGAAAATAATTTTTTTGTATGTTATTAAAGCAGCGGTCGGTTATCCCCCCCCCGCCCCCCGCCCCCCCCCACCCCCCACCCCCCCCCCTCTAGCCCCGGCCGCGGGCCGCATGCGGCCCGCTAGTCTCCTCCATTGCGGCCCGCGACTCTGTTTTATAAATAAAGGTCTTATCATTCCAAATTATTTTACAGTTATACCAATTTAGAAAGGAAATGACTACAGGGGAAGATTTATTTCGCCACTTCCAAACAACCGTTTAGTATCAATGCAATTACCATGGTAAAATTGTGTAAGCGTTTGACAACTGATGGAGACAGAAACATGAGATGAACAAAACAATGAGTTCATGAGTGGGTAGAATTATTTAAACTAAAACTGGCCGATGATAAGTGCGATAAGCTCATTATTTCTCCATTGTATATTGTCAACCAAGAAGCCGTTATGCTCCAAAGTTTCTTGCACTGCAACAAGAAGTAATGGACATCGTGATATCCACTGTAGAACTACATCAGAAAAAATGGTAATTGTGACACATCGCCAATTTCAACAGTTTTCTGTAAGATATGGAGCTGATTATCGAGATGTCCTGTCATTATTCTGAAGTGAGATGGTTAAGTAGAGGTGCAATACTGAAAAGATTTTTTAACCTCAGAAAAGAAAATCAACACTGTTAATGAGCGAAAAAGGCAAATCTGTTCCAGCAGAACTTACAGATCCTCAAACGGTTAATAGACCTTGGATTTTTTGAACAGATTTAAACTCATGACGTTAAAATATGCTGAATATGAGGCTTCAAGGAAAAAACAAATTAATATCTGATATGCACAACAGACATAACGGGTCATTCCAAATGAAAATTAAAAATCCTAGGTCAAGTGAAAGTTGAAGCTTTGCACAATTAAGTGTTCCGTACGTTGATTGCTTTTAAAATAAAAAGCAGAAAATTTTGTTACGAGGTGTAAAAATGATCAGTGACTTCACAAAATACACCCAAAGGCAGGTTTTCATACAAAGTTAATGTTTCACACTCTTTACTGAAAACTGAATGACCTTTAGAAATTTCTGTTTTTTTTATATGCCACATAAATTATTAATGGTAATGCACTCGTGATAATTTTCGAGTTCAATCTATACCCTGTGAAGAAACATTCCCAGGATTTTTTCAAACTTCTTTGATGAGTCAACTTTTCGAGATAAGGTGGGGGGACAGCGATTCAGCGATTTTTCGCGCGCTTTTTAAAAAATAATACAAAAGAAAACGTGAGTCCAAGTACTACATTATAAATATATTTTTTACTCGTGTTTTTTCACAAGCTTTCATTTGACACCATACTCGATGACCTAGTAAAAAAAATTTTTTTCGTTTCGATTTCACACCCCAAAACTAACCCCTTAAGTCAAAATTAACCTTTCAAAACTACACGGTTTTGATGAGGCCATCAATTCCTATATTATTATACCCAAATTTCAACTTTCTAATGACAACTAGTTTCGGAGAAAATCGGGTGTGACAGACAGACAGACGGACAGACGCCGAAGTCATCTTATTAAGGGTTCCGTACGGAACACTAACAAGCTCTTCATAAAACATATGACGAGAAAAGCTGGACCATTTCCTGACTTGTTAAAAAAGCTGTCGAGGAAGAGTTGGAATAAATTTTCATTGGGAAAATGATAAAATGAAATGCTTTTTAATGCAGCTAAAAAATCAATTCAACGACAGATTTTGTGACTTCGAGAAGATTTCTGGCAAAACTGAAGATTTTTACTTTACTTTTCTCATGTAATTTGAGGACATTCCGAGTATTTTACAAATGAATGTGATTAATCTTCAATCTAATGACACACTCTCTAAAATTCCCTTCTATGAAAATAATGTTCTTGTTAAATTTTATGGTAGTTTACCATCAATATGTTGACGAATCGAAAATTGTTTGCTCAGCAATTAATTAATTAATTTTTGGCAGCACTTACTCTATACGAACAAACTTTTTCAATTCTCAATTACATGAAAAAAATAAATATTGTTCTCTCATCTCACAGATTGAACAATTTGAATGCCATTCTACGAATTTCTTACGACGTCATGAAAGCAAACATTCTACAAATAGCCAAGTCAAATACAGCCTCATAAATTGCATTAAATTATTGATTCGACTCGCATGTATAGTTATTATTTGAAGTTCTAATTTTAAATTGTCCTCTATTTTTTTTCGTCATTTTCTTTTTGTCATTGTTCCTACCTATTATTAAATTTAAACATAAAATAATGATGAATAAAACGCGTTAAAAGTAAATATTTGTGTTTTGCATTTTTACTTTTATCGACACTAACAAAATCTATTAAACAAAAAATGTTGAACAAACGGCCCCATTTTGCCACTATGTGGCCCTTGCCTGCTAAAAGGTTTGCCGACCCCTGTATTAAAGTAAGTCCATATAAACATTATTCTTTAAAAAAAATTGTTCTCTACACAACAGCTATTATGTTTTCTACTACACCAAACATTTTATTTTAGTACACGACACGCGTATTCTTATTAGCATCATCAGAAGTGATGATTAATCAGTCGTTGCCTATTTCTTGAGGGATACTTTCCTTTTAATTATTGCCAGGGAGATACGATTATTATTATTTAACTTTAGTTCTGAGGTATACACCACAAATTAGGGTTTCGTGTAGGTCAACTCACGTGAGTTTATTTGGAAGTATTGTTTGTGTGTGCGCCTATTCCCATTCTTAGAAAAGTTCGAGAATGAACATTTAAGCCTGTGAGAGTACAGCAGTATCAACTGGCTTTAATGTTCGTACCAGCTATCTCTGTTAGACATTCATACATAAATCCTTTTAACAAATCCGTTGACACAACTCCTGGGCAATTTATGGTAAATTGATTGTATTCTCTCGAATTACTGATATTCTAACACACTCCATGTTTGGTTCGCTTTCTCGATATCCTGGGCCACCCTGTTCGAAGTTGACCTTATAGTCACATTAGTTTTTTTCAAACTTCTGCCCATTTTTGATCAGATTAAAAAATTCAAGGCCTTCATTCAGCGCTATGTAAATAATACTCGAGAGAAATTTTTCGCAGCGGTATCAGCACCAGCTTATTGTTTTTATATACAATTTTTCCAAGGGTTTTATGCCCCCCTCCAGCCAAAAGAATTTGATATTTGTTTATAAGACACTCTGTATCGTTTTCAATTTATACAAAGCAGATATTGTTTTATTAAAAGTAAACTACTGTGATTTTATTTTGTATCAGATACAAGAAAACGTGTGCTAAATTGAAACAATACTCCATTGTTGTAAAATTTAAAGCATAAGACACAAGCAGTATTAGATACAGGTTCCAAAACCCGGCATAGTTATGTCCCTAAATACTTAATTCCTTTTGCTTTGTCATTCATTAGGATAACAATTGCTATTTAAAGCGACACGTGTTCACAACAAAGTTACCCAATATTTCCTTACAGAGCGTACGCCTGGACACCCAAAAAAAACACACACAATCACCTTTCTTCGGCGTTCGATTCGGACATTGCTACCGTTTGTGGAGCTTCAATCTTTTCAAACATGTTCTTTTCGCACATTATTGCCGTACGTAGAATTCACTTTTTATTTCCATGATGAACTGCTTTAGAAAAGGCTCTATTTCGTTGCGTTTCGGTTAGACATTCGTACGTAGCTGGAAATTTGATCGCGAGTAAATGTACAAAGATATATATATATATACTATATATTATATATATATTATATATATATACTATATATATTATATATATATATATATATATTGCAAGGTTAATATTACACTTCCATACAAATAAGATCTTAGGCCCACTGTAGCGGCATGAAAATGAACCAACTTTTAAACATTTTTCTTCTCGGATTGGAAAACAAAAAGGTTATTGATGTTTATGAACAATACCACATGGTTACTTATGTATTTGAGATACAAAAAAATATATTTTTTGGCATATAATATATTTTACAAAATGGCGACACAGTGGGCAGCTTTTTTAAAAGACATCTTTTTTAAAAAAGGACTCTGCACGCATATCTGGCGTAAATTTGATCCTGTAACAAAAAAAAAATTCGTGCTTAATCTACACGTTTAAACTATAGAAATACGATTAAAATTATTGATTTTTCAAAAAAATTGCAAGGTTTTGAAAAAAATTATATCGATTTTCGCCGAGGCTAGAAAAAATTGTCAGAGGGTAATTTGTTAATAACTTTTGCGATTCTTTAATACTTTCGTAATTTAAAATAATCTTACGTACTTCTCTTCATAATCTAATACAGAAGCTACAGTTAAAAATTGGAAGTCAATCGGATAAAAATATGCTGCAAGCTGATTTGAAAAAAACATAGTTTTGAGATAAACGCGCTTAAAATTTCAACTACCTGATTTTTAGCTTTTTGAAATAAAAAATGGAAGGGAATAGATGGGAAGATTTATACTATAACAAAAAATATGTTATCATTAGGCCACTCCCTGATTTGTCGATTACGGTATCGTTTTTTCTCGGTTTTTTGTCCCGGCTTGCGCGGGATGTGCAGGTGCAGAGCCAGTCAGGTGGGTTTTATTAATATATAGGCAGTCGGAATATTTTCGTTAACCGAATCGGTATATCGAGCACACCGAAAAAAACGATAGCGCTATCGCACGACCTAAAATCAGGGAGAGCGCTCCTTAGTCTCCCGCGAAATCGCACTCCCCAATCCGCATAGAGATATTAGAATAGAAGAGAGAAAGTATACAGCCTGCTATAAGTGAAAAACGTACAGTCGTTAAAAAGAAAAAAACTGAAAAACATCCCGAAAATTTCAGTCCCGTTTTCTAAATTGTATTGTTTTTTTCGGTCACTTAAGCCAAAAAAAGAGGGTCAACCTCGGAATGAAAGATATAAGCTGATAAACTTGTATAAACCTTTATTTTGGTATTCTAAAAGTTGTCTCGAAGGTCTCATAAAATCTCGTGTCCTTAAGATATTCAAGGTCAAAGGTCACAAAAAATCGGTTTTTTCGCAATATATCTCGCTCTTCTATGCTTTCAATGATATATGTATCTAATATGAAAATTGTAGAGCAATAGAATTCTCTACAAATTTTGTTCTCTAAACATTTTTTATACGCTTAACTGTTTTTGAGATAGAGCGCGAAGAGCGCGCAACGCTCAGCATGTGCATAGAGCATATATGCAAGGTCAACCGTGAGTCCACTCCGGTACAATAATACGATCTTATAAAGTTAATTAATCACTGCAAAAAATCCAGTAATTATGAATCAATTTGTATTATTTATTAATTACTATATTATATTTAATAATATTTTTCATTTATCAAATATATTCGTTTAATAATGCTTACCTACTTGCGTGTAATTAAAAAATTGTTAAGTGAAATACTTTAAGTATATTTTAATTATAAAAAAAGTATGAAGATGATGCTTCCATGACAGCAGAGCTAGAAGAAAATATAGTTATTAAAATAGGACCAAAAGTCATGTTAGTTTAGTCAACGGTTCTATCGGTATTATAGTACAAGGAGAGTAAAGGTTGGATCCTGAAAAATACAAATAAAATAAAAAAAAAAATACATATTACATTTAATAATGAAAAATCTTTACGAGCTTGGTCAGTCAAAACTAAATTTGAAATTTATTAATAGAGAAGCTTATGTTCATCGCGAGAACAGTTTCCGATATGTAAATTACCAATACACAAAAGTCAGGGGCTAAAGTCTAAACAGTGCACTGATGGACATCGGGTTCTTCAGTGTTGCACACGCGGTCAAGCCATACGTGGCACTTTCGAGAGTGAGTCATTTGAGCGGATTACATCTAATTAATGTCGACTTCGGTAGTATCAAAGCTCAGGAGTCCGCAAATCGTTGAATATAATCGACTTAGAAAGCACTTATCGTCCAGACTTGTCAAAAAATTGTTACGTCATAGCCTTTGAGAAAAAACCAATAGAGGAACAGGGAGTGAGCTTTAAGAAAATCATAGCTAAACGTACAAGAAAATATTACCCGAGAAGAAAAAAAAGAGGAATACCTACAAGAAGAAATGAGGATCCCATCAAAAAGCATTAAAAAGTAAAAAAATGCCAAGTCTCGCCAACGCAGTCCTTCCACACAAAATAGTTGTGAGATCTCATGTAAAACCAAGTCAGTTATTTTAGTTAATATCTAGGAAGCACAACCTATTCAACAACTTTGTCATAAATTGTTATCTATTTAGTTACCTAATCAACATTTATAGGGACCGTATCAATATTAGACATCTTTATTTCTATAATAAATATTGGACTTGGCAATCGCACGGCAACATAATCACATAAGAAATAATTTACTATTTCGATTGCCAAGTAAGTCTACACCAGGGATGTCAAAGATACGGCCCGCGGGCCGATATCCGGCCACCGGGAGACGTTATCATAAGGGCCCGCGATTGGCATAGTGTATTGTGTGGTCCAGAAAGAAGAAATCATGGTTTTTTAGAGCTTTTAGACTTAACACTCGATTCCTCTACGGAAGTTTTAAACGAACCGCGGCACAATAGACATTTATCCGAGTAATATTGAAAAGGGGGGGGAAATTATAGAAAAATTTTAAGCCCCCTGGAGAGTGAAATGATAAGTAAAAACGTGTGTTAAAGCCCTTTGAATGATAGAGGAGTCAGATGGAGAATTGAAGGGAAAGGTCACAGAAGAAGAAGGGTTAAGGGACATTGGGGGGGGGTACATGTTTTTTTTGAGAGCTGAATTTTTAAAGACTTCTAGGGCACGTCGATTCCTCTACAGACGGGAGGAAGAGAAGGTTTTAAAATGCGCACACACACTGAAGGAAGAGGGGGATTTGTATAAGAGGGGGATTTGATTCAAGGGCAGCGCGTGCCTTGACAAGCGAGAGATATAAGAGAGATAGACAGTAACGCCACATCTCTTAGCAACAAGCGGAAATACCCTATTATTTTTGTTTAGAGAGACAATAGAATCTTCCACGCGCTTCGAGTCTAGACTAGAACCTTCCTTATCGATATTATAAAAGGAGTACGTTGGCGCGACGTGAGTCAGTTGAGTTTGTGAGTCGAGTAATCGAAGCGATACGGTCGGAGAAGGATTTTAGTAGTACTGCGAAGGAGTGATTGTTGAAGATGTATTGTGCATTTGTTTGTGTCGTGCGCGTGCGATATCCATAATTGTTGTGTCGAGTTCCATAATTGTAGTTACGATTTTGGCATAATGTCACAAAAACGTTAAAAGGTTTGATGTAGTGAGTGATAGTGAGTTTACAGAATGAGTTTTTCAGTCTAAATGGGAGAATTAGAAATTGCATATTTTTTCATAGTAATGGAAAGGTAAAATCCACACTGTGTTTGATTTGCAATTCAAATAGTTGCTGTTTGTAAAGAGAGTTTAAACTTGAAGAGACACTATGATCACAAATCATAAATCAAAATTCGATTGTTACACTGGAAAAAATAAGAAATGGACACATTGTATCCATCTTTAAAACTGAATCTAAACTTCCAAGGTCAACAATCGCGCAGATGTTTACTAAAGCTAATACTGAGAGAGCGAAGATGCCCTGAAATCAAGTTGTAATTATTGCATTAGAAATCGCGAAGAGAGATCAAAACCTCTTTCACTGATGGTGATTTTATTAAAGACTGTATGTTGAAAGTTGCCGTTGTTTCATTTCCATTTCAAAAGTCATAATCAAAATAATTTCGCTGTCAAGAAAACACTGTTGCTTCAAGAAATAAATGATTTATCTTAAAATTTGGTTCTTCAACCTGAAGGAGATAAAATTAAGGAATTTTACAAACATCAGAGCACTGATACTGTTTTGATTACAGCTCAACTCTGCTAGTTTTTATACGAGGTATGTAAACAGTAACTTTGAAATAAACTGAAGAACTACTATTTAAAGTGGGCGTTTTCATTGACAGGTACTACAACAGCAAATGATATTTATTTTGCTCAATTGAGCATTTGATAGCAGAATATGAACACGACTGGAGAATATACGTAGCAGCACAACTACGGATGGCGCTCCCTGCCATGGCTATGGCAAATATTCGTGTCGTTGTAAACTAAATTAAAACAGAAAACATCAGGAAATTTTGTGGGATTTTTCACTGTATAATTCCATAAGGATATCATTGGCATCCAGGACATTTAAAAATGGACCCTGTCATGCAACCCTATAATTAAAATAGTAAAATTTTTATAAGGAGCAGAGGACTAAATCACCGACAGTTCAGGCAAGTTTTTACAAGATTAGGACGAACGAAAAGTTTTACTGAATGTTCCTGACATCACCGAAGTTCGAATGGCGCAGTCGAGGAGTAGTTCTTTAAGAAAAAATTTTTTTGCATTACGTGACCGCCTATACAAGCTTCTTCATGTTAGAAAACGCAAACCTATTGATTATAGACAAAAGACTGGTGGGTGGATTGTGCCGTTTTGGTAGATATGAAATAATGCTAAATCATCGATTAAGCAATTAAAAAAAAGTCTAAAATTACAAGTAGATAAAATAAACCATCGCAACTTGCGCTGACATCAAAATTTTGCTTAATTTTGTATGTTTATTTATTATATTTCGTGTAATAAGTATTAATTGCATAGTAGTTACTATTTCATTGCTTAGAATGGCTACAGCAAAGATTTTTGCTACACACAGACACATATACATAACAATAATTTGCACCTCTGGCTACTATGAGCTCAGTTGCGAGGGCATACCCGCCCTCTTTTAGGGGCTGTTTAAAGTCAGGAGTTATTCAGCGAGTTGCTAACAATTATCGCCAAGCAGCGTTTGTGTCAGGATACCATAAACCATAAAAAGATTAATATCTACATCAGAGGTTCCCAAACTTTTTTTCTCGTAGACCACTTTCAAAATTTTACTGGTTTCGGTGAACCCCCTGCTGCTACATTTCTACCATATTCCCAAAACTTGTCAAAAAAATGTGAAGATTAGAGCTAACGATGGAAATTTTCGTCGTTCTGTGATGTTCAATCTGCTCCTTTTTTTTGTTAATAGGTTTGTAACGACACTAAAACTTTTTTCGACAAGGTATGACGAGGGAAACGCTATCAAAAGTTTTCTCGCAATTTCCCACAGCCCAGGATATTTTTCGGGTATTTCTGCCTGCAGCCAAAATGTTTGATAGCCTTTTTTAAATTTCACCTTCAGCTCCTCATTGGTGCTAAGCTCGAGTAGCTCCTCTTGTAATACCACATTCGCCACTTCCGTTTCATCAAATGGATTTATGATCCATGGTGGTATTTCCATCGTCAGAATATCTTCAAATCTATTTTTGAAGTCATCATGCAGGGCATTTAAATGTTGAACGTATGTCTGAATATCCTCATCAAGACATTCTGCCTGTGACAAGTTTGGAAACTGGGAGAATTCGCGCCGACTAATATTTTGCTTCATAAATTTCAATTTTCCAAGAAAAGCCGAAATTACACCCTTTGTTTTTATTAAATTTAGGCTGTCCCCTTGTAACTGCAAGTTAATGTCATTAAATTTTTTGAACAAATCTGTCAAATACGCGATGTCTGCTTTCAATTTGATCAGGTTTTCTTTTAAATCTGGATCTTTACTTTCCAGAAACTCTAAAACTGATTCAAAAAGTGAGTAAAATCTTGTTAAACATGCACCTTTCGACAACCAGCGTACTTCAGTATGTAAGAGCAATCGTTGGAAGTCTTCATCATTTTCGTCGCACAATTGTGCAAATAAACGGGTATTCAACGCATTGCTTCTTATTTTGTTAACTGCTTTAATCACAAATTGAAGCGATTGGTGCAATCTATCACTCAAATTTTTCGCTACCAGGTGTTGTCGGTGGATGACACAGTGAATTGCGGTTACTCCTGGTATAATTCTTTTAAGATGGCTTATAAACCCACGATATCGCCCGAAGATGGCAGGAGCTCCATCTGCTGCCACCGAAATAATGTTGGTAAATGGAATCGATTTTTCCTTAAAAAAATCACTCAGGACATTTATTGATTCGCCTTTAGTGTCCGTCTCCAAAGTTTTCGCGAATAGCAGCTCTTCATGGATTTCTTCGTCCATAACAAATCGAACATATGCCAATAATAATGCTTCATTACCAGGTAAAGTTGACTCGTCCAGTTGAATAGAAAAATGAGTTGTTTGCAGATAATTACACAAGAAGCTTTCAATATCAGAGCTCATTTCATCAATACGTCTTTGTACAGTGTTGTTACTCAAAGGAATTCTTTTGAGTACGTCAAATGGAGGTTTGTGCAGAACAGTTTTTAAAACCTCTTCAACAGCGGGTAAAATTAACTGTTCTCCGATGGTGTGCGGTTTTCCAGATTTCGCTATAAGCAATGAGATATTGTAAGATGCCCGCAAGCCATCATCGTTACTTTGAGACGTTGAAGCGAACATACTGTGCACGGTGGGTCTCTTTTCATATTTTTCCTTCAATGTTTGAAAATATTTTAAATCTTTACCTATTTTATCAGGATGACACCTTCTTAGATGATCTTCGAGCTTCGATGGTTTCATAGAGTCATTGCTCAAAACTTTGTTGCATAAAAGGCATATGGGCAATCGTTTGTCTGCCTTTGATGGAAGAAAACCAAATTTCAAATAATCAACACTGTACTGTCGACATTTCTTCTTAGATTCAGCCATGTTTCGTATCAGTTACCTACCTGTAAAGAAAAAAATGTTTGTTTTAGTAATCATAAGGCGACTTTAACAGGATATGGCTATTTTAACAGAATAAAATAGGATTAATTAATTATTGCAATGAAAAAACCAAAATGCCGGCGGCAAAACTGATTTTAATTATTAAAAGCAATAAACTGCTAAGACCCATATAGAGGTTTTCACAAAACGGCTGAACCTATTTTAATGTAATATAAAATATTTTTTGATTAATATATATTTTGATACATTTCTGTAAATTCGAGAGAAAATACTTTTAAAGAATATTTTGACATCAAAACTCCGCGATTTTAATGATTTATTTATTACTTTGATGTACGTTACGAGTGGTACATAAAGACACGTACAATTTATGAAAATATTTTTAGTCATTTAGCATTAGCAACTACGAGGGCACTGAAATATGTACAAACATGCAGGTCAATCATATATCTCTCCTTTAGTGAATCACCACAGTCGGGTAAATAAATAATTTTATAATAAAAAGTACTAAAAGTTCAATCTTTCTCGGCTTTCTGTTCTTTTATAGAAGTATCGAATAATGGCCCTGTTCAGTATTTAATTTTTATTACGTACCTACTACACGCAAACATAACAAATATAATATTATTACAATATAAAATAAAAGTATGAATAACAAATAGGCAGGTACTTACTTTTTCCGGCACTGGCAAACACTGACATCAATTCACTCACACTTTTCTTTTCAAAATTCCGGAAACAAATGAGTAACGTTTGTCCTTGGCATTCGTATTTATATTGGTGAAGAATCAAACAAGTTCATGCAAGATTGCAAGCACAGCACAAGTCGTATTTCGTCCCTTTGCACGTCTGAACGGGTTGCGTTGGGCGGGCGGGCGGCGCTTTGCAAGTCTCGACGCGCGTTGTACTGAATATCGAATATGCAAGTTTTTACAAGTAACAGTCGCTGACCTTCTTAAAATACACTACTCAAAAAAATTAAGGGAGGTTTTAAAACAAGGAAATTAATGCTAAATAAACAGGCTATCTGATCCATATGCCGGCCTAACTGAAAAAATTTTTTCAAGCCCGTGGACCAAAAAAAAAGCAAAATATTTGCAATATTATTTTTTCGCGCTATCTGTTAGGATTGCATGAGAACCGTAGCTCCTAAAAAATTTTAGCCAAAAAATCTGAAAATTAGAATCTTAAAGCTTCAAAATGCTTTTTTTTAAAGTCTCAATACGACCATTTTTCACCGAAATACAGCCTGTCAAAAAAAAAATTTGGAATTTTTTTTTGCTCCCTTAATTTTTTTGAGTAGTGTATTATCTGCCTACATTGATAGGTAAAGCCAAGCCAACATTTTTGTTCTTTACTATCGAAACCAGATAAATTTTCGTGGACCCCCACTTACAACTTGTGAACCCCCATTTTTTTTTCACGCCAACGTAGACCCCGTCGAGTCTCCCGTGGACCCCTGGGGGTCCACCTGAACCACTTTGGGAATCACTGATCTATATAAATGTCATTTTTTACTGCTAGGCATTGTAATCAGGAGGTAAAATCAACGAAACAAACTAGGACTTGTTGTGTGTAATATAATTTAATAAGTAAACAAATAAAAATATTTTCCTTTAATGTCATTATCACGGTAATTGATGGATCTGCAAGAAGTCCTTGAGTTGCGCAACAGAATCGTTTATCTACTTGTCTTATATTTAGGTTTTTATAACCTATGCATATATTTAAAATTACGATTCATTGTCTGATCATTGTGAAGACTAACTATCGTGGTAAGCCAATTTTCTCGAGCGAATTTGTACAAGGTTCGTTTGTAATGAAGGGAGAGAGCTCGTTAATTTAATTAAACGTTCTGTAGGAGAGCGAGAGAAACATGTGAACATATGTTTTTATGGGCGTAGCACACTGGGGCAGCAGAATGACAATCTCTGTCCCTTAAGTAGATTCTTAGTAAAAAGGCGCAGCAAATGCGCGCGAGAGCGAGCAGAATAGGCATTAATTTTGATACAGCGAATATCATTATCTCATTCCGCTCTGGATCACCAGAGTATTGTTCTGAGTTTTTTGACCTCAAAAAACTATGCTCTTTCGTATATAAACAAATTTAAGTTTTAAAAACGCGTTTTTTGAGCTTAAAATGTGATAACTCTGGTTTATGGCATCAGATTCGAGACAAAAAAACCGGGTCAAGTGCAAGTTTGGACTTGTCGCAATTTAGTGTTCCATACGTTGATTGCTCCCTTTTTGAAAATAAAAATTTTCGTTACGGAAGTATAAAATGACCAGTGAAGTTCACAAAACATATTCCAAATGACATTTTCAACGAAAGTTTGTTTGTTCCGATTTTTAGTGAAAAACTTATGAACCCTGATACTTTGTTTTTTTTATATACCAGATCAATTATTAAAGGTAAATGCACTCGTGATAATTTTTCGTTCATTCTTACACCCTGTAGAAAATATTCCAGAATTATTTTAACCAAAATTTTTTTTGATCAGATACATTTTCGAGATAAGGTAGAGAACCGCGATTTAGTGCACTTTTTTAAATATACAAAGAATAATTGGTGCGCAGAGTATCACATTGTATATATATTTTAAACTGCGTCTTTTTATAATCTTACAACTGAACACCCCACTCGATTACCAGGTAATAAAAAAAAATTTTCATACTTCCGATTTCACCCCCTAAAACTACACCCCTTAAAGTAAAAATTTAACTTTCAAAACTACGCGGCGATCTGATGAGACCATCAATTTCTATATTAGAGTGCCAATTTTCAACTTTCTATGTCAAATAGTTTCGGAGAAAATCGGGTGTGCTGGCAGATAGAACAGTACTTCGCTCAGACAGAAACTGAGAGTGAGGCAGCGAAGTGATCTCATAAGTGTTCAGTACGGATCACTGAAAACTCTTCGCAATAAGTTTATACAACAAATCCTCATTGGTTTTAAGCCGCTCAAGTGCGTACATAACCTACAAAATTGAAAAAACTGAACCTGGTAGGCACAACTCAATTTGTTATTTCACTCTCAAAATTTGAATTGCTCCCCATTTTATGCCATTTATTAACGAAACTCGCTGATTTTTTTTAAAATAAAGGGCTCGCGATTCTCTACCACACACTGTGATAAAAAAAATTTCCATTTTTTTTCAATGACCAAAAAAAGCATTCGTTGGTTATTGATTATAAACAAAATTAAAAAAAAAAATATTAAAATTACTCCAAAAAAAATTATTTAAACCGCATCGGAAAGCTGGCGTCGAGACCTAAATTTTGAAAAAAAAAGATCCATTTTGGACCAAATGGCTCAAAATGGCCAACAATTCAATTTTTAAATACCAAATTCGATTGTACCCATCTTGTCCAATATTTTTGTACCAAAATTTAAGAATATTTTCGCTATAATAAAAGGTAAATTTTCTGAAAGTTTCAATCCGATCGGTTCACTGTTTTTTCAATATTGTAGGTTATGTTCGCACTTCAGTGACTTAAAACCAACGAGAATTTATTGAAAATTTTATTATGAAGAGTTTGATTTTTTTGTCTCAATTCGACTTATATAACCGGAGTTATTCACATTTTAAACTCCAAAAACGCGTTTTGAAAACTTAAATTGTTTATGAACAAAAGAGTACAAGTTTTTCAAGTTTCAAAACTCAGGACAATACTCCTGGTAATACCCCAGAGAGGATAAAATCATAATATTGCTGTATCTAACCTGTGCAATTTCAAATGCTTTTTTTACTGCTCTATAAAGCACTACAGGAGCGTCCGTACGGATAAAAAGCGACAAACGTTTTTCTTGAATTGCTGTAAATTGTTTTTTTTATATATATATTTTCTTGGCCTTGGGAAAATCCAATTTAGGCATGAGTTTAATTTTATTTACAAAGCAATCCAACATACTTACACCTAACTTAACCTAAACCACAAGTTTACACACATTATACAAGGGACAAATCACAAACACCCAGCCGTCACACGGAATCGAACCGCTGACCCTCGAACAACAGCGGGCAAAGCTAGGCCCTTAACCCACTGCGTCAATCGGTCTGGCACTGTAATTGTACTCGGTGGGAAATCCAGTCCTGAGCAAATCATTGAAAAACAAAGAGTGCTTGAAAAGATTTGTACAAGGAGTAGAAGCTGAACTTCCCATGGATGTGCGCGACGTATATTCCTAGCATGCACCGCTTTGAAAAAAATTAAGCGGGCAACAAATACTTGTAGAATGGACTCAAGTCTCCAACCGTTCTTCGATGCTCCAAGGAATCAAGGTTACTGGTGAGTTCTGCTTCTTCAATCAGGCGAACATCTATCTTCTGAATAGAATTCAACAAATGTACCGTATGTTTGGAAGCAGAGCCCGAACATGGGAGCAGCGTTCCATCGTTGGTCGAATTTAAGTTTGTACGGAATTAACAATTATTGTTGAGTGTGAAGCTTTCTAATTCGAAGTAATATTCCCAGCTTTCGAGAAACTCTCTTTGATATGCATGCAACATGTTCATACCAAGATATATTCTTCTTCTCCTTTATAAGCCACTGCTTCTCCACTGCAAGAGATAGGCCTCTTCAAGTTTCTTCCAAATGTCTCTATCCTATGCGAGATGGAGCCATCTACTGGCTGCTATTATCAGTCCATCTTTTCATTGGTCTTCAATACTTCGTCTGCTCTCCCAAGGTCTTCATTTAAGTAATTTTGTTGTCCATCTACCATCATTCGTTCTAGCCACGTGCCCCGCATATAGCCACTTAAATTTTGCCACTCTTAGACTGACATCTGTTATTCTTGTTGTTCGCCTGATATCCTCGCTTTTAAAGTGTTCTCGTAAACTAACTCCTAACATCTGTCTGTCCATGGCTCGTTGAGTACGTTGGAGTCGACAAAAACTATTTGTTTAAGGTTCATGGTTTCCAGCTCATACGTACTTTACTGGAAGTATGCAGCTCTCGTACGCTTTTCTTTTTAAGGTCATGAGGATATGTTTGTTTTTTAGAATGAATCTCAGTTTTTGAAATGCAGTCCAGCTGACACCAATTCGCCTTGATATTTCCGCTATTTGATTGTCCTTATCCAATCTAATCTTATGCCCAAGTATTCTCTCTTCCACTCTCTAGATCTCTCCGTATTGATCTTAATTTTTTGTGTTTTGTAGGCTCAGAATGTTCATATGGAGTCCAACTTTCTGTGAAGCTTGATTAAGTTATTCTATCATGATTTTGAGTTCTTCTCTCTAAGAAAAATAATCCACACACAATAGGGAGGTTTACAGAAGAGACCTTTCAAAACCGGAAGTGGTTTGCAGAGAGTAGTTATGTAGAAATATATAGTTTTTAAAGCTTGTTTTTTTTCACAGCAATGTAGAATACGTAAAAAAAACTCCCTCGTACATACGTTACATGTTGTTTATTTAAGAATTAAGTATCAATGTTAACGCCGTGTGTGTTATGTATGCGATTTTATGTATTTTATTGTATACAAATATTATTTTAATGATTATCATGTCCCTAATGCTTATTGTTTTTAGTGTTCCGTACGGAACACTTATAAGATGACTTTGGTGTCTATCTGTCTGTCTGTCTGCCTGTCACACCCGATTTTCTCCGAAACTATTTGTCATAGAAAGTTGAAATTGGTAATAATATAGGAGTTGATGTCCTCATCAAAGCGTGTAGTTTTGAAAGTCAAATTTTGATTTAAGGGTTTTTTTTTGGGGGGTAAAATCGCAAGTGAAAAAAATTTTTTTTAGTAGGTCATCGAGTGTGGTGTCAAATGAAAGCTTGTAAAAACACGAGTAATATATTATATATATATATATATATATAATATATATATATATATATATAATATATATATATATATATATATATATATGTATATATATATATATATATATATATATATATATATATATTATATATTATATATATATAGTATATGTATATGTATATATATATATATATATTATATATATATATATATATATATATATATATAATGTAATACTTGCGCACACTTTTCTTTGTATTCTTTTAAAAAATCGCGAAAATCGCTGTCCCCACACCTTATCTCGAAAAGCACTGATCAAAAAACTTTGAAAAAATTCTGGAATATTCTCCAGGGGGTGTAGATTGAACGAAAATTATCACGAGTGCATTACCTTTAATAATTTATCTGGTATATAAAAAAAAACAAAATTTCAAGGTTATCAATTTTCAGTAAAGATTGGAAACAAACTTTGTTGAAAAACTCATTTGGGGTGTATTTGTGAAGTCACTGATCAATTTTATACCAC